>JARHVA010004629.1:327500-927500 GCA_037957365.1 Torreya grandis | reverse complement strand
AACTTTTACAATTAGCCTCCTGGACTAAGGTAAAATATCAATGTGACCTCAATGTGAATTCACTAATAATATAACACTAATGAATTGATTATAATAAATTGAAAGACCTTATGAATTTAAACATATATAATGACTAAAAATGTTAACATTTTTAGTGACCTCTATAATTTGCTTTCCTATTAATCAAAAGACTAGTTGTCTTATGAATTATATTGGACATGGAGTCATAAAAATCATCACCAAATATGATTTAAACATGATAAACACTTTTTTAGCTTCCTCATGCAAATTTTAAACTAAACAGTGCATCCTCAAAGTAAAAACAATACATGTGTAAGATCACTTGGGGGATTGAAAACTACTACAACTACCAACTGAACATGTGCATAACGGTGCTTGGAGGAAAGTGAAAATCTTACACTAATATGTACAATAACTTCAAAACATGTTTGAGTCATGAAAACTTCTTGTTCTCACCCAGTCTAGATCAAATCAAAAAGTCCTAGAATCCTCTTGACTCCATGTGAACATATCTCCATATGAGTGATATAAATGCATGAAAGGTTTTTTTTAGAATGGAAAACATGACTTACCAAGATTTTTTTAGATCTCTTTATTTTTAAAAATCACCCACACATATTATTTTTCTAATATTACCAATCTTATGTCCTTGATTTTAAGCTGATTGTCAATGTGGATCAAACCTTGATTAATTAGAAGAGTTATTTTTAATAACCAATTAAAATAATAAATGGAGGATATTATGTCTTGATGCTTGATAACAACCTCAAATTATTCAAAGATATTATTATACTACTTCCAAGTATCATCAATACCTTTTTCATCCTCATTAAACTTGTCAACATCTTTAGTAAGGTCTTCACTATTTTTCTAAAGATAGTAGGCTTGTTTATAGCTTCAATGTCTCCAATTAGCTCATAGCACTGGTGCCACATCCCATAAATATCTTATTGAGGTTAATTTTCATAACTATCATATATTTATGTAGCTATAACATCACATTAATTATGTTTATAATGTTTAACAATGTCTAGAATAATGCAATCTTCTTCATACAATGAATAGTTGCCTAAAACAACCTTTTCAATAAGTTTATTAAAGCCAACTTCTAAAATTTCATTAGCCTCTTCATGAAGAATATAGATTCCCAAACCTATCTCCTCTACAAGTTTATAAGTATCAAATTCATGGTGTTCATCCCCCCACTCATTAATGAAAATATTAGGAATGCCTTGAAGAATAGTGGTTGGGTCTTGATCACTTAGATGTTCCTCCTCATCAAGTATAGTATAATTCACATTAGTAATTCTTGGCATGTAAGTTTATATATGAACTTTGGAAATAGGTTATGATTTTATAGTAACAATAGTACTAAATCTTGTTCTGAAAAAAAATATGACCAATCTGAAGATATGTACCCTTCATTCTTTGTTATGAATTTTCTTGACAAGTATAATACAAAATATGGTAACAAACCAATTACCATAACATCTTGAAGAATAGAAATACCTAGGTAAGAATGCAAATTCAACTAAAAACCTTTAATTACTCACACTATCTTGGTATTTTTCCCATTTAGTTATGAAACTCCTTTTGTGTTTGGTTCATATTTCAAGCCAAGCTTATCAACTATCTATTTTGGCATAACTATGATACTAATACCACTATCAACCATAAAATTGTGAACTAGATTATCACCAATGATCAAGGAAAGTTATAATGTAATTGGTTTACCATATTTACTTTGTTGTACTTTAATTTTGATTGGTTTTACTTATCTTTAATGGGTTGTACCTCTTGCTTAATAGGTTGCCCAAAATTGATGAGAACCACACTTTCCTTCATTGTTGGTCTAGATGAGATATGGAGGTTAGAAAGATCTTATTGGAGCAAATCCTTTTATCTTAGAATATTTAAATTGTACCACATTTATATTATCACATGTTCCTTCTTCATTTATTCTATAATTTTAAGAGGAGATCCACTAACCTTTGGTTTCCCCTTCAAAACAATAGTGCTCTCTTAACTATGGAAAGTTTTAGATATTACATTGCCTCTAACACCCTAATTTTTCTAATTTTCATGTACCTTTGGTGCTAAAAGAGGCTCATTATTCCTTTTATAAGATGAATAAAACAAATAAATATTTTTTACTACCTCTTTTTCATCATCTATTGATCTACTCTTTACTCTTGTGATAACTACTATTGGGATAACCACCTTGTTTATATCCATTTGTTGATTCATGGCACAATGGTCTCCCTATTGCCAATTCACAACTATGGCATCATATTTTTCTTTACCATCAAGTATCTTTCCTTGAGGTGGAATTTTAGTTTGTGATATTTGAGGTATTTATAAACATTGTGCAATGAGAGCTTGATTCAATACTCCATTTGGGCAAGAGGCTTCACTATGGGGTTGAATACATGGAGTAAACTATTTTTTATCTTGCATGAGGTTGTTTTGAATAGGTACAATATCTTTATAAGAGGAGGGATTATTTGGATCAATAGTGTTATATGGCCTACATTGTGTGATGTTTGTTTGTCCTTGGTAGGGAGGTCTATTTAAATGGTAGTTTTGAAAAGGAGGCATATTAGGTGGATGCTATTGATAATTAGGCTGATATGATCTAACACATTGAGATAATTACCTCTTTATGGACACCATTTTATTCCTAAATGATTTTATAAGACCTTTTAATTTACTTAGCTCACTATATTGGATAGGAAGAACTACAACTTGATTATATGGAGCTAGAATTAGGGATAATGTGGGCACTTGAGAGGGTGTAATGGGTTGAGATTATTTAAAAATGGGAATATGAGGCCTTGGTAAAAGTTTTATAACTTGTATAAAGCTATTTTCTACCCTTATAACCACCTTAAATGCATTTTTAATTATTATTTCACCCATTTAGTGTATCATAACTAATATATCATTATTTAGAGCTCTCAAAAAATAGAACAATGCATATTCAAGAGATAGTCTAATCATAGGAAGGATGTTATCCCAAGTCTTTTATAACCTAAGGTTTAAATCAACCATGAATTCATGGGGAGCTCTCTTAATGGTAGTCAATTTCTCAACTAGAGAGAGGTGGTCTAATTTATCCTCAAATTGTTTGAAAGGGCTGCTCCTAAATCATCTCAAGCTATAATGGAATTGAGATGAAGGTTCCTATACCACTGTAGAGTCTTTCCTTTGAAGGATGATCGATCAATCTAATAGATACATTATATTGGGTCAGATGATGCACTGAGCATAAGTTAGCCATGTCTCTAATGTGCTCTATAGGAGTGGTTTGATCTTATTTAGTGAATAAAAGTAAAATTTTCAATATTAATGTTGGAATATCATTGTATTTGGTAAGATTCAAAGGGATAATGCCATTAAAAGGCACAAAAAATTGATTTCTAGATATAGTCATACTAAAATTTAGACTAGATATTGGGATATTTAGAGGTAAGTTATGATTTATTAAGGTATATGGATGTTTAGTGTATGGCCTAGATTTAAAAAACCTCTTTATTTTTTTAAATTCAAAGGTAATTTATTAAAACTAGGAAGATTGCCTCTTGAAGTTAATCTAATTGTGATTTTTGGTAAGAAAATTACACTAATCTGCTACCAGGATGTCTATGTGCTTGTGAAGTCACTAGATGCTAATTACTTGAGCGATGTCTCTACTGTAAATCAATCAAACTAGAACCAATATCTATAAATCTTATAAAATCTAGTCTTATCGGGTGTGTCAGAAACTGTTATCACTTTGAGTTGCACACTTGAGGAAAGTCTTCAAGCTTCCTCACCTAATTGACATAATGGGATCACTTCCAAGTTGTGGGTGACCAATAATGGAAATAAACCTTTAGATAGGGTTAGTTCCCTTTATTAATCACCTTGATCCTCACCTAAACTACTTCTTGATAATGAAAAGAGAGAAACATGGCCACTTCCTATAATTTTAAGATTAACTATGGGGTGATGCACTAAAATTGAATACCTCAACTTGCTTGGATGCACATAAAATGAGATCAAATATCATTCACACATACATAACTCACAATTCACTAATGAAATTTAAACATAAGTATTTGTATAAAGGATTTAGCTTATAATAGTACCTATAAAGATGACCACTTCTATTAAGAAATTCAAATGGCATTCATCACAACTATGAGTTATATAAAATCTAATAGACACAAACTAAAACCTACATAAGATCAATTTTATTTCATAAAGGTACACAAAATTGGACATAAATCAAGGGTGAACTACAATTATCACAAGTTTACATCAAAAATTCATTAATTTCACACAATAACATAGTGTATGAGAAGGTAAAATAAGTTATTTATTACTTAAGCAGGTATTTACAAGTCTAAATCTTGGTAGGGCTGAGACACAACCAGCTAGAGGTATATTAATTACTTTTAAATTTCAAGTACATATAGTGAAAGTATATTTTGATGAGGGGACAATCATGCCAGCTTTTTATCAATTCCCTCATTAAGGCTAAAAGCTAAAAAATAGCTGAAGTTTGACTTCAATAGACATGTTCTTCTATTCTCTAATGTACTAACACTTGATTAAATGTCTCCAAGTTGGGAGGGTGGAATATAAGTCCTTGTTCAAGGATTTAATTAGTCAAAGGTCAAGAAAATTTGACCTATTTTGGATGAGAGTTGTCTTTCAGACTTCTTAATTGTCTTTAATTTCTTCTTAGATACTCTCACCCTTGGATTTAGGTCCTTAAAGCTTATCTTTGCCTTCAACCAACTCTTCCAATATTGCATGATGAATATCCACATTTTGAGGGGAGTTTTAAGACTTCTTTTTTATTTGACTTTTCCTCCTTGATTTTGGTGTAGAGGGGAGAAAAGGTCTTCTTGTGATGCTTGAGGACTTATTCCAACCTTGAATATTTCTTGAAACTACCTTTGACTACTCAGAACTCCTCATAATGGCATATAAATAGATTATTCATCTTATTGAGGTTTTAAGGTCTTATATTTAATGGAAAATATGATGGTGCATTTATAATGCATATTTTTAGCTCCTCATTTGATGATCTTCTTGACTATGTTCACCCTCTTATCATGCATTCAATGTTCCATGAGCATGCTTTAAGACCTAAAAAATTCCAAGTAAAATTTATATAATGAAACATATACCTAATATAAAATACTTTGAGGATTCTTAAAATGTCCTTCATGGATCTTGAGTATGACTTAGTTCAAATTTGTAGATGTGAGCTCTGTTATTGCTTGAGAATCTCTTGAGAGAGATCTCCCTTCTTCATTTCACAACATACATCCGCTATATTTTCCTTATTTGATGTTTTAACTACTTAATTATCCATGTTAGAAATATTATATTGGTATAAATCAAGGTTTTTGTCTTGCATACAAACCCCATAGATTGGCATTCTCAAGATAATCTTCATGATAGCCCAATTCGGCTTCTCAACAAGACCTACCTGAACCTTATGAGTTATAAATCCTTCATGAAAGGACAATAAATTTTTAAAATAAATTTATTACATTAACACAACCTTGGATAACCTAAACACAAAGTTTCATGGCATTTGGATTAATAGAAACTAAGTTTTAACACTTTTAGCCTTCCTGAGAACTAGTTTTCAACACTTTTGCATGTGCAAGTATGTAATTTTAAGTTTTATATCTCCTCAAGTATTGTACAGACATGATACCACCAAAAAAATTTATAAAATATTTCACCCCATTTTTATTTCAAGTCTCATATGTTTTGAATATCTAAAATTTAAATTATGCTTTTTTTTTGTGAAGCTAGGATCTCTCAGGGCAGCAAACATGCTAATTTAGTAAAATATTTATATTTTGAGCTATAAATGCTATAAATAGATAATTATTTTTATTAAATTAATATATTTACCCTATTTAAATCTTTAAATCATTTAAATTACATTTTCAATAGTAAAAATCACTCTAAAATGCATTTTTAGATTTGTAGCCATGTGGGTGCTCATTGCCCTTACATATTGAATCATCTAAGTCTATTTTTTAGGTATAAAAGAGCCTGTAAAATGTGATTGGGTTAATTTTGAATAATTTTAGTTTTTATAATTCATAATTATTTATAATTATATATTTAAACTTTTAATTTTCCCCTTCACTTGACTGCAAACTTGGTAAACCCTTATCTTATTTGCACATTCTGACCTGCAAGTTGTATTCTCGCCTTTATTGATGCTTGTAACTTGGTTGAAGTTTTATTGAGATCAAGGGTAGGGAATAAATATAATTATTAATAATTTAAAAATATGGGAATAAATATAATTATTAATAATTTAAAAATCCTCAAAACACTTCAAAATTTCAAATTTCTAATACCCATGCTCTCTAGATAGGGTTTTGAAGGGTTTGGAGTAATCTTGCTTATTAAAAATTGTTCATAAAGCTCCAAAAATATTGATGAGACTAAACACCATGAAGTGGGAGTAAAAAATCTATTAAACCTTATTATTAATTTTTTTAATCCATGAAACCTCTTCACCAATATATCACGTTAGATTTGGGGGCAAATTTAAGCTTGAAAAATCAATTTTGAGAGAGATTTGCATTTTTTGAGTCCCTAAAAGCTGAAGAATGTCTGATAAATATACATGAAGCTAATAAATCCAACCATAATACTTTCCCAAAACTGAAAATCAATAAAAATATAATATTTTCCCTTTTTAAATACATGAAAACTACCCATACATCCTTGCATATGTGTTAGATTACCAAAAGATCTTCAAATATATTATAAATGTATGTATGGAATCTCCAAATCCTTGATTCAAGAAAATAAAAAATTTCTCCACCTCCACATATGTTCCATTATTATTTAACTTTCACTTTTCTTTTGATTTCCTTCACCCACGCCTTGGCTTACTTTAGAAGTTTGAAATGGTCAACCAAAAAGTGGTTATGAAGACCAAAACTTAACTAAGACTCTCTAGGGTATACATTTATGGGAGATATTAAATTAAAATAAAATTTAATTTTAACAAAAATACCTTAAATTTTTCAAAAGAGTCTTAAAACATACTAAGAGAGCACAATAAATTTTTAACTTTTGTAATTAGCCTCCTAAACTAAGGGAAAATCTCAATGTGACCTCAATTTGACTTCACTAAGCATATTGACACTAATTAATTGATAAAAATACCTTCAAAGACCTTATGAACTTAAACATATGTAATGAAAAAAATAATGGTGATTGAAAAGGTCAACACCTAATTTTGTATAGAGGTGCAAAGGGAGGATCGTGATGAGAGGGATGAACATCTACAGACAAAGATCAAAAACCTTTATTTCACACAGACCATAGAACTTGAAATAAAGATGATTTAGTTGTCATTATTTTCAAGTCCTAAGTAGTAAAGGGGCTCATGGAGGAAAAATTTTGACAACACTACTATATGTTGGAAATATTTTCATTGATGTCAAAGGTCTAGCATTATTGGTGATAAAGGCCCCATTGCATTTAATAGTGTTTTTAATATTCATATCTTGGCTAATGTGTGTTAACATTTATTTAATATTAATGAATATATTTTTGGTTGCATATAAGTCAAAATAGGGCCCATGGAGAAGTCAAAGAGTCATGGGGTAAAGATAAAAGAGGAATGGGATTCATTTTCTCATGAAGAGTCATCTTGAGGAATTCCAAGAGTCACCATGTGAAGACAAAAGAGGGTATGGCACATTTTTCCATGAAGAGACACTTTGAGGAATATAAAAAGTCATGAAGATAAAGACAAAATAGGAAAGGATGCATTTGCTTATGAAGGGTCACCATATGACTTTTCAAATGCAAGGATATGAAGGGTCATGTAAGTTTGTTACCATTTTCCATGAGGATTGAAGGGTCACAAAGGGTGAATGCCAAAGGTCATTTGGAAAGATATAAATAAAGGCTTGAGAATCCATTTGTAATATGCAAAAGTGTGCATAGTTTGTATTTATTTTTGAAGAGAGAAAAGTGAGAGATATTGTAGAGTTATATCATTTGTTGAGTAAGAAAAATTGAGAGATAGTTGTGTTTTATACACAAGAGGGGTTGGTGCTCCTGTGGGTTGGTGCTCACAAATATTTGCAAGGGTTTGGTGTTCCTATGGGTTGGTGCTCATAAATAGTTGTTGTGTCGGTTCTTGGAAAATGGGTTGGTGCTCTTACAAGTTGGTGCTTGTGAATATTGTAATTTGAGTTAGTGATCGTTCATATACTTGAAAATTTTCTTCATGATTTTTCTCACTTTGGGTTTCAACGTAAAAATATTGTGTCTCTCTTTCTCTCTTGTGTGGTGCATATTATTGTTTCAATTTTATTACATATTTTAAATGTGATTAAGTGGTTAAAGAAAAGAAATTAGATTAATTAAAAGATATATAATATACTGATTCACCCCCCTCTCAGTATATTTCATGCTTAATGATTGGTATCAGATTAGGTTCCTTTAAAAAGAGTTTAATAGCTTGAAGGTAGATTGGGAAATCATGATGGTTGGATCACATGAAAGTTTTTATATAAATAAGGCACCTGTGTTTGATAAGACAAATTATGATTTTTAGAATGTAAGGATGAAGACTTATTTGATGGCCCTTAGATTTGACATTTGGCAAGCAGTGGTGGAGGAATATGAAGAGCTATAGACACTTGTAACTACTTCAACAGAAAAGAAGGTAAGTGAAAATAATTCTAAAGATTTAAATGTTATTTTATGTGGTTTATGTGAAATAGAATTTGTTAAAGTTATGTAATGTAAATCTGCTCAGGAAGCTTGGGTAAAACTTGAGAATATTTACAAAGGTGATGGAAAGGTTCAGCAAGCTAAGCTTCAAAATTTTAGAAGATAGTTTGAGATTTTAAAGATGGAAGAGGAAAAAAATATAGCAAGTTATCTTTTTTAGGTTGATCAAATAGTTGATCATATTCAAGGTATTGGAGAAAAATTAGAAGAATCAATTATGGTTCAAAAAAATTTGAGATCTCTACCATTGAGATATGATGCAAAATTATCAGCAATTGAAGAGATGAAGAATTTAGCTAAGATAAAGATGGATGAACTACATGGTATTCTTATGGCATAAGAGATATGAACTGAACAAGAGAAACACTCAAAGAGAGAAGCTTCTTTCAAGACATCAAAGAAAGAGAAGGCTAAGATTCAAGAATCAAGTGGCAGTTCTAGCGATGATGAAGATGACAATGGAGCTCTATTCATTTGCAAGCCAAAAAAGGGCACAAGTAAATATCAAAGAAAATTACCATTTAAATTTTTTAATTGTGGAAAGATTGGATATTTTACAACTAAGTGCCCAAATAAGAGTAATAGTGATTATGAAGAAGGAAAGTCTATATACAAGAATAATTTCAAAATAAAATTCAAGAAGGAATTCGAGAAGAAGAGTTTGTATTTTAAAGATCCTTGCTCAACTGAAGATAGTGGAGTTAGTGATTTAGAAGAAGAAGAGATTCTATTCATGGCCATACATGAAGATGTCTCCACAAGAAAAATTATAGATGATCAAGAAGACGAATAGGATAAAGCCAAAGTGAATCTAGAAGGAGAACTCATTTGTGCTTTAGAAGAGTTAAAATCTCTTTAGAATAAGAATTAAAGATTAAAGCTCCAGATCGAGAAAAATGAAAAGGAGTCAAAGTAAATAATTGAAGATCTACAAGCACACTTTGAAGAAGCCAAGAAGAATGAAGAAGATCTAATAGCACAGTTACAAAATGTAAGTAAATAATGTGAAAGGTATGTTATTGAAATTGTTTCTTTAAAAGTAGATCTTGAGAAAACAAATAAAGTAATCAATGATAGAGTAGCCAATGATCAAAATTTTAGAATAGAACTAATATGTTGAATAAGATATTATAAAGTCAAAGATCAATGTTAGATAAGATAGGTATTAGATTTGAAAAAGAGAAAGGGGATGCCACTACTTTAATAGATAAGGAAAAAGGAAAGAGATATGTTAAATCTCTTACAAAAGAGGAAATAAAAAGGAAAGAAGTTAAGAATACAAAGGACATCTCAAATAAAGAAGGCTAGAAAGAATAGATCTACAAAAGGCAATCAGGTCAAAGATACACAAATAGGTATTATTTTTATGGTTACTATTTTTATTGTAATGGATATGGTCATAAGAAAATAGAATGTCAAAAAAGGGCTAACAATTTCAAAAATAAGGACAAGGAAAGTCATGTAGAGTCAAGCAAAAGCCACAACTCTTTTGCTCCTCTATCAAGCTTTAATGAAAGGCCATAATATGTTACAAGTCCAACAAATTTGGACACATAGCTTGGTACTAAGAAATCATGTTTGAGTTAGTCAAGAAGGACCATAGTTTCAAGGCTCCATTCATCAAGAAGAAAATTCAGATAGGTTCATGGCAGAAGAAACAACTTGAAAAATCTATGTTGGTGCAGACAGCTTTGCATACAAGAAATGAATAAAAGCCATGATTTATTGATAGTGTATGTTTAAGGCACATGATAGGAGACAAAAGAAATTTCATAACCTTGAAGAAGATCAATGGTGGCACAGTCAAATTCAAAGATAATACTACTACCAAAATTTCTAAAAAAGGTACACTAAGTTTGGATAATGGTAGAACTAAAAACTAAAAATGTTTTGTATGTATAAGGTCTTAAGCATAATATTTTGAGTTTAATTCAAATGTGTGATCAGGGGAACACACTAATTTTTTATGTAAAAGGTTATAAAATATTCAGATGTGTTGGTTGCAGATGCTCAGAGAATAGGTAATAATTTATATATGCTATCAGACATCAAAGGTCAAAGATGTTATTTGAGTTAGATTGAAGAAAGTTGGCTATGGAACAAGAGAATGGGATACATAAATTTTGACAATCTTGTTAACATCAACAAGAAGCAAGTAGTCAAAAATATTCCAAAGATTATGAATCCATCTGACACACTTTGTGAACCTTATTAGCATGGGAAGCAGGCCAGAAGGCGATTCAAAACAAAAGAGTACTCGACCACTCAGATGCTAGAGTTTGTTCACACTGATCTATGTGGACCTATGAGAACTCAAAGTACTCAAGGTGAGAAATAGTTCATGTTGCTTATTGATGATTTTTCATGTATGACTTGGGTAATGTTTTTTGTTTTTAAATTAGAAGCTTTCAGACATTTCAAAGCATTCAAAGCATTAGTTGAGAATGAAACTAGTTTGAATATTAAGTGTTTAAGATTAGATTAAGGAGGAGAATTTAAGTTAGATTATTTTATTAAGTTTTATGAAGACCATGGAATAAAGAGACTTTATTCAATAGCCAAAACTCTATAGTAAAATGGAGTAGTTGAGTAGAGAAATAGAATAGTTCAAGAGATGGCAAGGACAATGTTAAATAAATTTAAGATACCAAATAAATATTGGAGAGAGGTATTTTCTACAATAATACATATTCAGAACAAATTATTATTGACAGTCAATAGTGACAAGAATCCTTATGAGCTATGGAAAGATAAACTAGAAATAGTTGATTATTTTAGAGTTTTTAACAGTAGATACTTCATAAAGAGAACCAATGAAAAACTTGGTAAGTTTGAATTCAAAGTAGATTAAGGTATATTTTTTAGTTATTCTTGTAAAATTAAAGATTATAAGTGTTACAACAAAAGAACTAAGAAAATTGTTGAAAGTGAAAGTGTCAAGATAGAAGAGGACGGAACACAAAGAATCAGTGATCTAGTAGACATTTCTAAAATCATTGAAGAGGAATATTTTGAAGAATTAGATGAAGATGAGAAGAAAGAGAAAAAAGACACCAAAACCCCAACCAAATATGTCCAAATAAACCATAATGAAAGTGACATCATCAGGGACATAAATGAATAAATTCACACTAAAAGAATGATGGTAAGTGAATCTGAGCAAGTTAATTTCTCTTTGTTATCCAAAATTCAGCCTAGAACTTTTTTAGAAGCTAGACATGATAAACATTGGGTTAAGGCAATGTATGAAGAATTAAATAAGATAGAAAATAATGATACCTCAGAATTAGCTCTTAGACCAAAAGATCATAATGTGATAGAAAAAAAATGGGTTTATATAAATAAGTTGAATGAAAATGGATATGTAACCAATAATAAAGCAAGATTAGTATGTAAAGGATATGCTCAAATTGAAGGAATAGAATTTGAAGAAACTTTTACACTAGTGGTAAGGCTAGAGGCTATTAGAATGTTTCTTGCATATACAATGTTTAAAATTTTCAAAGTGTTTTAGATGGATGTCAAATCTACCTTTCTAAATAGGAATCTAGAAGAAGAGGTCTACATTAAGTAGCCTGAGGGATTTATTCTCTCAAATATTAGTAGTCATGTATGCAGATTAAAGAAAGCACTATATGGATTGAAACAAGTTCTCAGAACTTGGTATACAAGACTTTATAAGTACCTATAGGATTAAGGTTTTAAGAGAGGATTTATTGATAGTAATCTCTACATCAAAATAGAAGGTGAGCATCAATTGATTATTGTGGTATATATTGATGACATCATTTTTGGAGGAAATATTAAAAAGATGATAAAATAATTTTTTGATAATATGCAAAAATAATTTGAGATGTTTATGCTTGGAGAAATGTCATTTTTCTTAGGATTTTAAATATTTTAGTTAGATAAAAGAATTTTTATATCTTAAAGTAAATATACCAAGGAAATGTTGAAGAAATTTGGTTTTAAGGATTGTGCACCAGTTGGCACACCAATGTGTATAGGAAATAAGGTGAGTAAGGATGAAGATTCACCTATTGTAGATCAATATTTATATAAATATATGATTGGTAGTATTTTATATTTTATAGCATCAAGGCTAGACATCATACATGTAGTAGGTATGGTTTCAAGATATCAATCAGCTCCAAAAGATAGTCATGTTTAGTTGGTGAAGAGAATATTCAGATATATCAAGGGGACATTGGATTATGGATTGTGGTATCCTATAGATAGATATTTCACTTTAGTTTCTTATACAGATTTAGATTGGGTAGGTTACTTAGATGATATAAAAAGTACAAGTGGAAGAGATTTCTTCTTTGGTGATAGCTTAGTATCATGGCTAAGCAAAAAGTAGAATTCAATATCACTTTCTAAAACTGAAGTAGAATATATTGTAGTGGTATTATGTTGTACTCAAGTGCTTTGGATAAAGAAAATGATAAAAAATATCAAGGTAAAATATGATGAACCTATTTCTTTTTTTTGTGACAACACAAGTGCTATTAATATTTCAAAAAATCTAGTGATGCATTCAAGAACAAAACACATTCCCATTAGATATCACTTCTTGAGAGATAAATTTGTAGATCAATAGGTTAAGATGGAATATATCAGTACTATAGAGTAGATTTCAGTTATTTTCATAAAGGCACTACCAAAAGACACATTTGAGTATCTATGGGAGAAGTTAGGAGTAATTTCTTTTACTTCTTATCATTAAAGTTTAGCATCCATGTAAGCCCTTTACCATTGATGTCAAAGGGGGAGAAGAATAAAAATAGGTACAAGTATAGGTATAGGTACATAAATATGTATAGGTTGCTACATTAAGGGGGAGTTACTGTATGTTTTTCAAATGGTAGTATGTCTAAGTTTCAAGATGTGGCAGTTTTAGTTTGAGATTGCCATCAATGACAAAGAGGGAGATTATTGGAAATATTTTCATTGATGTCAAAGGTCTAGCATTATTGGTGATAAAGGCCCCATTGAATTTAATGGTGTTTTTAATATTCATATCTTAGCTAATGTGCGTTATTATTTATTTAATATTAATGAATATATTATTGGTTACATATAAGTCAAAAGAGGGCCCATGGAGTAGTAAAAGAGTCATGAGGTAAAGACAAAAGAGGAATGGGATACATTTTCTCATGAAGAGTCATCTTGAAGAATTCCAAGAGTCACCATGTGAAGACAAAAGAGGGTATGGTACTTTTTTCTATGAAGGAACAGTTTGATGAATATGAAAAGTTACCAAGATAAAGACAAAAAAGAAAAGGATGCACTTACTTATAAATGCAAGGATATGAAGGGTCATGCAAGTTTGGTGCCATTTTCCATGAGGATTGAAGGGTCATAAAATGTGAATGCCAAAGGTCATTTAGAAAGCTATAAATAAAAGCTTGCAAAGCTATTTGTAATATGTTAGAGTGTGCATGGTTTATATTTGTTTTTTAAGAGAGAAAAGCAGGAGATATTGCAAATTTCTATCATTTGTTGAGTAAGTAACATTGAGAGATAGTTTTGTTTTATAGACAAGAGGGTTAGTGCTCCTATGGGTTGGTGCTCACAAATATTTACAAGGGGTTGGTGCTCATGTGGGTTGGTGCTCAAAAATAGTTGTTGTGTTAGTGCTCAGTAAAAGGGTTAGTGCTCCTACAAGTTGGTGCTTGCAAACTTTCTAATTTGAGTTAGTACTCATTCATATACTTGAGATTGTTCTCCATGGATTTTTCCACTTTAGGTTTCCACATAAAAATCTAGTGTCTCTCTTTCTCTCTTGTGTGGTGCATATTATTGTTTCAGTTTTATTGCATATCTTGAATGTGTGATTAAGTGGTTAAAGAAAAGAAATCAGATTAATTAAAAGATATATAATATATTGATTCACCCCCTTTCTTAGTATATTTCATACTTAACACTATGCCTATAAAATGTTGACCCTTTTGCAATGTAAAACCTGATATTTTATAGGCAATGGGAATCCCAATAGTCATTGATTACAATTAGAAATATATCTAAGATGATTAACTTAAATATCATAAATCGAGACACTCAATCTCTCTACAAATTAGAGAAGGATGGCCAGAGGTACTAAGGGCCTATTGGCCACATTTATCCCATAAAGAGATCTTGCCTAAAAATGGTTTGAGTAGGTGGACCAAATTATGGATGGAATGAGTGATCCAAATATTACCCATAGCTTGCAAATCTTTTGAAACACTTTAAGCTTGCTTGAAGTGTATTTTGTCAGTTTCTAAGGGATAGGTCTAAAAAGTGAGATAAAGGTCTGAGTGGGTTCTCATGGTGATTAAATTAGTTCTAATTCATGGAATAAGTCTACAAAATCTTTGGTTTTCATAGTTTATTTGAGCCTTCAATGATCCAATAGTAGGGAAAGTTGCACAAGTCTAGAAGACCCTGCAAGCTAAAAAGCTAAGTGCAAAAACTTTATTTTGCTAAGTCCTTACTTAAAAATCTATTTCGATCTTTTATTTTAGCTAAGTGTTAATTAATTTAGGGAGAAAAAATTTTCATCTTTTTTTGACTAAGTGTTGGGAATTTTTTTAGACATTTTTTTCAAAACAAAGATCCCAAAGATTCGAACATTTTGTTAGAAGTAAAATCTAAGTGTTAGAATTCTTTTAGGAATATTGTCTAAATAATTTTCTTGAAGGCCTCATTCTCTCAATATTTTATTCATAGCAGAAAAAACCCATAGGCTCATTATCTTAGACATTTTGTCTACAAGCATAATTTTCAAAGACTAATTATTTCAAGGAAGTTGTTTCCCACAAAGCTCGTAACAAAAGGTATAAGGCATAATTCTTTTAGGTAAATTATCCTGAAGGAAAAATCCTAAAGTCATTTTTATTAAACAATTTTTTTGACACAAAA
Organism: Torreya grandis; assembly: GCA_037957365.1. Classification (NCBI taxonomy): domain Eukaryota; kingdom Viridiplantae; phylum Streptophyta; class Pinopsida; order Cupressales; family Taxaceae; genus Torreya; species Torreya grandis. Next base: position 911,789 of record JARHVA010004629.1, on the reverse strand, counting down.
AGGTTGAAACAAAAATCTGAGACAAAGTACCCAAAGCCAAAAGTCTGAAAGATTGGTTTATCTCAGATAAATTGTTCCAGTAAAGTAACATTCATGCAAGTGTCAAAATTAAAATAGAAGTCATCCATTGCTGTCCAAATATTGATGGTCACGTAGATGTCATTAACGTTCCCATGAACATAAATTTATGGGTGCATAGACGTCAAATTTAAGTCACAAAAATGACCATTGGTTTTCAAATATCATAATGAAGGTCATGTGGATGTTAAATACATTCATGTGGATGTCAAAGATAGACATGTAAAAATCAAAGTTAATCCCTAGGAAATAGCTATTGGAATTCAAAGAGAAAGATCAATGATTAGCATTCAATCATATAGAAGATCAATAGTGTGCAATAATTGATAGGTTAATGAGCCTAGGTAGATTAATAGCTCATATTCAATCATATATTTAGATCTAACAACACATGATCAAGTTAAAAAGTTAAAGAGCTTAGACTAAATGTGAGGCCACCATGTGGCATAAGCATGGGAGCAAACAAGCTAACAGTGGATCCCAAGTGTAAATGTTGGGCTACCAAAAAGAACCAACTTGGTTAGAGTTAACAAGTCAAGGATAGATCTAAGAGCTTGTGTTAACCCATGCCATGAAGATTGAATGGTGTGAGAGACAATCAATAGGTCAATGAGCTAAGTTGGTTTTTGATAGCCAATAAGCAAAGGGGGTAAGCTTAGAAATTTTGATGGAGGTCAATGGGACAATTTTTGACCAAAGTGAGTAAGTATGAATGGAACCACGCTCGAAGCATGATCCAGGTTAGACCAAGAACAAATATTTTGGGATTGAACAGCATCATTAAGATTCTATAGAGATAGAATAGGTCCTTTTTTTGACCTGATATAGATCAGGGTGGGTTACAAGCTGATCATATGATATAGATATGTCCAAGTAGAAGTGTTAACTATAGGAAAACCAATAATTTAAATTGGTTTATATTTATAGTAGGCCCAGGTTCACATTTTATATTAGAGGATGATATATTTAATTAATGGAGGAACATCTTGAGCCATACTCTCAGCCGCTAAAAGCAAACATGAGCATGGTCTTGAATATGAATACCTTACCCTTGCAATAAATCACTTTGATATGGAGAAGCTTGATAAGGTTAATATGGTAGCTAAGATTATTCCCTATAACTTATCTTCATTTTTAATATTTTCCATCATGCCAAAAGAGGATTGAATGACATTAATGCAAGAGCATGCTTGAGGAGAATTGTGGTGATGGTTATTCTAAATGGGATTGGGCTCATTAATGATCCCCTCAGTGCCTTTTTTCTCTCTCCTCCCCTTTTTCTTCCTATAAATATTGATTTTGAGCTCTTGTTTTGGGCTAGAGATAGTGAAGCTCTACCAAAATCACTTTGTAACACTCTCTTGAATTAATATAAGATAGCTTTCATAATCTAGTTTAATGCCAAGTGTGCTTTATTGAGGTTTGATGTGTAGAGTGTATATTTTTATTCATCATATGTATGTTTTTCATGTAACTTGATTTACTTCTATGGTTTCTTATAGCTTGTGTGAAGTATTAGCTAGTGACATCCCTCTTGAAGTGACATGAATCCATGGTGCCTTATACTCTATCCTTCAAGTCACATGTCTCTTTTTAGCCACCATACAAAATATTCATGCTTGTAACCTTGTCATTGATTTTGACTAGTCTTTGTCTTGATTGAATTCATTAGTAGTCATATAAGTGTCTAAGTTGAAAGTGCATTATCGAACATTTGGTGCATCATCACATTTAGTATATATTTATATTCATGTATTTCTCTCTTTTCATCCCAACAAAATAAGTTTAGTACATTATTACATCTAAGGAGCTAGCCCTATAAAAAACCCTAAAGGTCTAACCCAAAATTTTAGTAACCTATAGCTTAGGGTCATTCCCATGTTGGGCTAGGTTTGAGAAAGAGGACCTGAACAATCTCCTTGCTTAACTAGGGTGCAATCTGAGACCATAATAGTTATAGAATGCTTGGTGGGACCATGAAGAAGAAACTAAATAATTGGTGCTATCTTTGGCTAATAAGTATAGCGGTCACTTATCAAGAGCACCTAGTGACTCCAAACATTTGTAGTTTACAAAAGCTAGCCCCTTACCTAGATGCTAAGAAGTACAAGATCATCTACAAGGGGTATCGACTTCTATTTTAGTGATCTTCCAACACCCTCAAGAAGAAGGAGAGTAAGAGCATACATTTCCACTGTTAGAAGGTATATCTTACACCACTCACCCTATAAATCATATTCTACACCACCATTGAGAAGGTTCTATTCTAGGCAAGGCATATTTCTTATTCCATTCACAATATTGTCAAGGAACCAAGCTTTTGTACCCTTTAATGGGGGTAGCCTATTAACCCCAAAAATATGATGATATCCTTGTTACCTCTTTAAAAATTCTACCATAATTTACAAGAGAAAAATCCACCACCCTTATAGAACACATTTCTAACATTACAAACCTTTGTGCAGTACATCACTTTACACAAGATAATGTAGCATGAGACAACTAGCCACTTCCTTGAAAGGTAAAGCCCTACAATGGTATATAGATTTAACTCCTACATAAATAAATACTTAAGATGATTTTGTTGAGTACCTATGTAAACATTTTGAGGATAGAGGTAACTATGTATCACTTGTGGAATAGCTTACCTCAATCAAAAGGGCACCTAAGAATCTATAGTTGATTTCAACTATGGATTTCAAAACACTTTGGATACGATCCCTATCATCATTAATCCCACACCCAATTACACTTTCCTTTACCAATTAAGAGATTTAAATTTAAACATTGCATTCATCATCCAATCTATGGGTGGGACAACTCTGTTTGGGGCTTATGAGATAGTTATAATAGTAGAAAACTATTTGGTACAAGTGGGGAAACTCATGCTAAGAACTTTCACGCCACTTTTTCCTAAATTTTAGCTAACCTCACGTACCATTTCTCCACTTCCCACTCCAAACAACCAAGCCCAACCTAATAATGGCCAAGTGGATAAATTTGCAAGGATTGAGAGTTTTTTGAAGGGATAAAATAATAAGCTAGTGGCTCTAGAGAGACAGTAGCAGACTTCATATAGGTCATACTCAAACCAAGGTCCCTTTCGAACCCAATACCATACTCAATCCTATAATAGACCCCCTTATCCATCAAACCAACAATCCCAAGGCCAACGTACTAAAGGTATATCTTACAATAGTTACAACCCTATAATTGCAATTTGCTTGAGAGCCTTGGTCCCTACACAAAACAATCTTACACAAAAGGGTCATTGGCAATCAAGGGAACAATCTAATCATATGGTAATGGTTACAAGTGGGTAAATGTATCAGTATCATGGTTCGTAGTATATTCCTTCATTCCCAAGACATGACACCATGCCTCCTCTACCATAAGGCCCTCCAATGAATCAAGGTAATAAGCCTACCATGATATCATCATAAGCTTAAATTCAACAACAAGGAAGCATGGGTAATGCACCAACTAACACCATGTGTGTAAAATTTAAATAAGGAGAGCATATATTTGAACATGTATTAGTAAACATGGGGTAGACTAAAAAAATTCTAGATGAACCATTTGTAACCTATATAAGGGCTAAAAGGAGGATGTTGGATGATAATTTAGAGTAGTCTAGGACTTCTTCAAAATCTCCACAAACTAGTCAGTAGCCTACCATTTTAAATATAGTTGATAAATCTCCTATAACTTGATAAGTACCCCCACATCAGAGATAATAGCAGAAGTCTCCTTTTGTTCCTCATGTCACTCAAGTGCAAAGTGATGCTTCTACTTCTAATGTGTAATCCAAAGGTACTAGTTTTCCTTTCAATATTGTGGATCATATGAAAAGGGATAATGTCACTATGTCTATGTATGATACTCTATCTATTTTGAGATAGAGATATATTGTTTAGCAATAACTCTCCAAGCCTTGTCATATGAATGAGATAGCTAAAAAATTGAACATTATTTTCACAAATAGTAGTCAACCTAGTCTTAGTCAGGTTTCTAATCAAGTTCCTAATCAATGTCAAGTTCATAATATTTTTCATCCCCCCAAAGTTGTCAAGCCCCCTCCATTATATTTATCAACCATCATAGGATATTTCCTAGTGTATAATTGTATGATAGATTCAGGTTTTTTTAACCTTGGTTATGCCTTAAGCCATAGTAGATAAGGTTGGGCTTAAATATGTACATAATGAAAAGGGTGTTCTCTAATTAGATGGTTCCCCACTAAAATGGTAGGCATAGTGAAATATCTTAAGATCACATTGGCTGCTTGCCCAAATTATGTCATCACTCAAGATGTAATGGTTTTACACCTATCCACATATTTTACCCTATGCCTATCTAGGGACTTTAATACAAATATTGGGGTATATTTGTCCTCTGATTGGTCATACATGTTTTTCAACACCAGATATGGGACTAAGGCCACTATTAGGTCTAAACCTATCTCTAGGTTCCATCTAGAGCCTTATCTGCCTAACTTTATAAATGTCAGCTACACCATATTTGAGGAAGATGAAAACATTAGTGAACAATAACCTCATGATCATATTCAAGTCAATTTAGACCTATATTTGGATGAATGGGAAATTGATAACCATGGATTTGATCCCTTTAACAATCTTGAAGAAGTATAATTAGGGGTATATTGTATGCATGAGGAGGGTACTACTATACCTTGCTTAACTAACACCACTCAAGAAGATGGTTTGTGGACCTTATTATTTGATTGCTCAAGGTTAAAAAATGGTAGTGGAGATGGGTTCATGTTTGTTTCACCCTTAGGTTATAAATATTATACAGCTATAAGATTCCAATCTAGTTGCACTTCAAACATAGCTGAATATGAAGTTCTTTTACACGGTTTGCAAGAGGCAAGAAGAAGAGGTGTCAAACTTCTTTAAGTCAAAGGTGATAATGAGCTCATTGTACAACAAGTGAGAGGCATATTTTTAGTCAAGAACCATCATTTAAAATCCTAGAATAATTATGTATGGGATGTCATAGAAGACTTCTTGGCATTTAATATATAATCCATACCAACAGAGGCAAATCAACATGTAGATAGGCTTGCAGCCATTGGATCTTAGTATGAAGTTGTAGATGGAGACAAAGGCAACTAGATATAAGGCAAGGTCAAGGTCATATTCAAGCTAATTGTACCTAAGAATGAGGTAAGTTGGCAAGTGTTTAATAGTGATGATCAAATTATATGTTTTCTAATGCATGAAGCAAAATTCTACCATAAAAATCAAAATAAGTTCCAACACCAGTATGATGATCAGATAGTAAAACTAAGATCCAAAAAGTTTCTAAATGGATTTTGACATTAGAAATCATTTTAAATGAATATGACCAAGTGATAAAAGGCAAGGCATGTATCTCATCCAAAGAGGAACATTTTGAAAGAATAAAGATCTTTAAGGGCAATTTGTTGAAGTTTGGAAAGATTAATACAATAGAAGAGAGAGTTGCATTTGTTTCTCTATGCCAAGATATCTCTAATTTATTTTCATGGGAATACAAGGATTTAAAGGGTTTTGACCCCAAACTCATTCAACACACCATTGAACTAGAGAGCAATGCAAGACCAGTTAAGCAGAAATAAAGCCCTGTCAATCCAAAAGTGGAATAATTAATGAGAAGGGAGTTATTTAAGCTAATTGACTCAAAGATCATATTCCCCATCAAACATTCCTCATGGGTGGCAAACCTTGTGCCAGTAAGGAATAAGAATGGGGAATATGTTTGTGTGTCGATTTCAGGGACCTTAATAAGGTGTCTTTAAAATATCATTACCCATTGCCTTCAATGGATCAGATTCTTCAAAAGGTGGAAAGTTATAAAATATTATCATTTTTTGATGGATACTCTAGCTATAATCAGATCATGATCAAGGAAGAAGATAGGCATAAAACTACCTTCACCACAAATTGGGGCACTTATGCATATATGAAAATGTCCTTTGGACTATCCAATGCTAGAGAAACTTTCCTGAGGGTAATGGATGTTGCCTTTAAAGGTTTGATCAATGATATGGTTCTCATATAATGACATCATCATTTTCTCAAAGTACCCAATAGATCACACTGCTCACTTGAGGTTAGTATATAATATGTAGAGAGTTTGGTATGTCTTTGAATCCTAAAAAGTGCATATTTGGTGTTCATGAGGACATATTATTAGGCCATGTAGTGTCCAAGGATGGTATTTCCATAAACCCTGAAAGAGGTGAGTCTATCTTATCTCTACCCTTTCTCAAGCAAAAGAAGGGTCTACAAAGTTTTTTAGGAAAGATAAATTTTGTAAGAAGATTTATTCTAGACTTTGTGAAGATGGTCAAGCCTCTTAATCACATGTTAAGAAAGTGTAAAGAGTTTACATGGACTAAATAAGGTAAGAGAAGTTTTGAGGCAATGAAGTAATCCACATCTCATGCCCCTATACTTGTTAACCTTGATTTTAACAAGGAGTTCTACTTGTATGCCTTATCTAAATTGGATGTAATCTCTACCATGTTGATGTAGTAAAATGAACAAGGTTTGGAACAGCCTATTGCTTTCTTCAACTAGGTCTTAGAGGAGTATGAGGAGATTTATAGCTTTGTAGAGAAGAATGTGATTGCATTAGTGAGAGGTTTGATGAAGTTTAGACACATTGTCTCTAATAGTAAGATCAAACTCATGGTGGTATACCCAAGTTTTAAAGAGTTTATACTCAATAGAGACCTCAATGAGAAAAGGGTTGGATGGGTGACAAAATGCATGGAGTATGACCTTAAGGTCATAGTTACAAAACTTGTGACGAGATGAGGACTTTTTGAGCACCTTGAAATATAATTAAATCAAGATAAATATCAAGTGTTGGCAGTCCATGATAGCTAGCAAGCAACTACACACAACACACTTTTTAGTTGGACACATGACATAGTCATATTTTCTAAGTCAAGTCAATATCCTATGGGGATAGATAGATCCAAGAGAAGGCACTTAATTTTTTAAAGTATAATTTATGTCCTAATATATGGAGTTATTTTCAAGAGAGACATAGGAGGCATGTTTTTTAGGTGTGTTGAATCATGCCCAATAGACAAGCTACTTGAGTAGTTCTATGATGGTCTACCTGGTGGACACTTTGCTTCCAAAACCATAACCTCCAAAATCATTAGAGTTGGGTAATTTTGGCACACAATGTTTAAATATGCTCACTCTTGGGTAATTAAATGCCCAAAATGTGTAATTTTTATTGGTAAGTAGAAGCTAGATGCCCTTCCCTTACAACCCATATAAGTGGAATAGCCCTTTATGTAATGGGGTATAAATTTTATAGGGATGATACACCCCCCTTAAAAACAAGGGCATAAATGGATCATTATAGATACAAAATACTTTACAAGGTGGGTTGAATCAGTTTCCCTCAAGGAGGCTAACAAATTTTCTATTTTAGACTTCTATGATAGCCTTATGACCATGTTCAGTGTGCCTTATACAATCATTTATGATAATGCATTGGCATTCAACAATAATAATGTATGTGAGTGGGCTCTTTCACATGGAATTTATCTCAAGTCATCCTCTACCTATTACCCATAGGGAAATGGACTACTATAGTCCACCAATAAGAACTTGTTAAGGATTATCAAAAGAACTATAGAGGATAGTTAGAGGGAGTGGAATACTAGACTAAGAACTACCTTATGGTCAGATAGAGTGACACCTAAGATATCTACTAGACAATCCCCATACCTCCTTGTCTATGGGAAGGAATATAAACTTCCCATACCTCTAGAGCTTCTTGTATCAGAGCTTCTAGAGGATGATGTTATGTAGATAAGGTTGAATGAGATAAGACAACTGGAGGAGATAAGGGACACAAATATGCACATCATGTGGTCTAATCAGCACCAAGTCAAGAGGTAATTTTACAAGAGATCTTCCTCAAAGGAATTTTAGTAAGGTGATATAGTCCTCAAAGGGGATGACAACCATGCAAAACCTAGAAAGCACTCCAAGTTTGACAATCTTTGGAGTGGACCTTATGTTATCATAGGTTGCAAGGAGAGCAATGATTTTGAGCTTGTTGGGTTAAATGGAGATAGCCTCCCCATCCCTATCAATGGGAGATATCCCAAATTTTATTATTAGTATTGTATCAAGATATTTATACATAGGTAGATAAGTCTATCTTTTCTCCAAGTGCCCTTGCACATTATTCTATTTGTTATTTTTCTATTGTTTCAAGTAGTTTTTCAACCTTTTGTTTCCTTTTTATTATTCATGTGTGTCTCATTGCTTCAAGATGTTTCAAGGAGATAGGCAAAATCTTTCTTTAAATAATGCTTCATTTTTCTAAGTCATCATGAATGAACTTGATCAAACTCTAGGTTCCTTGACTAGCAGGCTGGTCAAGCCAGTTTAGTCACAAGAAATATTGGCCATATTTGGCCCATATAGAGATCTTGCCTAGAAATGGTTTGAGTAGGTGGACTAAATTTTGGATGGAATGAGTGGTATAAAGATCACCTATAGCTTGCAAATATTTTAAAACACTTTAAGCTTACTTGAAGTGTATTTTGTTAATTTCCAAGGGACATGTCTACAGAGCTATATAAAGGTTTGAGTGGGTTCTCATGGTGATCAAATTAGTTCTAAGTCATGGAAAAAGTCTACACAAACTTTAGTTTTCATAGTTCATTTGAGCCTTCAAAGATCTAGAAGCAGGGCAAGTTGTACAAGTCTAGAAGATCCTACAAGCTAAAAATCAAAGTGTAAAACCTTTATTTTTCTAAGGCCTTAGAAATTTCTTTTAGGATTTTATTTTGGCTAAGTTTTAATTATTTCAGGAAGAAAAATGTTTCAAGCTTTTTTGACTACATTTTGGGAATTATTTCAGACATTTTGTCCAAAACAAAGATCCCAAAGATCCAATTTATTTTGAATATTTTGTCTAAGGCAAAAGCTAAGTGTTAAAATTCTTCTAGGGAAATCATCTAAACAATTTCCCTAAAGACCTCATTCTCTCAGATATTTTGTCCATAGCAAAAAAACACACAGGCTCATTCTCTTGAACATTTTGTTTATAAGCATAAGTTCTAAAGACTAATTATTTGGGGGAAGTTGTTTCACACAAAGCCAAAAAAAAAGGTACAAGGTAAAATTCTTTTTGGGAAATTGTCTTGAAATAAAAATCCTAAAATCATTTCTATCAGATAAATTATCTAATACAAAAAGGCTAAAATGAAATTCCAAAACAAAGTGCCCAAAGCTAAAAGTCCAAAAGATTGGTTTATTTTGGATAATTTTTTCTAGAAAATTAACATCTACACAACTGTCAAAATTAAACTAGCATACATTCATTGGGGTCCAAATATTGATAATCACACAAATGTCACTGATGTTCCCATAGACATCAATTGATAGGTGCACATACTTTTAAAATATCTCAGTGATGATCACATGGACATCAAATACATTCACACAAATGTCAAAGATAGACATGCAAATGTCAAAGTTAAGCCTTGAGAAATAGCCATTAGAATTCAAATAGAAATATCAATGATTATCATCCAATTATAAAATATATCAATAATGAGTGGTGACTGATAGGTTAGTGGGACCAGATAGAATAATGGCTCATGTCTAATCATGAATTTAGATCTAATGATATGTGATCAAGTCAAAAATTCAAAGATCTTAGATTAAATGTGAGGCCACCATGTGGCATAAGCACATGAATAAACAAACTGACAACATATCTTGAGTGCAAATACATGGATGCCAAGTGGCACCAACTCGGTTAGATTTGATAGGTCAAGGATAGATCCAAGGGCTCATGTTAACCCATGCCATGAAGATCAGATGGTGCAAGAGAGAGTTAATAGGTCAATGAGTTGATTTAGTTTTTGATATCCAATGAGCAAAGGGAGCAAGCCCAAAACTTTTGATGGAGGTCAAAGGGATAGTTTTTTATCAAAGTAAGTATGAATGGAACTAAGCTCAAAGTATGATTTAGGTTGGATGAAGAGCATATATTTTAGGATTGAACAGTGTCATTAAAACTTTGTAGAGATAGAATAGGTCCTTTTTTTGACCTGATAGAGATTAGGGTGGGCTACTAGCTAATCATACGATATATATATATATATATATATATATATATATATATATATATACGTCCAAGTGGATTATCAACTATAGCAAAACCAATAATCTAAATTGGTTTTAAATCTATATTAGGCTCAGATTCACATTTTAAAGTAAAGGTAGATATATGTAATTAATGGAAAATCATCCCAAGCCATACTCTTAGTCACTAAAAGAAGACACGAGCATGGTCCTGAATATGAAGAGCTTGCCATTACAATAAAGGACTTTGATATAAAAATCTCTAGAAGGTTCATGTGGTAGCTAAGATTATTCCTTACAACTTATCTTGATTTTTCATGTTTTCCATCATGTTAGAAAAGGATTGAATGTCATTAATGTAGGAGTAGGCTCAAGGAGGATTGCAATAATGGTTGTTCTAAATGGGATTGGGATCATTAATGATCCCTTTAGTTCCTTTTTTCTCTCTCTTCCCCTTTTTATTCCTATAAATATTAGTTTTGAGATCTTGTTTTGGATCCCTAGGCTAGAGATAGTGAAGCTCTACCAAAATCACTTTGTAATACTCTATTGAAGAAATATAAGATAGCTTTCAAATTTTAGTTGAATGCTAAGTGTGATTTATTAATGTTTTATGTGCAAAGTGTATGTTCCTATTCATCATTTGTATGTTCTTCATGTACCTTGATTTAATTATGTGGTTTCTTGTAGGTTGTGTGAAGTTTTAGCTCGTGACATCCATCTTAAAGTGTCATGAGTCCATAGTGTCTTATACAAACCTATCCCTTTATGTCCTTCAAGTTGTATGTCTCTTTTTATCCTCCATACAAAATAATCATGATTTTAACCTTATTATAAAATCTAATAAGTTCTTGTCTTGATTGAATTAATTAGTAATCATAGAAGTGTCTAAGTCCAAAGTGGATTATTGAACATTTGGTGCATCACCACACTTAGTATATATTTCCATTAATGTATTTCTCTCTCTTTTCATCCCAATAGAATAAGTTTAGTAAAAGGGACTACATTTATACATATAAGGAGCTAACCTCATAAAAAACCCTAGAGGTCTAACCCAAAATGTAGGTAACCCATAGCCTAGGGTCATTCCCATGTTGGGTCAGGTTTGAGTAAGAGTACATGAACAATCTTCTTTCTCATCTAGGGTGAAATTTGAGACCACAATAAGACCCTGATTGCATCCTTGAGGCATGTGATGATTGCCTTAAATTTAAATCTATTATCATAGCCCTTTCTCCTATCGGTTTTGCAGAAACCAATATTTAATCATTCAACAACCATGTATTAATTTGAAAGGGTTTTTAAGTATGAATGTGGTTGTAGATCTCATGGGATTACTTCTTTGGAATATTTTGGCTTAATTCCACCATTTCTACTTTCAATGTTGATATCTATATACTTTCATGCTATGTTTGTCATTAAGACATTATTGTATCATATATGCTCTGGTCATGATCTCATCATGCTATTCTCACTCACACCTTAATGCTATTAGTTATATTATAATTACATTTTATAGACCTAGGTTTAGTTTAATTCATTGTACCAACTACAACAACCTTTCAATTTATTCATCTCATAATCTTACAATCTTTGAGACATCACACCTTTATTCTATAAATCTTGATTATTATGGTCTTGATGATCTATCAAATCATCAATTTTAGGCCATTACTGATTACATGGCACCATTCCATTTGTTGCCTCTTTTTTACTTGGTCACATCACCACTTTAACCCATTGAGTCTTTATCGAATTCTATGCCCTCCATGTGTCATCTCCCTATTAAATTTGGGCTCTATATTGTGGGTTTACTAGCTAAGCCATGTGGTATCTTCTTATTTATATACCCCTTCCCCAAGATCTATAAATTAGGCTCTATCGAGGGCCAACTGGTACTCTCTATCATTGGGTTATCCTATCACTATGTGCTTAGGGCCTACCACTTCCACATGGCTCCTTTTCACTCTTTTATTGATTGTTTGAGGCTTCAAATGTAATTTTAACTATCTTCTCTATGGTGAAGTTATATTTCACCATGTGGCATTATCTCACTAACTCACTAGCCTAGAGGGATTTTAAATTATATGGATGGTTATGGGACATCGATTCTCCAAGATTATGACACATGGAAGCATCCTGTTAAATCTCTTGTCCACTACTTTACTAACATGGATATCTATTACAAAACTTTGAATAAATTTTTTTAAGTGTTAAAATTCATTTTGAAAGGGATCAGTACTACTGAAAGATTAACATGTGGCACTGGGAAACCTTTGAAAATAAATGACTAAGTCCTACTAAGTAGAAAAGTGACACATGGCTCCAGGAAAAGATAGAAAACTTCATGATTTTTTCATGCACACTTTTATTAAAGACCTAAATAACTATTCAATCCTTGTGAAGTCTTTGGATTCTCAAAATTATCCTTTGGAACTTTTATTCAGAGCAAAAGTTCTGACTCTTCTCAATGATTTTTCTAAAGGAAAAGACCTAGTAGACTCTTTACAAAGCCATCGAATCTTTTATTCAGAATAAAAGTTTTGAAGACTTTCATAACACTTTCTCCAACTACTTTGTCAAAAAATACTTGAAGACCAAAATTTTCAGAAAACTTACGAAGCAAAACCTGTAAAGTATTGATTTCTCCTTTTAATACTCAGCCATTTTCATGAACTTAGACCAAACCTTGAAACTTTCATGACTGTTGAAGCCTTAAACAAAAAATAGATGTTTCCTTTTAAAGTGATTAAAAATATTCAACATGACCTATTGATTACCTTAAGTTGAAACTATAGGGTTGTTCAACTTATCTCTTAGGATAATGATAACATGGACCTGGTTATAGGGATGGTAGTTATCACCCTTTAGAGAGTTGAGAAGAAGTATTACATAATCTTTAAGATATGATTGCTCTTGTTCCCATGTCCTACTTGGTTTTTAAACAAATCACATTAATGAAGCTTATGTAGGGAGTTGTATAGTTACTACATCATATTAATCAATGATATATCATCCATGATGAGAAAGATAAATATCATGAAGTCTAGTATTAGAAGGAGAACAAACATCACCTATATTATGCAAAAATCAGATCTAGAAAATAAATATATAATTTTGAAACTTTAGAAGGCTAAAACCCTAGGGCAAGCTAGGGTTTGGTTAAAATATACTTAGAGATCAAGTTCACTAAATGTTTAACCCTTTTTATAAATATTTATGGTGTTAATAGCCTAATCAACTGAGTAAACTATTCTAAAATTAGGCCAATTAAATAATTTAGATTCATAGTATTTTGATATAGAGTGAATTATGAAAATATGTTAAATATAAAAACTACAATGCTAAATAGTAATTTAATGAAAAAACATGAACAAGATATAACACTTTTCTTATTCATTGATGCACACTTAGATCTGGTAAATGCAAATGCAAAACAAGATAGGATGATGTTTCATAGGGATTCATCTTATTCTTAGTATTAGCTCAATGGTTGCCTAGACATTATCATAAAAATATAGTAACTAGTATCAACACTTATGTCCAAGTTTTGATGCTTCTATATATGATTAATTACATATTATTTTCTAAAAATTATACCTACACCTTTTAGGTTTCACTATCACCTTGTAGATTATTTACTTGGATCATGTGCATAGGTTTTGGATATTTCTATGTAGTTCAAAACCCTAGGTCATCCAATTTGGGCATGTCATCTTGAAAAATAGGGTTTACTAGACTCAATTGAAGGGATACTAACCTCAAAGGCCCCTTTATTAGTGATTAATACCTACATAACCAATACTTTAAAGGACTCAAACTGATGTAGTTCTCCCCCCTTTATGGACTTGTGTGTGAATAATTGTGAAATATGATATGTGCAAGTGAATGAAGTGATCTATCTTGTAACTTGGAAAATATTTCTCATGGGTTACTCTTTGAATGTGTCAAACTTGTAAGAATACTACTCCTAAGACTGATTTAGAAATAGGGAAGAATAGGGTAGTTTTTTAAGCTTGAGAGATTATTTTTCTTGGTATAAGATAGATATATGCTTGATTTTTACTTGATGATAATGAATGGTATTTAACTTGTATCTATATAAAAAAAAATTAAAATTATCTCATGATAGGGTTAAAATAATACTATAGGTAAATCCATACATGTCAAAATATTTGTAAATTTGATCATTTATAAGGTATTGACACTAGTGTCAGGCCTAGGAGCATTAACACTAGTATTTTATTCTAGATAGTAGTGTCTTAGAGAATAGGAAGATATTACAGATATGTAAGTACTAGATTTGGATATTAATCAGGTTTTAAGTAGATTATGGGCTATAAGTGATCTAGGTAATCACAATATTATGTTTAAACTATAAGATAATAATTTAGGCATAGTGAGATGATAAACGCAAGCCTTTCAGAAGAATAAAGGTATTGAATTGAAGGGTTGAGACATAGGTAATATTTGTCAAGTGTAAAAGACTATTTTATCATATAAAATCCATATTTAGCATATACATATTTTTACATAAACATGTACCATCTTTGAAATTATTTTATAGTAGCTCAATTCACTTCTTTAAATTATATGAGACTTTGGAATGACTTAAGCCATAATTGGTACATAATACATACACTTTAACTATGTTTTAATATTTGAAATGTATTTTGGGAATTGGGAAGAAAATTTGATAGGGTTACGGTATTCATTTTTTTTGTCATGACTTGTTTTATCATGAAGTTATTTATAGGATCTTTCACCTTGTATAAACTTAGGGGTGAGAGCTCACTCTCACCCATAGTCCTATAGAAATGATCATCATGTAAACTTAAATATTATTCTCTTAACATTCAAATATTAGTGTTAACCTTAAATAACATTAAGGGTACTAAATATGTAGTTCTAGAGTATGCTTCAAATTTTATATTACTATGATGAATTGTTTATTAGGATTGTTGCATAGTTGTAATGATGTGATACTGAGGAAATAAAGGAATGTGATTTTAATCTCTTGAAATTACTTGGCATGTATTTGATAAGTTAATAACTATGGAAGGATAATATATGAACTGTAATCTATAGGAATAATGTAGAAATGTGGAAATGAAGATTGAGATGTAAGTAGATTTAGCAAGACATTAGTATGTAGTAAAATGAATAAATTGTTTTACAACCATAGACTTGTATAATTTTTACACAACTACATATATGCCTATGAATTAAATGGATAAGGTTTATTATTGGATTACCTCAGTTAAGTAACATAGCGGGGAAACTATTTCCCAAAACCATTATCATTAAAACACTAAACTTTTTTTTTCAATTTGTGTATGATTTATGTCCCCTATATAAATTTGTTGTAATACTATAATTTATGTTATAAATTGATCATAGAGACATTATTATGTTATAAATATAGTCCCTAAATTTGAACAAGATAACCAACCACAAGTTTATGATATGCCAAATGAGGTGTTTAGCCAAGAGACTGTGGTAGCTCAAAGACATGATAACATAGATATGCATTCTTATCCTATTAAAATATTATAGTTTATCAATATCATAATATTATATTTGAATAAATATGTTACCTATGATATTGTTACATCATAAATATTAATAAATATGTAGCGTGATAGTGATAATAATAAAGTTTTAGTTTGTTGTAATTGCCTAAAAGTGGTAATTGAGTGATAAGAATATTACTTGAGACTACCTATCCCTAAATTGGCCCTAGATCTATCATAGAGCCTATTATATCACTTTTTTAGCCTTTGTGTGGAACACAATTGTCCCTAGTCATCTTAAACATAGTCTCAAACCCTCATTTCTTGATCCTAGTCCTTCATTCCCAATAGTCTACTAGTTGGGCATTATCAACACATTAAGAACACTAGATACATGTGGTACTAGTGTCCAAAAAATGGCACTAATGTCCTTTACCCTATATTTCTAAAAAAAAAACACACACACAAATGTAAAACCCTCTTAAGGTCTACCTAAGCATCTTTTATTCTCTACACAAGCTACATAACATTATAATTACATGACTTTTAGACCTTTATCCACTAGATGGAAATTAAATGTAAAATACATATTTAAACACAAAACAAGTTGAAACAAATCAAGGTTATTAATCTCTATTATGCCCCACTTCTGCATACTACCATCTATAGTTTCCCTAAGCACAAATTTTCTAGATTTCCAATCTCAAGCACACTCAAGGCATTCAAGACCACTATCATTATATCATACTTGCACTTGAACTAGTACTTAGGTGGGGAGAAATACATCAAGTTTGATCCCTCCTCAGAGTATTGGTATGTAAGTAACTCTATTCATAGTGTGGTGTTAAGGATGTCCAAGATATCTTACTAATAAACATAATTTTTATCTCATGCCTTACTTGTAAGGAGGATTAGGGTTTGAATTATAAATAAATTATTATAAGCACAATATAGAGTTTTGAAATCCATACATGTAGTAACAAAACCCAAAAACATAGATGCAAGTACACCCATAAGTTCAAAGTAGTCCTAAATAAAGGACATTATCACCATTTTTAAGACATTGTATCCACATGGCACTACTATCCAAATGTGGTGCTACTCTCTAGGAGGGGTTATAATATAAGGACCCAGTTTATGACACTCATACCTATTCATATCTCACTTTTTAGCACTTAGATCTTTTGTATCAAGTGTTTTCCAAATAAGTATTCATTTTCACATATTTATTACTATTTTTAGAAATTCAAATTTGGTCAAAACTTGTAGAAAATAAATGTTTATTTTATACATATTATTATTGATTTAGACTACTCAAGCCTTTAATCAAACATAGGATTTACATTAGTAAAACCCTAAAAAGTAACACATTTAGTGAGTTGAACTTGCTTCAAATATTTTTAAAACCCTAACCCAAGATGCTTTTAGGGTTTGTATCCTAATTTTTCCTATTTTTATTAGTCACTTTCAATTTTTTGAGATTTCTTATATTCTATTTTAGCATCTCTATTCCAATTTGTTTACTATATGTCATATAAAAAAGTTATCTTTTTTCAATTAATAAGAAGTGATAGACTAGGTGGTAATCCTCTAGAGCATATTTAGATTCCTACTATTTAAGCCTATAACATGGATAAGGGACCTATAATAACTCTAGTTATTGATCCTTCACACCCTGATTATGTGAATTTCAATGATAATGCATCCAAAGATGAAAAATATAATAAAGAATAAGATGATATACAAATTGAAAATTGGGATACTCTCCCTCCATTTAATAATGATAACATTATTATCAACAAACATGAGATATTACAGAGCTTTAGAGATATAATAATGGAATATCCCCTTGATCATGCATAAATCCTACAAGCCATATTGTAAATCAAGAACAAATCAAACAATGGTCAATCTTCAACTTCCCTAGATAATAACATTGTTACACCTAAAGTGAGGCCAACTCAACTAGCATAACCTAAAATTTTAATTCAATAACCTTTAGTGATAGCTACACCTCTGATGGCTAGGTCCTCCACTCTAGATGTACAATAACTTATGCAGAGGTTCATACTCGGTAGGTTAAGGTGTTACATCTTGAGAAGGGAGTTACTAGGCCATCACATGACTTGGATTCTAATATTCTCTTACATACACCTTTGGCACATCACATAGAAATAAATCCCTTTCTATATAGATTTTTGGCACCTAATCTTACATTATATGATGGAAAGGGTGACCTAGAGAACCATCTCAAAGCTTTTCATGTAGCATGTTTAGACTACGTGTCTAATGATTGGCTTATCACAAAGTTGTTTACATGAAATCAATTTATCATAGCATTCAATCTTTTGGCCAACATGTTTTTATCACACTATGCCACCAATATCAATGGCAAGATCTCATATGCCTAAGTTACATATTTGAAACAAAAGTCAAATGAACCTATCGTAGAATGTATCTTACTAGACAATAGTATATTAGCTAAATAGACTAGAAACATGGCAAACAAATGGATTTAAGACATATTCAAATAGATTCTTTTATCAGCATTACATGAATTTATCTTATTTAAGAAGTTTCCTAGATTCATAGATTTATGCCACATAGTAAAAGAAAGAGAGGTAAAAAATTTGGCAATGGGAAAATTAAAGTATACCAATGGATCAAAATTAATTATTAAGAGTTAAAATAATCCTCCATACAAGGTAAGGGTCACCAAGAACAAGAGTGATCAAAATTCCATAATTAACTTAACTTTTTAACCATATCCTAAATAGGTTTTATTCATTCCTCAATACCAAATCTTCACCAAACTCCTAGAGTAACTAGTGCAAGTTTTATTATAGCTCTTGAAATGAAATGTCATAGTTATCCCTACCATTAAAGAGGTTTATATTACATGGAATATTCCAAAAAATTATGATTCTAATACATTAGGTGAGTATCATAGGGCATCAGGCCATACAAAAAATAGATGCATAAGCCTAAAATATAAGATACAAGATGTGGGAACACCCATAGAAGCACTGAAATTACATCAAATGAAAGCTAAGGCATTAAAAATATTCTCATATCCATTTCTAAATCACATAGCAAATAAGGAAGGGAGCATATTAAGGGTTCAATACATATATTAGGAACATCTACCACCAACTTCATATCATATTATTATAGAGGAGGCACACCCATTGCACAACATCATTGGCATGCACCACACTACAATTCTAGCTAGACCAAGCATCACCTTCTCAGAATAGGAGATTGTTGATGATGATACAGATTTACATGCATTCTTTATACGAGCATACATTGATCATAATCCTATCCAAATTTTTATGGTTGACAATAGGTTAAACATTACTACATAAAATATGACACTTTTGTAGCATTTGGGATATTTAGAGCAGGATATTCCCCATAAACATAGTTATTAGTGATTTTAGTGTTCAAGTTTAGAGATCCATAAAGGAGATTATGCTTCTATTTCAAGTTATACTAGTACATATAGCCACTCATTTCTTAATTTTACCTAGTGTAGACATGTTTGACATGTTATTGGGTAGGCCATGGTTACATCAGATATGATCCATTCCATCCAAAGTGTATTTATGCCTAAAGTATATACACATAAATTAGGTGGTCAAAGTTGAGGGTACCTATCCCATAATCAGTTATAACATAGTCACCAATTATAGTTTTGGCACCCTTACCAGATATAGCACAATTATAAATTATAGCTCAAAGTATAGTTCTTATGGATACACCACAGACTCTAGTAGATTGACCTATACAAGTAAGGTTTATTCCTACTGTATTAACACATGCACATACTCTCCCATAGAGACCATTATTAGAGAGACCCCTACATTAGATAAATGTCACAAATTTTAGAGGGTATTCCTCCACTCAGTTTATGATGAGATCAATATTATTGGGTTCTTGGGGTTCTCATCATAGGGCACCTATATCACCTATTCCTCTTCTACCAGATAGGTTATTAAGACCCTTACAGTTCACAGGACATCATAGTCAGTGCCATAGATTCCTAGCACCATTACATAGGCAAATATAGATATAGATTACTTAGTAGAACATATTATGGGATCATAGTTTCCCTTTCACATATCACACGTGATCATAGTTCCGTTATTTGACATAGGTCACAGTGATAGTGAGTCTCCCATGGGACTAATTAGTTAGTATGGTTCTTACCCTCATGTACATACTTTCCTTATCTCATACTCCTTGTACATAGTTCATTTTGATATTGCCTGTACATAGCTTATATCCATAAAATATTTTTAAAATTACAATATTTTAAAAATATAGAAAAAAATAATAATTACTCAAAAAATAACAAATTTATAGATTGTATGCATTACTATGTGTACATTTATTATATTTCATAGACATTACATATGTTATCTATCTTATTATAGTTATTTTTATCATACTACATGATTCACTTGTTCTTATCAAGTGCCTATAGACTGCATACAAGACTAAGGTCCATTACACTGATCTAAACTTGCTATCATTTACCATTAGGGGCATATACACCAATTCATGGTTATTCATTTGACACATTCACCCACTTAGGGGAATCTTATACACAGTTTCTATTGCCAATTTCTATCCTTACATTTTATACATTCCAATTTTAGTATTTTTATATCTTGATATTGATCATTTTTACTCATACTTAGATTTTTTGCTAATTATTATTACTTTATATTAGCATATGTACAGCCTTACTCTTACACATATTTGTAATACATTCATGCATGCTTTCATTTTTAGCTTTCATATTTTATACTTGATTGTATTTTCTATGCTTCTTCTATTCGAGGGAATTTGAATATGCCATTTTTCTTTGGCTCTACGCCACCTTCTATTCAAATTATTTATGCCTTGGACATGTGCCTATGTACCTTACATGTGTTTTCTTGATTTTGTAAGCAAATATTTGAATATGTCCTTCTATGTGGATCTAAGATAATTTGATTTCCACTTGCATATTTTGACATTTTAACATATCCATGTATGTCTTCTTTTCTCATATTTAGTGACATATGCCCATGTCCCTTATATTAGAGCTCATTGGCCTACTTTGCATGCCTCATGTGTTTTGTATGTATGCTTTATTATATGTGGCATGTCCATGAAAATTGTATTTAATTGTTACACAAACTAGTTCTCAATGTTATGAGGGACCTCATACATCTACCCTTCCTAATTGGGTGTCATGATGAACATGATTCCCCATCCCCCTAGGTAGCTACTTATTTCTACTCATATATATAAATATATATATATATATATAGTCATGATGAACATGATTCCCCATCCCCCTAGGTAGCTACTTATTTCTACTCATATATATATATATATATATATATATATATATATATATATATATATATATATATATATCTGTATATATATATATATATATATATATCTGTATATATATATATATATATATCTGTATATATATCTATATATATATATATATGTATATATATATATATATGTATATGTATATATATATATATATGTATACATTAATTGCATCTATATTGACACCCTTGTGCAATGATATGCATGACATACATCTTACATTACATATTTATGCTCAGATTCTCTTACATTTTGATGTTATGTTTGCACATTATATGGGATTATCATGCAGTTATAATATATGCTCCAACTAACACACATTTTACAGAGCTATTTATTTTAAAGATAGTTTTTGCATAGGTTCAACAACTACCCTAAAAAGAGAGGGCATTTATAGGGGTTTGTCATAGAGATCAGGGTCCTATTGAGGCCAACATGCCTCCCATTTTTTAAAATTGGGACCCTTGAGAAACCCTAAAGATTAGACATGAAAATATGTCATGCTAAGATAATTTGTCAAATTTTAAGGTCATCCACTCTATCATAAGCAAGCTTACTTTTTTTTTTTAATTTAATTTTATCTATCGTTTCTAATAAATAGTCTTTATGGCTTTTAGTTGCAGGTTCTATGGTGTTTTTCTTGACAAATTAATGTTCCAAAACCCTGACAAACCCTTAGTTCAAATTTGAATATTGGCAGCAACTATATTGGTGGGAACCTTTTAAAAAATCCATTTTGGACTTAAGCATAAACTTCATGTTTAAAATCGTAATCATGTTTTGTAACTTTACTAAAGCTTAACCTAAAATATGCTCAGGTCCCCTTTGTTATTTCCCCCTTTAAGTTCTTTATATTTCCATCTAGGTCTAATATTCATTTTGTAGGGTCCATTTTAATATTTCCTAACTTGTTCCCTTTGATTCATAAGCTTAGCCTAAATTTTTAATCCTAAAGCCCCATTATGTTTATTAAAATGAATGAGACCTTAGCACTAACATTCTAGCCTAAGTCTTTTATTCACTATAGATCCTAACTTAACTTTATTGCTTCTCATAGATCTGATGATCCTCACTTTATCATGGCATTTGATCCAATAGAATGATATAGATCCAAACTCTTGGATTAAATGTAATGCATCTTTAAAGATATAACAATATGTGCTTCATCATGGAAAAGGTATCCAATAGTGTGAAGGCCCTAATAAAGCTACACCCTTAGCCTTCATCCAACGGTTCTCGATTCATCATAAAGAATTGATCAGATGGAGTGAAGCATAGTTGAAAAGTAAGGATTATGGAAGGCCCATATGATTGACACATATCACACTTACATTCAAGGATTAAAATAAAATGGGTCTCACCAAAAAATAATAACTAATCATGAGCAAGCTCCCAGATCATGATCTTATGGCTCTTGCTTAATTTTAGGACCTTGATCCAATTGAGTGTATTAAGTCTAGGATCATAATAAGGCATGTGGAAGTGCTAGGTGGCACTCTCGCATTAGGTTTTAAGAATTTTATGAGCTTAAATTTGGCATTTGCATGACCATGATTTGATGTCCATGAGGATGTATTTGACACTCACATGACTGTCAACTTTAAGCCCATTAAATTAAAATCTTTTCTAGCTTAAAATTGACATTCATGTGACTATCATTCGATGTCTAAAAGGATGCCTTTGACATCCATGAGACTATCAAAATTAATCTAATAAATTAGTTTATTTGGGACTAGCATAGACTCCAAAATGTTACTAGGAATCTCATAAATTGCCATGCAAATTAATGAAATCCCTCAGAAGATCCTCAAACACTAGAAATATCCAATTTGTAAATATGGAAATGATCTTATGGTCTAAATATACACAAAATTAACTTAGTCTAAGCCCATAATTTAAGGTCCCCAGTCCCCATTGCATTTTGTTCAAATACCGTGAACCTTGAACTATAGACCTATACTAAGTCCTATTTTAAATAATCCTTGTGACATAGAATTTAGACCAAATACTTCTAACCAAAGGTTTTACTATGTTTATTAATACAATAAAAATATATTTAACATTAGACCATTATATCATTTTAACCCCCTTTGAGCATGTATTATAGGCTTGACATAGAAATTTTAGCCCAAAGTATATATTATGTTTATTAAACATAACGTAAACTTTGACCTAAAACATTTAGTCATGGTCCTCATGTATGAATCCAAAAATCTTAGGCATAAACACTTTAGCCTAAAGTTTATTTTGCGTTTAATAAAAAAGAAATAAACCTTAACCTAAGAAGTTTAAACCTAAGTCCCTACCTTAATAATGTGTTAACTTAAAACTTGGGCATATTTATAGATCAATGGCTCACACTTCATTGCAAGAGGATGATCCAATGGTGTGAAGACCCTGTAACTTTTCAATGGAGTCTCGAGAGACCATGGGCTCGACGTGTGGAAAATGCAAATTTGAAGCAAAATTGAAAAATGATCCAATGGTTTATGCTTCATCATGCTCCATGATCCAATGATGTAAAAGCCTCGAAGACTTTTAAAAGGAGCTCAAAGGCCCCATGAAGGTTCCAAGTGGCACAACCCTAAAACACTAGTATAAAAGAGCTAATAATAGATGAGAGCCTTAATTATGATCAATAATTTACAGTCATTCACAAGATCTTCATCCAATGGTATGAAATAAAAGGGGGAAATTTTTTAATTCCAAAGGCTAGTACTCAGGCATTTATGAAAAATGTCATGAAATGTCTAGATCAATGCCACATAAGCACCACACAAGCAAAAAAAGACAAAATAAGATATCTTGTGTTTTCAAAAATGCAAAAGTATAAAGGCAAAGGTCCAAATCAAATTTGAATCATGTATGAGTTGAATGTTAGACAAGATACCACCATTAAATATCTAAAACCCTAAACCCTACATAAAAGAGACCCTAATTGGATTCATTTTATTATAAATAGATTTGAGAGAAGCTTAATTTCACTTTTTATCACAAAAGAACTCTCACATAAATCAATTACAATCTAGTATGAATAATTTGTAGAATTAGAAATGATGGAAACTTGTAGGCAACAATTGAAAGAAGAAATAGAGCTCTACTTGTCCATAGATAATGAAGGGATAATCTTCAAGGACACTCGATTGGATGTTGTGGCCCTAAATAAAGGAAATAAGAATTAGTCTAAACTCTTCTTCACCATAGAGGAGCTGAAACCCATCACCAAGGAGGAATAGAGAATTATCATAATTCATAGGAAACATTATGACCTGGTCATTGTTCAGATGGCTAGCCTTCATTACGTTGCTACAAAACTAGAGGTACTTCATTGTATTGATGTTCTTCTCCAATTTTCATAAACTATAGGATAGACATTGATTGGATCATCTCTGAAGGAATTTATAAGAAGTTAGCCTATATTTCCCCTTTGGAATTCATTAAATACTATAATATCCCAATACCCCTATAGACTTGTCCAATATTAGGGAGTGGACTAGCAAGCATGACCTATATATTATCCTCAAACCATGGTTGCACCTAAGGAACCATGTCTTCAAAGACTTTGAGGTTAAGATCCTAATAGTCTAGTTCAAGGAAGGGATTAGGGTAATCATGACCCTATTAAATAAAGCATTAGGAGCCCCCTCAACCACACATGTAAACAAGACCTAGGTCCACTATGTGTATTTCATGGTGGAAGAGAAGATCACCCCTCTAATTGGAGACTTGATTAATGTCTTCCTAGCCAAGTAGTTCACTGCTATCAAAAGGAAGACAACCAAGTAAATTTATATGATGTCATATTTTCTAGGTGCCCTACTTACCTCCATTAGCTTCCTAAGCATTATAAATTGGTCTTTTAAGGGCAAAACCACTATATCCCACCACTATTCAAAATTGCACATCTTCAAATATAGGAAACACATCCATTTCATCTGTGACTATGTATATCCACTCTAGTGGAGGCCATCATAGGTTAACCCATGCCTAGGGTGCACCCATTAATCAAGAAACATGTAGAGATGATGATGGATATCTAGTTTTATTTATATTTCATAGTAATCTAAATTGAGGGAATTATGTCCCAACCTTATAGATTGCCTATGTATGTTCCTAGCAAGTTAGTAGAGCAAGAAATTGCCTTCCAACTCATTAATGGTGTTGATAGGGTCTGTAAGGAAAGAGGAAGGGTCTTCTCCACCCCTTTCCTTTAATCATTGGAAGGACCATAGTGAAATATTAGAAGAAATCTAAGACCATGTCCAAGCATAAGGACTCATTTGGGTTCCAATTGGATGAACTCAAAATATGGGATCTTAAGAATATAGTAGGTGATCATTTAAAGGTGAAGCATCTCCCCAAGACAATATATGTGCATCATCTGGGTGTCCATGACACCATTTACATCAAGGTAAATAAATATGAAGTGTTGGCTAGGCTCAAAGGGTACAATATCAAGTTGGAACATAGGTTAATAAGTGAGGATAAACTAGTAGGAGAAGTGTGGCAGATGCATCCTCTCCAATATCATTTATTTCCATCATCTTCCATGCCATCCCAAAAGTTGCCTCATGTGGAGAAACCACCACCTCAAAGATAAATTAAACAAGGACATGAAAATGAGAAACTAGAAGAGAGACCTAGGGAAGGGCCCTCATTCTTCTGCACTACCCCAAAGACCTCCATCACTAGTTGAGTATTTAGACATGATTGTCATGGAGTTAGGTGAAACAGTTGAAGGTGCACTCAAAGATCTTGTTGAGGCATATAGTACCAATAAGGAGGAGGAGTAGATTGAAGAGACACAATTCTAAGTAGGGGAACCTTAGGAAGATAAAGGAAAGGAGGCTACTCTTGACATAGTCACAATGGTACCCTAGGAAAAGAGGAAGGTAGAGCTAGCATTGGTCCCTATTAGACCAAGAAAGAAGCCAAGATTGACCCTCACTCACCCCATTAGTGAGATAAATATATTCAATGAGGAATTTTCCATCCATGAACTAATCATTCTTGATTGGTTCATCTATGTAAAATTGAAGAAGATTCCCTCTCTCTCCCACTCATGGGCACTAACAAAGGCTGGTGACATAGAGGTGAATGATGACATCAAGCCATGGATCAAGGATTTGATGAGAGAAGAAGAAGAAAGTAGGATAGTGGAAACTATAGGGCCAAAGGGAAAGAGAGTAGATGCTCTAAGAGCATCCATCAACATATGAGTTAAGGTTCTTGAGCCTCCAACATATACAAATCTAGTCGCCACTATCCAAATCAATCCAAAGATAGTTGGAATAGAAAAGGTCGCCATTAGGAAAAAAATAATAGGAATTGAAGAGTTCAACTTCTAAAATGTTGAACCATTTGTATGTATGACCCTAGTTCAAGGAAAATAGCTAGGAAAACATCCCATCCATGAGGAGGATGTTGAGAGCTTGATTGAGGCTCAGTCAGCTCAACCCAAGGCTGGGATCTGAGGAATGAAGTAGAGGATCCATAATTTTGAAAAAGAAAAAGAGAACCTAGAGATACAGGCCATTATATATGTGGATGATGCAATTTTGGACATCTTTTAGGCCTACTTTTTTGATATGTTCAATTCCCTATAGTCCATGAAGATGAGGCAAGATGCATTGATCCAACAAAGTGAAGTGGCCAAAGAAATGATAGAAAAATGAAAGGGGTAGAGACAAATTTTAGGGATCTCATCAGCATATGTATTGGGAACAAGCTTCCCAAATTCAAAGTTATTAGCTTAGGCCACCTGAATTCTACATTGGGGATAGTGGTGGATAAAATATAGAGTCTAAGTACTTGGTCAATAGGCTTGGATAAACTCCTTAGGGATGATGAAGAGTTTATTACTTGGATCAAGCAACTACTTGGCACTATGTTGGCCAACCCTCCCAAGACCTCAGCCCTTGGAATCATTGATGAGGTTTAATATAAACACAAGGTCACTTTGGTAATGCAATAAATTAAGAGCAAGAGCCAAGGCCAGTTTGGCAAGGATAATAGCAGAATCTTTGACATGATCCTCACAGCTAAAGAAAAGATTACAAAGGCTAGGAGTATCAAGGAAGCTATGGCTAGAGATTATAGAGACTTCAATGACTTAGTTGATCATGAGGATGTCTACTTCTTGAAGCCTATTGTAGACTTGGAGTTGATCAAAGATCAACATCAGAAGGCTATAGAACTACTGCAGGATCAATAAGGAAGTTCCAAAGCAATGGACCCACCCAATAGTTAATATTCCTTTTGTAAAAACATTGTAATATTTAAAATAGGAATATTCTTTTGTAAGGCATATGCTAGTATGTTAGCATATTTCCCCAAGGTTAGTCTAATTGTAAAATATAAGTGTATTTTAAAACTTTCTAAGGAAGGACAGTTATCCTTATCTTTTATACACTTATATGTTGTAGCTGAATGATGTACTACCTTATCTTTCTATAAAAGGCATGTACCACCATTTTGTAAAAGGGATAATTTTGAGCAAATTTTGTACACCTGGAGAAATTAATATAATCAAGGAGTTTTGAAAATAATGTCCATATTTGATATGTCAATTTCTAAAATAGATTTTCTCTCAATTGCTAGTTTTATGTCTTAAATTTGAATAGTTTCTTTGAATTCTAGGTTGTATTTTCTAATCATAGGGTTTCTAATTTGTGCATATGCTAGATTAGTTGAAGGATCTTGGATTTTCTTCATTTAATTTTTCTCTATATTTAGATGTGTAAATTTATATTTTATTATAGTAATAAATCTTTAAAAGTAAACATGGTTCTTACTTGTGATTCTTTACATTATCCTTCAAAGTTTGCCTGGTATATAGTAAAATCTGAGCTTAGGCTATTTTGAATTATTTATTATTTTGAATGCATATTTAGTTGTAATTGATGCTTTGTCATAATATTTGAGACTAAGATAAGTAATCACTTATTTTCTTTCTACCTTACGCTCCTCTTTGCTCCCTTTTTTTACACCAAATCATTGTAGTTTAAACTTCATTATAAATATCCATCTAGAATAGTTTGTAGCTTAAGTTTGGATCATAATTCACTAATTATTAGCAAAGATAATTGTAATTTATGGAATGGAACATGATGGTTCCCAACCATAAATTTTTATAAATTTGTGTGGATAGTTAAATATTGTTTTGAATCTATTTCACCACAAGGAACATCAAGTTGCCACACCCTACTACTCATGCTCTAGATTCCTATAATTATAAAATGAGAAGTGTTCTTGAACACTAAGGACATTTATGGTACACATAAAGGAATCAGTAGGTCCTATATTGCATTCAGAGAATATTTTTAAGCACATAGGCTTAGTTTCAAAAAATTAGACATAGGTAAACACAAGAAAAGATAATGATTTAGAAAATAATATAGTGACACAAAATTTAGAGTAAACAAACATTATCACCTAAATAGGAACACTAGTGTTACATGGCGTTACTATCCAAGATGTGGCACTATTATCCAATAGCCCCAATTTTTAGACAATTTAGATTGGCTAGAAAAATATACCAGGTACAATATAGGTTTGAATAAATTTATCTATAGGTTTGATGGTTATGCTTAGATTCACACTAATTCATCTTAGATTCACATCATTTACTCAGATCGGGGGCATCATGAATGGCATGATCATCCCTATATTTATTTTAGATACTTAGATATAGTTATTATAAATTAGTTTAAAATTAGTATACTCAGATATCATATTGGGGGCATGTGTATAACACATTATTTCCATAGGCTCATTTACACATTGGTTGATTAGATGGAATGGAAAAATCCATGTCATTCTCTATGCTATATATACTTGACATCATATTCTAGGTTATCACCAATTTCATGCCTTACTCCATCTCCAATGGTTGGCATTTTTGAGTGGCCCAAAGCTATCTCATGTACCTTAGTGGATGAGGAGATGACATATGTAGTTAAATATACTCAGTTAGATATTTCCACCACTTTGCATAGTTCAATTTCAAATACATCTGCTACACATGGGTAGGCAATGATAGAATCATAGCCTAATTGAGTTATTGATCCACCCACATAAGAGGGTTGGATACACTATCAATCCAATCCAATCTATTCATAGGTCATGATCTACCAAGCAAGGATGGACAATGAAGGATTCAAAATCAGATTCAGTTCTTAATCTACCCACACATGAGGATTGAATAAGCCATCATCCCAGTCCAAGCTATTCACTTATTGATCACTATATACATACACACACATAATTTATCACTAGTTTCATGCATTGGTTTATGTACCCAATGATGTGTATTCATTCCTTTCCTTTTTCCCGTCTCTTTACTCAATTTTACTTAGTTATTTCTTTACTCATCATACTCTTTCACATTTGATATCTCTTAAGTAAGGATTGATTTATGCATGTTTCATTTATAGGTGATGTTTTGGATCATGTTTTATATACATAGACCTATCTTCACATCCTCAGACTCAGCTTCACTTCCTAGGTAAGTCTAAGTACACTTATTTTTCTTTATACTAGTCCTTTCACTTTGCTATATTTTTAACATAAAGAAGAGGCAAATATAATCACCTAAAAGTGGTATTTGAGTGATAAGAGTGATACTTCAGACAACCTATTCCTATCTTATCTATAGACTTATATTAGAGCCTATTATCACACTTTTCTAGTCTTTGTGCAGAACACAGGCATCCCTAGTTAGCTTAAATACAATCTCAGACCCTCATTTTTTAATCTTGGCTCTTCATGCCCAATAGTTTGCCAGCTAAAAATTAATGCCACATTAAGGACTCTAGAGGCACATGGTGATACTATCCCCAAAATGGCACTAATGTCCTTTACCCTATCTTTCTCAACCAAATATAATTTCAAAAGTAAAACCCTCCGAAGGTCAACCTAAGCATCTTTTATTATTCACACAAGCTACATAACACTATAAATACATGACTTTTAGACCTCTATCAATTATATGGAAATTAGATGCAAAATACCTATTCAAACACAAAACAAGTTGAGAAAAATCAAGGTTATTAGTCCCTATTATGCCCCACTTATGTATACTACCATCTATAGCTACCCTAAGCTCATATTTTCCAATTTTCTAATCTCGAGCACACTCAAAGAATTCAAGACCACTATCATTCTAGCATTACTTGCACTTTTACCAACACTTAGGTGGGGATAACTACATCGGACTTGATCCCTCATCAGATTATTGGTGTGTAAGAAACTCTCTTCATAACAGGGTGTTGAAGATGTTCAGTATATCCTACTAATGAACACACTTTTTAACTCATGACTTAATTATAAGGAGGATTAGCATTTGCATCATAAATCATCTATTACATGCATAATATAGAGTTTAAACTTTTTGCCTCATAGGAATAGAACCCAAAAACATAAACATAGGTGCACCTAGAAGTTTAGAGTGGTCTTACATAGAGACCACTAGTGCCATTTTCAAGACACTAAAGCCACATGACACTACTGTCCAAATGTGTTGCTACTATCCAAGAGGGGTTCTGATATAGGTATTTATTTGATGACACTCAGACCTTTTCATAGCTAAATTTTTAGCACTCAAATCTTTTGTATCAAGTGTTTTCCAAATAAGTCTTAATTTGCACATATTTATTCCTATTTTTACAAAGTCAAAGTTGGTAAAAATATTTAACAAATAAATGGTTATTTTATGCATATTATTACTAATTTGGACTACTCAAGCCTTTAATCAAACATAAGATTTACATTAGTAAAACCCTAAAAGGTTAAAACATTTGGTGAGCCTACCTTACTTCAAATATTTATTAAACCTTGACCCTAGTTTCTCTTAGGGTTTTTATCCTTATTTTTCCTATTTTCATTAGTTGATTTCAATTTTTTAGGTTTCATATATTCTATTTTAGCAGCTTTATTCAAATTTATTTACTATATGCCATCTAAAAAAACTCTCTCTTTTCAATTAAGAAGAATTGATAGACTAGGTGTAATCTTATAAAGCATATTAAAATTCCTACTATTTGAGCCTATAACATGGATTATGTGGATTTAATGATAATGCATCCAAATATGAACAATACAATCAAGAACAAGATGATATACAAATTGAAAATTGGGATACTCTCTATCCACTTAATAATGATAACATTATTATCAACAAACATAAGATATTACAGGGCTTCAAAGATAAATTCAAGAATATCCCCTTGATCATGCACAAATACCATAAGCCATATTGTAAATCAAGAACAAATCAAACAATGGTCAATCTTCAAATCCCCTAGCTAATAACATTATTACACCTATAGTGGGTCCAACTCAGCTAGCACAACCTAAAATTGTAATTCAATAACCTTTAGTAATAGCTACACCTCTTATGGATAATTCCTCCACACAATATGTACAGTCACTTATGCATGAGGTTCATACTATATAGGTTAAGGTGTTACATCTTGAGAAGGGAGCCACTAATCCATCGCATGCCTTGGATTCTAATATTCTCTTGCATACACCTTTGGCACATCACATAGTGATAACTCTTTTGCCATATAGATTTGTGGCACCTAAGCTTACTTTATATGATGTAAAGGGTGACCCAAAGCACCATCTTAGATATTTTCATGTAGCATTTTTGGACTATGTATCTAATGATTGGTTTCTCATGAAGTTATTTCTATGTAGTTTAAAGGATTATGCCCTACAATGGTTTTATTATTTACCAAATCAATCTATCACAGCATTTAATCCTTTGGCCACACTTCTCCATCAATATCAGTGACAAGATCTCAAATTCCCAAGTTACATAATTGAAACAAAAGTCAAATGAACCTACCATAGAATACATCTTATGATACAAGATTGTATTATCTAAATTGACTAGCACCATGGAAAATAAAGAGATTTAGGACATCTTCAAATAGAGTCTTTTACTAGCATTACATGAAGCTATCTTATTTAATAAGTTTCCTATATTCATAGATTTATGCCACATAATAAAAGAAAGAGAGGTCAAGATTTTATCAATGGGCAAACTAAAGTATACCAATGGATTAGAATCAACTATTAAGAGTTTAAATAAACCTCCATATAAGGTAAGTTCCACCAAGAACAAGAGTGATCAGAAGGCCACAATTAATGTAGCTTCTAAGCCATCTCCTAGATTGGTTTTATCCATTCCTCAGTGTCAAATCTTCACCAACCTCCTAGAGTCACCAGTGTAGGTTTTATAGTATCTCTTAAAATGCAATGTCATATTTTCCCTACCATTAAAGATGTTTATATGACATGACCTCTTCCAAATAATTATGATTCTAACACATTCTATGAGTATCACAGGGAATTAGGCCATACAACAAACAAATTCATAATCCTAAAACATAAGATACAAGATTTGATTAAGGCTAACATTATTGATGTGGGCACATCCATAGAGGCACTAAAATTACATCAAATGGAAGCTAAGGCATTAAAAATATTCTCGGATCCATTTCCAAGGCACATAGTGAATGAGAAAGGGAGCACATTAGGGGTTCACTACACATATCAAGCACATCCACCACCAACTTCATATCATACTATTACAAAGGAGGCACACCCATTACACAACATCATTGGCAAGTACCACATTATAGTTCTAGATAGACCACTCATCACCTTCTCAGAATAGGAGATTGTTGAAGATGATATAAATTTACATGCGCTCTTTATATGAGAATACATAAATCATCATCCTATCTATAGTGTTATGATTGAAAATGGGTCAAGTATTAGTATGTGCACTATGACACTTTTACAGCATTAGGGATATTTAGAGAAGGATATATTCCCCATAGATGGACTTATCAGTGATTTTAGTGGTCATGTTCAAACTCCATCAAGGAGATTATGATTTCATTAAAAGTTGGACTAGTACATATAGCCACTAATTTCTTAGTTGTACTTAGTGTAGGCATATTTGACATGTTATTGGATAGGCCATGGTTATATCAGATATGATCTATCCCATTCATAGTGCACTAATGCCTAAAGTATATATACATAATTTAGGTGGTGAAAGTTGAGGGTACCTATCCCACAATTATTTTTAACACAATTACAAGTTAGAGTTTTGGCACCATTACCAAGTATAGCATATTTATCAATTACAACTCAGAGTATAGTTCCTATGAATACATCATAGACTCTAGTAGAGCCACCTATGTAGGCAAAGTCTAATCCTACTATATTAATACATACGCATACTCTCCATGGAGACCATTATTAGAGAGACCCCTACATTAGAGAAGTGTCTCAAATTATAGAGGGCTTTCCTCCACTTAGTTTATGCTAAGATTAGTATTATTGGGTTCTTGAGGTTCACATCATAGGGCACCTATGTTACCTACATCCTCTTCTACCAGATGGGCTCCTTGGACCCATATTTCTCTTAGGATACCACAGTTAGTGCCATATATTCCTAGCACCATTACATAGGTAAATATAGATACAAATTACTAGTACATCATATTATGGGATCATAGTTTCCCTTTCACACATCACACATGATCATAGTTCCCTTATTTCACATAGGTCACAGTGATAGTGAGCCTCCCATGAGACTCATCTATTAGTATGGTTCTTACCCTCTTGTACATGCTTTCATTATCTCTTTCTCCTTGTACATATTTCATTTTCATATCACTTATACATATCTTATATCCATAAAATACAAAAACATTACAATATTTCAAAAATACAAAAAAAATCAAATAATTACTCTAGAAAATACAAAATTTATATATTGTATGCATTTTTATGTTTACATTTATTACATTTTTTAGACACTACATATGTTATTTATCTTAGTATAGTAAATTTTATCATACTACATGCTTCATTTGTTCTTATCGAGTGCTTGCAGATTGCATATATGACTCAAGTCCCCTACACTGATCCAAACATGCTATCATCTACCCACTGGGGGTAGATACACCAATTTATGGTTATTAATTTGACATATTCACCCACTTAGGTGCATCTCATACATAGTTTCTATTACTAGGTTCTATCCTTACATTCTATACATTCTATTTTTAGCATTGTTATATCTTGATATTGATCATTACTACTCTTACTCAAATTTTTTGCCAATTATTATTACTTTATATCAGCATATGTATAGTCTTGCTCTTACATAGATTTGTATTGCATTCATACATATTGTATTTTCTATGCTTTTTCTATCAGAGGGCATTTGAATATGCCATTATTCTTTGGCTCTATGCCACTTATATTCATAGTATGTATGCCTTGGACATGTGTCCATGTCCCTTGCATGTGATTTCTTGATTATGTATGCAAACATTTGAACATGTCTTATGTTGCTTTAATTTGATTTGATTTTCACTTGTATATGTGGATATTTGAACATATCCTTGTATGTCTTCTTTTCTAAGATTTACTGACATATGCCCATGTCCCTTGTATTATGGCCCCTTGGTCTAATTTGTATGCCTCATGTGTTTTGTATGTATGTTTTCTTATATGCATCATGTCCATGAAACCTAACTTTACTTGTTATACACACTAGTTCTCAAGGAAATGAGTGACCTCATGCATTTACCCTTCCTAATTGGGTGTTGTGATGGACATCATACCCCATCCCCCTAGGTAGCTACTCAGTTCTACTTAGATTTTTTGATTTATACATTGATTACATCTATATTGACACCATTGTGTAATGTTATACATGACATACATCTTATATTACATATTTATGTTAAGATTCTCTTACATTTTGATGTTATGTTTGCACATTATAAGGGATTATCATGCAGTTGTCATATATGCTCTAGCTAACACACATTTTGAAGATATATTTATTTTAAGGATAGTTATTACATAGGTTTAATAACTACCCTCAAAAGAGGGGGTATTCATAGGGGTTTGTCATAAATTCAAGCTCTTATATTACATTCAGAGAATATTTTTCACCACATAGGCTCAATTTCATAAAATTAGACACAAGTAAACATAGGAAAAAATAGTGACTCAAAAAATAATACAATGGTATAAAATTTAGACTAAACAAACATTAGTGCCTAAATAGGGATACTAGTGCCACATGGCACTACTATCCAAGATGTGGCACTATTATCTAGTATCCTTGGTTTTAGGATAGTTCAAATTGGCCAAAATAGTACACCAGGTACAATACAAGTTTGCATAAATTTAGCTATAGGTTTGATGGTTATGCTAAGATTCACACTAGTTCAACTCATATTCATATTAGTTACTTAGATTAGGGGCATCATGCATAGAATGATCATCCACATATTCAGTTTAGATACTCATATATAGTTAATACAACTTAGTCTAGAATTAGTATACTCATATATCATATTAGGGTCATGTGTGTAGCACATTATTTTTATAGGCTCAATTACACATAGGTTGATTATATGGAATGAAAAAATCCATGTCATTATCTATGTTATATATACTTGACATAATATTCTAGGTTATCACCAATTTCATGCCTTACTCCATTTATAGTGGTTGGCATTTTTAAGTGTCCCAAAGCTACCTAATGTACCTTAGTGGTCATGGAGCTAACATAGATAGTTAGATATACTCAATTAGATATTTCCACCACTTTCATAGTTCTGTTTCAGATGCATCTACTATACATGGGTGGGAAATGATGGATTCATAGCTTAATTGATTTCTTAAGACACCCACATGAGAGGGTTGGACACACTATCAATCCAATCAAATTTATTCACATGTCATGATCAACCAAGTAAGGATGGGAAAAGATGGAGTCAAAATGAGATTCGGTTCTTGATCCACCCACACATGAGGATTGAATAATCCATCATCTTAGTCTAAGCTATTCACTTATTGATCACTACACACACACACACACACACACACACACACACAAGTTGTCACCAAGTTCATGTATTGGTTCATGTACCCAATGAAGTGTATTCATTCCTTTCCTCTTTCCCATCTCTTTACACAGTTTTACTTAGTTACTTCTTTACTCAACATAGTCTTTCACTTTTGATATTTCTTAAGGACTGATTTATGCATGTTCCATTTATAGGTGATGTTGTGGATCATATTTCACATACATAGACCTAGCTTCACCTCCTCAGACTCAAGTTTATAGGCTTCACTTCCTCAGACTCAGCTTTATAGGCTTCACTTCCTTGGTAAGTCCAAGTATGCTTCTTTTTCCTTTATAGTAGTCATTTTGATTTTTTGCACTTCTAGCATAAAGGGGAGGTAAATATATTCACCTAAAAGTGGTATTTGAGTTATAAGAGTGATACTTGAGACTAAATGTTCCTATCTTATCCCTAGACCTATAATAGAGCCTATTATCATACTTTTCTAGCATTTGTGTGGACCATATGCATCCCTAGTCAGCTTAAATGCAATCTCAAACCCTCATTTTCTGATCTTGGTCATTCATGCCAAATAATATTCCATCTAGGAATTAGTGCCACATTAAGGATAATAGAGACACATGGTGATACTATCCCCAAAATGGCATTAATTTCCTTTACCCTATCTTTCTTGAACAAATATATTTTCAAAAGTAAAACCCTCCTAAGGTCAACCTAAGCATCTTTTATTGTTCTCACAAGCTACATAACACTATAAATACATGACTTTTATGCCTCTATCCATTAGATGTAAATTATATATAAAATACATATTCAAACACAAAATAAATTGAATAAAATCAAGGTTATTAATCCCTATTCTTCCCTACTTATGCATATTACCATCTACAGTTGCCCTAAGCTCATATTTTCCTATTTTCTAATCTCAAGCACACTCAAAGCATTCAAGACCAGTATCATTATAGCATCACTTACACTTGTACCAACACTTATGTGGGGATAAATACATTGGGATTGATCCCTCCTCATAGTATTGGCATGGAGGCAACTCTCTTCACAGTTGGGTGTTGAGGATATCCAACCTATCCTACTAACAAACACACTTTTTAACTCATGACTTAATTATAAGGAAGATTAAATTTTGCATCATAAATTATCTAATACATGCATAATATATAGTTTTATAATTCATGTGCATAGGAACAAAACCCAAAAACATAGACACAGGTGCACCCAAAAGTTTGAAGTGGTCCTGTACAAAGGTCACTAGTGCCATTTTCAAGATAGTAGAGCCACATGGCACCATTATCCAAATGTGGTGCTACTATCCAAGAGGGGTTCTGATATAGGGATCTAGTTGATGACACTCAGACCTTTTCATATCTCAATTTATAGCACTCAAATATTTTGTATCAATTTTTTTCTAGATAAGTATTCATTTTCACATATTTATTACTATTTTTAGAAAGTCAAAGCTAGTTAAAATCTATAATAAATTAGTGGTTATTTTATGCATATTATTATTGATTTAGACTACTCAACCCTTTAATCAAACAATGTATTTACATTAGTAAAACCATAAAATGTTAAAACACTTGTAGTAATTTATTTTTTATAAGGGAAAATATACAATAAGGCATATTATTTTATATTGTGTAAGCACATGATGATTATGTATTTTTATGAATAAAGAATCTATTGCATGTGTATGCAACTATGTTATTTTCATTAAAATGACTAATTAATACTTATGAAACATATATATAGTTTTAGATATGATGAGAGATGGCATTTAATCCTAAATTCAATCTCTCATCTTCACTAAGACAAAGTATTGCATATGTGGACAATGACCAAAATTACTTGAAGTCTAAATTTTATAAATTATTTATCCAAAGTAATGTTATAGTTGTATACATTATCAAACCACAATAATTTCTAATTTACATGATTACTTGATAGTCAATGGATAGAGGTTTACATATGGTTTATATGACTATTTACATGTGTTAGGGATTGTGCTTTCATCATAATGATTCTAAATGTTTGCATCATCATTATTTCCCCTTCATTAAGGGAAGGTCCACTTCTACTGGGGAGGTGTTTGGGAGACCAATAGTCTATGGTTTGAGAAAAGGTGGCCAAATGATTCTTTCCCTCCATACAGCTTATCATAACCCATATTGGATGCTTAATCATGGCTAATAAATTATTTTAGGAGCTTATATTATATTTGCTTGACATGTATTATTATATATTTTATGCTATATCATGTTGTACATTGTAGGTGAGGTTTCTTGTATTATTGAAATGTTCTTTATGTTATTCAGTAATTTGAGCCCTGAAGAGGTTGATTTATATTTGAAACTTGTACTTGAATTCAGTTGAATCATTTTGTATAATACATCTATTTTACTATTTCTCATATAAATCATATTTGGAAACATTATGTTTCAAGTTAAAAAAATTATTTATATGAGACAGATTCTACTATATTACTCTATTATTTTACTTAATGAATAGCAATTGATGTGTGTGTGTGTGTGTGTGTGTGTGTGTGTGTGTGTGTGTGTGTGTGTGTGTGTGTGTGTGTGTGTGTGTGTGTGTGTGTGTGTGTGTGTGTGTGTGTGTGTGTGTGTGTGTGTGTGTAATACTATGGCAATTTATTGATTAAAAACTAGTTGGGTTGTAATAGTGGTAGAAGTTGGCAAGTTCAAGATAATTCATCAATTCTAAGATATTGTGATAATTAGGCCAATTCTATAACACCTTGACCTTCTATGTGTCTGCATATATACCATTATGTATCCCAAGATTCTTATGATGCCAAATGAACACTTGGCTAAGTCAAATTCAAATTTGTGTTTATGTAGAGCATCGAGGATGCAAGCAATATGTTCAATTTATTCCTCCCAAGTCTTATTGAAGAATATAAAATGGTGAAGTGATCAAGAAATAGATTAAATATATCATCCATTACGAACATGCATGTCAAGAGACAATTGTTCAAAGTGAAGGGAATAATCATCCATCCATACAATCCCTCCCATGTCTTGAATATTGTCTTATGGATGCCCTTATGATGGATTAGAAGCTAGCGATCACTAATTCACATCATATTTGGTGAAGTATTGATTAACTTGGAATTGGCCCATTATTTATGCAAAGGAAAAAAGTCCTGAATTTATTTGGAACAAGAACTATCAAACTCATACAAGGAGAAGAGTTAGGCCTAATCTTTCCCTTATCGATGGGCTCTCATATCTAGCATCAGAATTCATCATCCTCCTAAAGTGATCTTCCATATAAAGGGCTATTTGGAAAAGGGGATCTAAGAACCAAATCTATGTTTTGATTTACTGCACATTTTATTAGGGGACCTTTAATCTCCATGAAAACTTTACCATACTGCTTCAATACATTTTCAACTCATTTCTATAAAAATAATATTTTTTAGATGTGCACTTTCAATGCTTTACTGATATCTTGTATAGGTGTGACAAAATGAACCATGAGTAGCACAAATTTTTGCATGTGTGATATGAGTTTGTGGCATTGATTATTAGAGACCAGTGTGACCTTGGCCAAAGGTGATGACTAAAATAGGTTCAATAACTAATCTTTGACATGAATAGTCTACTTACATAGCTTCATCTAATATATAGCTTCACGATCCAATAAGTATGGTATTCTCAATAGTATGTCATAAAACTCTAGAGTTTTAATGTCATAAGTGACATTATCCTTCACCATCTTGAATTTATAATTAAAGGTACATTATTTCAATACATGTATATCTTTTCCAAAATAGAGTCATCCAAGCAAATAGGGGTGAATATGTGTAGCAATAGGAAGTGTGAGGCATTGAACTACATCTTGAAAAATGATGTTCTTATAACTCCCATTATTTTTTATGACTTGGATAGGTTGTCCATTGACCTAAAAATTCATGAGAAAGAGTCATGCAAGTTCATCCAAAGTGATTAGTGTCATGAAACTTGTGTTATAGCTCAGAAAAGAATTATTTATAATAATTCCATTTGTGGTTATGGTGTAACCTAACATATATTTTGGAATCAGATATTTTTGTGTGTGGCATTCCAAATCCTTATGGGTGCATGAGTAATGCTTGTGATGTCATATATTAGGAATATTATTCTTTCCTTTGTTTGAGTTTGAAATTATAAAAGCATTTGAGTTTTTTGTGGCCTTATTTGGTTATTCCCATTTATGATAAGCATTCTTATTCTACACAAGATGATGAAATGAGGAGTTACGTGTGCATTGGTTATTGTGCACATAGTTAAATGAAGAGGTGAGATGATACTTCATTTTGGATTTAGATTCAAGCTTGGCAGTGCTACTATAAGCTTTTCCCAGAGAGTCAAAAGTTAATAACTCTATCATTTCATAAATATAATGTGAGATTCCACAAATGTACTTCAACACCTTATTTTTCAATCAAGTTCTTGTATAGACATATCATCTAGTCATGGAACTCATTGGTGTAATCCTCCACTAGTTGTTCTTTACATTAGTGTATTTTTTTGAACTTGGTGTATTCATCCTCAAAGTGATGAAAAGGATAATATTCTTCCTTCAATATATTGACAAAAGTATTCCAATATGAATTTGGATCACAATCTTGTGCACACCATGTGATAAAAGTCTCCCACCATTGAACCACCAATCAACATGGTGAACATGGTATTCTTAAAATCAATGAGTTGATTTACTAAAAATTATGCCTCGTGTTGTTGAATACATGCATCTAATGTTTTAGTTTTGAATTTTCCTTCTAAAATGGGATGTCAAGATTGACTTTCACTTTGAAGGAAGTTTGATACTAAAATAGATATAAAGATTGCTATGAGAATGGAGACATGGGTGTCAAATTTAATTTCATCATTAACTCATGGAATTGACCAAATGTTTCAATGTGTTATAGTTCTAGTGCAATTACAATGAGATTTTGAACATCTATGGCTTTCTTAGGTTTATTTCTAGGCATAAGTCATCTTATTTTTCTATGGCATTTATCTAGATATGATGAAATAGAACTGACTAGCAATCATTCCTTATCTTACTAAGTTCACATGTTTATAGGCATAATAAAGAGCTATGATAAAATGTCAATTATCTGAATAGTGTTTCCTAGGACCATTATGTAGTGGGATAAACCACACTTAAAGACAAATAATGGAGGTATGACGTGCAATTAAATATTATCCTACTAATCTATTTAAAATAAACACTTAATAATCATCATAAAATTATTATTTATTTTAAGCTAATGTGTCAGTATATTGTGATTTTCTATCCTTATATAATATACTACTCCCAAAAAAACACTTTCAATCTATATGAGCAAGCTTTATTATATGTTCCATAACACTAATGCCTTATGCAAGTTATAACTTAGGTCAAATAAAATTTGACTAATATTTTTTTACTTTTCTAAGTATCACCACATGTTACTTTAAACTTTGACCAATTCTTAGACAATATAATTTGTTATTAGCATTCAAGAAGTTTCATATTGCATGTTTTTATCTTGATATACTACCTAGAAGTAGAGTATGGCATCCTCAAAAACTTGTTATGTTTTGGAAAATAAGATTATATTTGTCCATTAAGGGTTTAGTTACAATGGCCTAGCTTTTAAATGTTTACACCTATTTGTACTAGTCTAAAATATGGTAAGATACAAGTATTAATTCCTTATTTATTATTCACCATAATTTTAACAACTATCATTACATTATAGGTCACACAATTTTGCCTAAATCCCATATATTTATTTTAATAAAGGAAAATACAACTTATATGATGTAATTATAAATTTTATCTTATCTACTTTAAAACCATTTCACATTTCAATTACTTGATCTATTAATACTCCTATACTTTACAATATTTCCTTGTATAGTTTATGATACATACTAACACTAATTACTAGATCCAATGTCATTATTCACAATTAAATTCCAGCCATCCTTTATCAATTAACTTACAGTCCCTTAAGACTTAATTATATGACAACCATGAATACATAAACCTTTATACCTTGGTTATTTGTGTTCATACAATAAAACTTGTAGACAACCTTTAAGTATACTCATTGAGATCTTATTCACATATATATATATATCGTCTTATTAAGAATCATGAATATGCACCATTTCATATCCAAACTAGTGTTATTTCATAACGATTTTAACACACTAGTATAATAGGTATAATTTTAAATTTACTTTCCTACAAAAAAACTTATGAAGTTGTGTTCCCTTAATGAATTATTCCTTTATTATGAAATGTACTCATTCTCATGCATCCTTGTATCTTAGGTTATTAACCCAAATAAAATTACACTAAAGTATGATCCTTTTACAATCTAATTTATTTTTTGTTTTATTATATAAAAATACTTTACATTCAAGGATAAAGTATTCATGTTGAGTTTTCTTAGCACAAGACAAAATATAATTTCCATATACATCGATCAATAATAAACCACCTAATATCTTAATGTTCTTAACTGGAATAAAACTAATACAACATCATGGACTTTAGATGCACTTAGTTCATTATGTAAATCTAGTCATTTTTAATAATGACACAAATAGAGGTTTCTTTCATTTATAAAATGAGTATAAAAGTTTATGAACAATGAATCATCATAACTCCTAACCCAATTGTACATAAATAGTTTAATATAAGTATAATAGCACCACAACATACTAGTATTAATAATATGTCTTTAACAAATAAATAATATTATTCATTAATAACGGTATATCATAAGCATCAATGTAGAATACAACATAGAATACCATTGATACATTTCATCATAGATTTTCATCTACAATTAAGTAAGCATACTCAATTATTAATAATTTTTAAACTAGAATCATTAACAACTAATACGAACTACTCAATTTCACAGTAGGAAATAAG
This sequence comes from Torreya grandis, assembly GCA_037957365.1. Taxonomy (NCBI): domain Eukaryota; kingdom Viridiplantae; phylum Streptophyta; class Pinopsida; order Cupressales; family Taxaceae; genus Torreya; species Torreya grandis. The sequence continues at coordinate 868,787 of JARHVA010004629.1, read as the reverse complement.
TCTATAAACTTGAGTAAAATAATATTTTTATATCTATATAAAACATCCAAATGGGACTATAATTCTATTATTTTAAATGAGTAACTAGGGTTTGCATTTTTACAATTGTAATTTAAGTAGGTAAGTAAGCAAGTAAGCAAGTAATCAAGTAAGTTTCAATGATGAATACCACATTCATAAGCAAAAAAAATCAAGAAACAAACTAACTAATATGCATATTTGTGAAATGAACCAAAATTATTTTGAAGATATTCATCAAATAACCAATACCAATATTTTCCAATATAATCCCATCCATCAATGGATAAGTCTTGGCTCTGCTCACCTCAATCATCAACTTATGTGTGGGAAACACTTTGTAACCTAAAACGTAAACAAAGGAAAGAGAGAAAGAGACTCTAAATCTTATAAAATTTTACTACAATTTTTTAATGTGCATGCAAGTGATATTAATTGCTTATAACCACTTAGGATCAATAAACCATCTCTTTTATTTAACCTTAGTTTGAGGTTTGTTTAAATAGTAATGTGATGTGGTTGTTTTCAATTTGAGTTTTTCTTTGTCATGAAAGGTCTTTATGCATTAGGATATATTATAGGTTGTATACAACCTAATATTCTAAACGTTTTCCAAGTGGTATTATAAATTATGTCAGTTAGGTATTAGGTTTTATTATACTAGGTTGTTTATACCCATCATAAATATTTCATGTCCATTCCTAAATCATTAAATTCCCTAGATTAAGTTGATCATTAACCTTTTATCTTTACTTATTTTCCTAATTGGGCTTAGTTTCCTCACCACTATAGGTCTTATAATGAACTCAAATAATTGAAAGATAGGTTATATACAACCTTTAATAACCTTATAATTTAATGTGTTAACCTTTAGGGTTTTCCTTAAACTTCTTGTAAATTTGGTTTATAATTTAACTACCTTATGGCTCTAAACATCTTACTTTTATCCAAGATTGATTTCAATCTTACCAATTAAAATATCATTTTTACCACCTAAGGGTAGACTATAATCCTCCAATAGACCTACAAGTTCCATTTATCCTCAAGTAGGCCACTAAAGGTGTTAACACCTTATATAAACCTTTCATATTAACTACCTAATATCCTTTAGGGTTTCAGGGTTATTATTTTTAGTACCCTATCATATACTTTATAGCATCAGAAATTAATCTATATGACATTCATATTTTCTTTTAAATGGTTTAGAATAACTATATTCATCTCAATAAATAATACGTCATTTAATTACCCATGTAAAATATAATACCGGTGTTGGGTTTATATGCACATAATACACATTTATTCTTTCAAAAATGAAAACCCAAACACATTAAATTATTATAATCATATACAAAATTAAATCCATTATGGGTTTGAAAGAAAAAAATACTACAACTTATAATAACAATGAACCAGAAATCCTAGTTTCATTTTGAGGTTTCTCGTTGCTTCTCAAATTTGATAGCCTTCAATTTCAACCTAACTCACATTATTTATTTTTTACATATTCATTATTTCCTTCCAATCCCCACATTATGCACCATGTGTCCCTATCTTATCCCTCGTATTTTAGTTTTATTTATTTCCCCATTTCTTAGATAACACAAGTCTCGGAGGCTTCATAAATGCATGTCCACCAATATCAACTATAATGGAAAAATATTATGCAATTTTGCATGAAGTTATAACTTTCTCAAGACTTCTTTCTACATGGCTAAATCAATTTCAAAATTCCATAATAAATTTTTTCATGGATTGTATATGATGATTTAAAAATTCAATTTCATGTAACTTACTTTCCTACTTTTGTGTTATCCAAGTCGAGCCTTGGTCTATCACTATGCCAAATTATGGATTTTCCCCAAATCACAACCTAATTTTTGGCATTGACTTCTTAACCTTCATGGGTTAAACAACTCATTGACTCAAGTTCAAGGGTTAGGTTAGGTTATTTTCCTACCCATCCCTTTTTATTTTATTTTGCTTAATCTTTAAAACATAAAACTTGGTGAACTTAATCCATTCCTCATACAAAGTATTGGTAATATGGATTATATGCCATACTAATTTAAATTATGATACCTTTAGTAGATTTGAAATGAAAACCCAAGCCTCCATTATTAATATTTCTATAATATGGCCTTATAAATTGTTTACCACTATTGTTCAAATAAACCTCACTCCATGACTTTAGTCAATGAATCAATTACTTAAACAAGTTCTAACCTCAAGTGGTGTAAGGTGGATTTAACCCTTATTGGGTTTTATTATAATACAACCTTTGCTTATGCATTTAGTAATTAATTCAGACTCAGAACTCAAGTTTAAAATATTATAAAATAGAGATTTCCCTAATTGGGTCTTTCGCACTATGCCATAATCATAATTTTAGCACAATCATGTAGTCTTAGTACTATGAGTAATATTAATTGTGACCAACCGCATAAGTTAAGGTTTAATTAAAGTGAGCATAATTATTATGCATAATAAGAAAAATTAAATGATATAAATACATGTACGTAATTAATGAAATTAAATGGTCAACTAGGATTCTTAGTTCTCTCTCTCTCTCTCTCTTGTTATATTTACCTTGCCTTTTCCACCATGTTTTACCATAGCCAAGCCTAACTCTTTGGTGTTCAATCCAAGCACGTACAAAAAAATCCATAAAACATTAGCAATACCCTGTCCAAAAATAATAAATGTAAAACCATTTGCATAATAATAATTACTAAAATAATAATAATTGTAAAACATTTCCTCATTACATAAAAATTAATATTATTATTAATAATACATAACAATATAATATTAAATTGAATACAATATAATGTCTCAAACATACAATCACAGTTGAATGTATTATGGAAATAATCACATGGAAAACATTAAATAATATCCTTATTAAAATCATTATGCTTCTTGGCACTTATTATGTCATTAAATAATTTTTTAGTGATGGGGATATGACAATATCCAAACACATTCAAGATAAGAGAGAATGATATTCAAAAATACAACATATATTCAAAAGTTAGAAGAGGGAAGTATAGATGTGTATAGTGAGACAGTAAGGTTAATAGGGTAGGTTCTTGTATCATAAGGAGAATGTCTCCTTGTTGATTACCTAGAGTAATGTAAACAAACAAAAAACATATGTGATTGAATGTTTTATCAAAGAAAATAAAATTCTTATCTTGTATGGGGTGATCTCTCGACTCTATGGTATATAGATGCACAAATTTCAAGCTAGCTATCTAGATGGTGTTAAAGGGATAAAATCTCCAATTTTGTCCACCTTAATGGTTGCAATAAATATTATACAATGGAAGATGACAGTTATAGCTTATAATAGTTGTTAGAGAGAGTTACGATTCGTTTCATCTTCCTTGAATGCATGACAATTGTGATTCAACACATGGCAAGATATAGAGACACTCTAACATGTAAATTATGGAATATATCATCTATCATTTTTTTCATCAAAAAAGTGTTGTGAATGAATGTTAATGTGTATCAGTCATGTGTATATCTATAGTGAAAAATGGTATGTGAAGAATCAATGTGAAATATGGTTGATATGTGATAGGACTATGAGGTATTTTATACAATGTTGAGGTAAGTAATAAGCATTGCAAGGTACAACATGGCATCACATAATTTGATGATGAAACATAATGATACCAAAGCTGTGAAAATTATGTCATTAAGTGTGTAAGACTACATAAGTTATGTGTGTTTCAAAATGCTTGTGTAGGACTACAGAAGCTATGAGTACTATGAAGTAAGTGTGCAATAAGCATGGGAATGCACATATCAATGTGCCAAGGTACTTTGGAATGGAAGATAAACCTAAGCTAGGTAATATAAAGATAAGATTGGAATTGTATAAAATGTTATGAGGTGTTGGTCCATCATTGTTTCGATGTACTTAATGTGATATGTTACAAAAGTGATAAGTCTAAGTTCAGCTAGAGGAGTGAGGATACATGTGCAACTGCAAGCTAGAATGAGATAGACTGCAATTATGTGCACAGATCATTAGATTCAATGAAAAAGATCCAACCACTCCAATAAAAACATCTAATGAGTAAATGGAGTTAGAACCTTTTGATACAGGGGTTTCTAAGTTAGTTACCCAACTCTAAGTAAATGTGCAAAGCATGGATAATAACACAATATGTAGATGATTCAAAGGTGACTTGGACATAATGAAAGGATATTTGATCAACATCAGTTCATAATTAGAAGCCATCATGATGGCCTTGACTACTATGTAAACATTTCCACCATCTAATAATTATCCACTAGGCTAATCAGGTTCTCCTAGCCATAACAATCCAAGTTTAAATATATGTTGGAAATGTGTTGTATATTTCCTTGATTTACACTCTACTAGACTATAGAACCATAATAGATCCAGAATATGTGTTATATATATGTTTGGTTTGATCAAAAGGCTATAAGGATAGATTGTGAGTCTCAAAGTGAAATTTGTCTAGCAAAACCCTAAGTATCACTATAGAATGAATGAACTCCATTGGTGTGCAATACCATTTTATAGGTGAAATGGTGGAGGAAAATAAAATATAGTTGGAGAAGGTGAACATAGGTAAAAATTTTGTCAATTTGTTGACAAAGGTTGTGAGTATTGATCAATTTTATTGGTGCATAAAATCAATGGACATATTTGCCCTGATTTACTAAAGGTATGGTTGTGTGGCCCCTTATATAAAGTATTCAACAAAGGGGAGATTGTTGGAAATGTGTTGTATGTTTTTAGTGATTTTCACTCTACTAGACTTAGCAATAATGCTTTTTATATCCACTTTTTTTTAGAATATATTTACCTAATTGCTCATGATGATCCTTTAGATAGATCAAGTTCATCTGAACCAACAAAACTTTTAATTTTTAATTATTTTAGTGTCCTAGCTATAAAAAGTTTGATTCATCAAATACGTAAACAAAATGATTCAATTTATTCAAAAACTATGATCCAAATCAATTTATTGGTAGAGCAATATTAGCATGTATTTGGGTTTTTTAGCCCATGGTTTTGGCACATGTGGTATTTTAATACTGCTTTGACAGTTACCTATCGATCTTCCTTTATATAATCATAAATATAATAATAGGAAAGCATAACTAAGAAGTAATTTATTATATATCAAGATGGTTAAGTTAATATAATACCAAAGGAAGTTATTGTGCTGTGCTTTTTCCTAAAAGGGATTCCCAAATGATATATTGTGTACTATGTAATCTTGTGTGTATTCCATTTCTTTCATTTTGTTAGATGAAATATTTTTTTAGTATTGCTTCTCTCAATTTAGTTTATTAGGTCTATTTTCTCTTCAATATAGGTATGTTGGCCATTATACCAAAAGTGGACATGCAATTTTTATGCTAAGGATCTAGTCCCCTAAATCAATCAAACAGAGGATTTGTTTATTTGCATTAGACTCCATGTGCACACAAGGTGGTAATGGCATCTTTGTATATGGAACAAAATTAGTTAATTTAACATAGATGGTTATCCACTCAAAATAATAATAAATCCCTTACTGTTACATAGTAAGTGCTTACTTAGGAACTACAAAAACACTACCACAACAATGTAGTAGATAAAATTTAGCTAGTTAGCAAAATTGTGACAAATAGAGGTTGTCAAGGATTATGGTCAATAATTATAGAACTAGTCCTTACGTGTGGATAACATCATAGAGGATAAAATTAATGACTTGTTCTTGAGTGGGATCAATGATACTATCCAACTTGATGTTTGCATGTTTAATCCAAGTTCAATATCAAAATCCATGGTCTTCAGACATAGCGTAGAGGAAAGAGATATGGTCAAATGATAGGCATCACTAATGGTATGTATCACATCACTCTAGCATAGTCATTTCCTCATCCCATAAAAATGACTCCTTAAAAATGTAAAGAGAAGAGAAAACGGGTTATGTTTCAACTCTGACAATAAATATAACAAAGGACATAAATGTTTTGAGAATATATTGTTCTAGATTTTAGGTTTCAATGAAGAAGAAGAGGATGAGGAAATAGCAAGTGAGGTAGAGGATGATCAAGAGGAGGAATCATAAGATGCCCAACCAACTATCTTGTATCATTTAGTTTCACGTAATAACACTCTACAAACTCTCAAGGTAATTTGTTTTCTAAAGAGACAAAAGGTGACAGTGTTGATTGACCAGTACACATAACTTCATCAAAAATAAGTTGGTGGCAAAACTGAATTTGTTTTTCCATCTGACTCTAAAATTTTAGGCCACAATTTCAAATGGTGGCATAATAAGTGGTTCAATGAAATTCCATACTATAACAATTTCCATGGGAGATTATAGGGTAGACTCTCTTATGTTTTATATTCCCATGGGTGGATCAAACATTGTGTTGGGGATCAACCAACAAAGTTGATTACTATGTGAAAGCAACTAAATGCGGAATTAAACCAGAATGATAAGTAACTAGAATCAGAAATAGTAAAGAACAAGAGATACAAGAAACCACCCTGAAAACTTGTATTAAACTCTTTATAGAAGGAATATAATTGAAGAAACTTCTTTTCTTCCACACCTCTCTCAGATGTACATATCTCTTTCTAGATCTCTTTCCCTCAAGAGCTTTCTCTCTCAAATCAATTCTAACACCCTGGATTGATACACATATACAATCTTGTACTGTTCTACTGTTACAATAAGCTATGAAGATCTAATCCTATATATAATATTAGGAAACATGAGCTATGCATTCACAACCATTAGATGCACCTCCTAATCAAGGGCTCAAAATAGTCTTACTTAAAATAGAGATGCAGACTTAAGACTAACACTTAATCCTACCATGCAAACATTCTATTATGTCCATGAAAATAGCATTCTGGATGCACAGGTGACCGACATCGGTCCCTTCCTGTCTGCCTATGACCGACGTCGACCGAAACATGACCGACACCGGCATCTCCTAGTCGACTCCTGACCGATGCCAGTGACTGTGTAATTCCTGCAAATTTTGCACTCGCTCATTTGGTAAAGCTTTTAGCTCCACACCTCAAAAATCTCCCACTTGGAGATAAACAGCTGCACCAGTACCTGTATAGCAACATCTTCTAGCTTCTCCATCTTCAAACTCAATCATGAAGACCAACAAAAGTTGAATGAAAATTCAACTTCTCCTTTGTTACTGGCTTGGTTAACATATCAGCAAGGTTCTTATCTGTATGTATCTTCTCCAACTTCAACTCACCATCCTCCAATACCTGTCTTATGAAGTGGTACCTAAGCTGTATATGCTTGGTTTTTGAATGAAAGGTTGAATTCTTAGCCAAATGAATTTCACTATGACTATCACTGTATAATTTGCAACTCTCTTGCTCCTTTCCTAGCTCTTTCATGAACCGTGTCATCCATATCATCTCTTTGCTAGCCTCTGTGACTGCAATATATTATGCTTTTGTAGTTGACAAGGCAACAACCTTCTGCAACTTTGATATCCAGCTAACCGCCGTCCCACCAACAGTAAGCAATAAATAGAATAATGAAGGGAAATATCAAATTGGAGGTTTACTTACCCTTTCTAACCTCCTGATGGGCATCTGAGACTCATTCACAACACGCTGTCTGCCCAAATTCTCTGACAGTGACTGACCTCAGTCACCTCCAGGCCTGTTACTGGCCGACGTCGGTTCTTGCCTAACCAACGTCAGTCACTGTCTGACCGACATCGGTTCCTGTATTGCCGACGTCGGTTCCTGCCTGACCGACGTTGGTCTCTATGTTTTTATGTCTGTGATTATTCTTTCTCACGAGCTCATTTTGGACCGTCACCTCATCCAATTCTCCATTGCTCTGCCCAGATTGATTCAACTTCTTGAGCTGATCACTATACATCACTTTTTCATTGAAAACAACATCACGGCTCCTAATTATTTTGTTAGTTCCTAGATTTCAAAACAAAAATCCGAAATCATCATAGCCATAACCAATAAATGTGCACCTCATAGACTTAGCATCCAGCTTCTTTCTATTTTTCTTATCAATGTGCACAAAGGCTTCACAACCAAAAACTTTGAGAAATGAGAGATCTACCTTTTTACCTGTCCATGCCTCTTCTAGAATTCCACCATCCAGAACTGTAGAGGGTCCTCTATTAATCAGGTACACTATAGTATCCACAACTTCTACCCAAAACTCTAAGGGCAAACTAGCATGCAATCTCATACACCTTGCACACTCCATTACTATTTTTTCATCCTTTCAGCAACTCCATTTTGCTGAGGTGTCCTTGGAACCGTCCTTTGCCTGTGGATTCCATACATATAATAATACCAGTTGAACTTGTGGTTGCAGAACTCACCACCATTGTCAGATCTCAGGCACTTCAATCTCCTGCCTGTTTCATTCTCAACCAAAGCTTTCCAAATTTTAAAAGTGTCAAAAACATCAGATTTCTTCTTTATGCAATAGACCCATACCTTTCTTGTAGCATCATCAATGAAAGAGACAAAGTAATGTGATCCTCCAATAGAAGCAACCTGAGCTGGTCCCCACACATCTGCGTGAACAAGCTGCAACTTGTGCTTCTTCTTTGTTGACCCAGTCTTAAGAAAACTCACTCTCTTCTGTTTCCCAAAAATACAGTGCTCACAAAAATTTAGATCTATGCTTTTCAAATCTGAAAGCTTACCTTTTGACTTAAGAATTGACATTCCCTTCTCACTCATGTGGCCGAGCCTAGAGTGCCACAACTTTGCATCCACATCTGTAGTAGATAATACAGAAGGAGAATTATCAGTAATACAATTACATAAATAGAGAGTACCTACTCTCTTACCTCTGGCCAATACAAGTGCACCCTTGGTCACCTTCCAAGATTCAGTTGTGAGAGTTACTGTACAACCCTCATCCCCTAACTTTCCTATAGAAATCAGATTCCTCTTCAAGCTGGAAACATGCATGACATCTCTCAACACCCATGTGTTGCCATTCTGCATTTTCAGCTGCACTTTTCCTTTGCCAACAATTTTACAAGGCTCATCATCCCCTAAATAAACTATTCCAAAATCTCTATGGACATAGTCACTAAAATATTCTCTATTAGGGGTAGCATGAAAAGAGGCACCATAATCTAACACCCAAGATTCTATATTATTATGCAAAGAGAATATAAGAGCATCTTGTGTAATACCTACAACTTTTACTTCTTCTTTACCTTCATGCTGATTGTCTTCTTTAGGTTTTGACCAGCAATCTTTGCTTATGTGCCCTATCTTTCCACAATTCTAGCAGGCTATCCTCCTGCCATTTCTGGATTTGGATCTACCTCTCATCTTTGACTTAGACCTTGATCTCCCTTTCTTGCTCTTCTCTTTTTGCCTTCCCTTGCTCTCAAAACTTAAAGCATTCCCTGATGTTTTCTCTGTGCTTTTCCTGCGAATTTCTTCATTCAAGATCACACTAACAACATCATCTATTTTTAAAATATTTGAAGCAGATGCAGTATTACTAACTGCCATTACCAAGCTATGCCAGCTTTTAGGCAAAGAACATAATATTAATAGAGCTTTAATTTCATCATCAAACACTATTTTGACTGAATTTAATTGATTTACAATTCCATGGAAATAATTTAGATGATTAGATACAGAACCACCTTCCTACATTTGCAAATTAAATAACTGCTTCATAAGATATACCTTATTTGAAGCTGAGGGTTTTTCATATAAATTTGCTAAATTAGTCATTTACTCTACCGTTGACTTTGCCTGTGATAAATTAGATATCACAGTAGATGCCAGACTCAATCTTATAGATCCAAGAGCCTTTCTATCAAGAACTTCCCATTCTTCATCTTCCATGTCTGTGGGCTTCCTTGAAACTTCACCTAACGGTAAGTATAGATCTTTCTGATACAAATAATCCTCTATCTGCATTCTCCATAATTGGTAATTCTTGTCATTGAACTTCTCCATTCTAAGTTTACTTTCTTCTGCCATTGCTTCTCCCACTCAAACAGAAATCCCTATGAGTACCCTGTAATCAATACACACTAACTAGATTTGAAACACCTGTTAGTCAACCTAAGCTCTGATACCACTTGTTGGGGATCAACTAACAAAGTTGATTACTATGTGAAAGCAACTAAATGCAGAATTAAACCAGAATGATAAGTAACTAGAATCAGAAATAGCAAAGAACAAGAGATACAAGAAACCACCCTGAAAACTTGTATTAAACTCTTTACAGAAGGAATACAATTGAAGAAACTTCTTTTCTTCCACACCTCTCTCAGATGTACAGATCTCTTTCTAGATCTCTTTCCCTCAAGAGCTCTCTCTCTCAAATCAATTCCAACACCCTTGATTGATACACATATACAATCTTGTACTGTTCTACTATTACAATAATCTATGAAGATCTAATCCTATATATAATATTAGGAAACATGAGCTATGCATTCACAACTATTAGATGCACCTCCTAATCAAGGGCTCAAAATAGTCTTACTTAAAATAGAGATGCGGACTTAAGACTAACACTTAATCTTACCATGCAAACATTCTATTCTGTCCACGGAAATAACATTCTGGACGCACAGGTGACTGACATCGGTCCCTTCCTGTCTGCCTGTGACCGACGTCAGTCGATACATGACCGACGTCGGCATCTCCTAGTCGACTCCTGACCGACGTCGATCGCTCCTGACCGACGCCAGTGACTGTGTAATTCCTGCAACTTCTGCACTCTGTCATTTGGTGAAGCTTTTAGCTCCACACCTCAACACATTGTATTGAGAGTTTAATGGCTCAAAATCTTGGGAATGATAAAGATGAATTTCTAGGAGTTGTTGAATATTTACATTCTAAAGAGAGTGCATTTAAACTCCATGGATTACGTGCAAAGTATCCACATTTGGGTAGTTCTCACCATATGCAAAAGATTCTCAAAAATGGATCAAACGAGTTTGTTGCACAATTGGTTTCATTATAAGTATAACCAACAAAGATGTCTACAAATCTAGATTTACAAGTAATTTTTTATAATCATTCAGTTATTTTTTGAGAAATTCCAAAAGGAATATCACCATAAATAGATCATGATTGTTCCATTCAACTACGACTAGGGGGTCAACCATAAAACATCAGACCTTATAGGTACCCATAAGTACAAAAGAGTAAGATTGAAAATATGGTAGATGTTGTAGACTAGTATTATTATATATGCCCAAAGTACATATACATCTCCAATGGTAATGGTGTGTAAGAAGGATGATACATGGAGGATGTGCCTCAATTATAAATAACTCAACAAGTACACCATCAAAGATAAGTTTCCAATTTTGGTAATTGATGATTTTCTATACGAGTTACATGGTGTTGTCTAATTTACAAAAGTGAATCTTCATTCAGGTTGCCATCAAAGATGGATCAAAGATGAGGATATACATAAGACAACTTGTGTAACTCATGAGGGTCATTGTGAGCATTTGGTAATTCCTTTTGGTCTCACAAATGCGCCATTTATATTTCACTTGTTTGAAGAATATTATCTTTTTTAATTTTTTGCAAGAACTTGTCTTGCTATTTTTGAGGACATCCTAATATATAGCAAGACATGGGAAGCACACTTGCAATATGTGAATCATGTACTAATAACTCTAAAACAACATCAAATTTATACAAAGCCTTCCAAGTGTGTTTTTGGAGTCAAAGACATGAATTAATTGGGTCACATTGTTTCCCATGATTGCCTCAAAGTAGACCCTCATAATATCACGGTCATGATAGAATGGTAAGTTACAAAACCCCTCAAGAACCTCCATGGCTTCTTATGGTTGATAGGTTATTATAATTGTTTTTTGAAAAAATGTGGTAACATAACAACACCACTCAAAACTTTGTCGAAGGACTCTTTCTACTATAATGAAGCAACCACCAAGGCACTTGAGAAGCTTCATAATGCCATGTGCACTACTCTGGTTCTGACTACCCCAAAATTTTCAAATACTTTCATTTTTGAATGTGATGCATCAGGGTATGGAATGGGGGTGGTATTCATGCAGGAAGGATAACCCAAAGCATTTGAGAGTCATCAATTCAAAGGTAAGGATTTGCTAAAGCCTATTTATGAGAAGAATAAGATAACTATTCTTTATATATTAAAACATTGGAGACCATATTTTATGGGTAGACACTTTAAGGTGTTGACAAATTGTGATAGTCTAAAATACTTCTTGGACTCGAGGTTTTCATCGAAAGAAGAAAAAAATGAATTATCACAATGTTGGCATATGACTTTGAAATCATATGTCAGAAAGGAAAGTATAATTCAGTGGCATAGACACTATCCAAAAGGGATGAGTCCATAGAGATAATATCATGTGTAATATCCATATGGTAGGTAGATTGGGTGGATGGGGCAAAATCCAAATGGGAGAATGACATTGATAGACATGTTCTTGATTTAGAAGCTCTAGCAAGATTATAGTGTCTTAGAAAAATTAATATGGAAAGTGAATTCCCTTTGGTACTAAGATTTTACCTATGCAATAATTTTTCTCTTAAGCACATATATAGATAATATATACAATTAATAATATAATTGATAATATATATAGATAATATAAAAATTTAGTATTTCATAATCATAAAGAGTCACTGAAAAACAACCAATACCCAACATATTTAGATCATTTGTGTTTTCAGTTGATTCAAAATGGTTGAAACTTAGTTGAACCTTAATTCTTCATCTAGATCAAAATCATTATAATGATCAACAAATCCATTATCATAAAGATCAAAATTACTGTTTTTGGCAATATCATGTGTAATATCCATATGGTAGGTAGATTGGGTGGATGGGGCAAAATCCAAATGGGAGAATGACATTGATAGGCATGTTCTTGATTTAGAAGCTCTAGCAAGATTATAGTGTCTTAGAAAAATTAATATGGAAAGTGAATGCCCTTTGGTACTGAGATAGATTTTACCTATGCAATAATTTTTCTCTTAAGCACAAGGTTATTATGAAGCTCCACACATCTCTAGTTTGGTGCATTTAGGATTCTTGAAAAGTTGTCATAGAATCAAGAAACATTTCTTTTAGGAAGGAATCAAGGGGAATATTAACAAATTTGTGGTCAAATTCATGGTGTGTTATAAAAATAAGGGTGAGACAATTAAGACCCTGAGTCTTCTGCAACCCTTATTTATTCCTAGCCAAAATTGGGAAGATGTTTCCATGGATTCTATAACAAGGTTGCCCATGTCAAATAGAAAAAATGTCATCATGGAAATCGTGAACAAGCTCATAAAATATGCCCATTTTATGCCTTCTCACATCCATTTGAATAAATTACACTAACATCTTTTTTAGTACAGATTAAAAGCTAAACATGACCCCCAAGATCATAGAAAGTGATTGTGATCATATCTTTACCAAAAAAATTCGGACTTATTTTTTCCTATGGGGTATTTACAGGTGATATTGCAGAACATATACGAGCCCCTTCACTCATCTTCAATCTGATGGGAAAATAAAGGTGGTCAACGAATTCTGAGAGAATTATCTGCATTCTTTTGCATCGAATGAATAGGAGACATGAATTCATTGGTTGCCACTAGTAGAATGGTGGTATAACACTCCCTTACCTCATCAAAATGTCTACATTTTTAGCATTGGATGGGTACCAACCACCATCTATCACCTCATACTTAAGGGCATAGCCAAAGGTTCGAGTTGTTGAAGAACACATTCAACACCAACAGGAGGTACTAGCTAGTCTAAGAGAGAACATGACCATGACACATAACTGAATGAAGAAGCAAGCAAATCAATACTGCAACAAAAGGCATTTTGGTGTGGGAAATTGGATCTTGTGCAACTACAACCATATAAGAAAAAATCCCTGAATTAAAAAAATAAGGATAACAAACTTTCTCTTAAGTATTATGGCCCTTATCAAATCTTGCAAAAAATGCTAATGTTACATACAATCTAGAATTACCTCAATTTATGTGCATATATCTAGTATTTCATGTGTTTTGCTTTAAAAAGGTATTTGGATAGAGAGTATCCACTAAGACTAAGTTACTAGAGCTAGATGAGGAGGGCATCATCATTCTAGAACTTGAGGAGATCCTTCAAACACACACTAAGAGGCTACAAACAAGGGAGAATAAGGAGTATTTGATTAAGTGGAAGAATCTGATTAACAAGTATGCAGCATGGGAGGATGAAGCATTCCTACAACAACACCATCCTGAGTTGGTCAATGTTTTCTTGAAGGGGAGGGGCATGTTACACCCTTAACCTATAGTTTGAATAGGGATATGTGTGGCTGACTTATGGCTAGCATAACATTTTACCTTGTCATATCACAACTCTCTATGTTTTTGTATTTATAGTAGGGTCAGCATATGGAGTAATATGTCCTAAGTAGGGTGTATATAGGAGGTATTGGTTAGTACTTGAAGATCAAGTTATGAATTTTGTTCTTATTGCATGGTTTTGTAGGTTTTTCCTTTGAAGTGGCTTAGTCTTATATTTCTAGTATCCTACTTTGTTGTCAACATGTGGTGTGGATTTGGTCTTTTCTACTCTTATTATTGCGATCTATTATTGTTGATATGCTCTTGATATTTATATTTACATTCATTGTCATGAATTGGCTTGATATATCTAAGTAATTCTATGACATATTTTGTAATATTTCTTCTCCATTATATTATAAATTCTATAGTTGTAACATCAATTGTTTTTTTTCTTTTCTTTTTTTAAAATTATTCCATCATCATTTTTTTGGGTTTTCAGTTTCACATCCTTCAACAACTACTAATTTGTAAGGAGGTAGCTGAGATAAAAGAGAGTTGGCATGCAAACTCATTTAGCCATTGTTTATTTAAGATAGTTTAAATTTTCTTGTTTTTTAATGTAAATCATTTCTCTATTATTTTATTGTGAATAATGTTATATCACTTGTTACTCATTTAGGAAGCAAAATTTGAAGGACCCTCTCTTTCTGACTGCTTGGACATTTATTTGAAGAGGTTGGGACAAACTAATAAATTCTATCGTCATCGTTGAGGGAGTATGATTTTTTATGGATTTTGTACTATTTGAATGGTTGTACTCTATATGACTTTTTAACTTGTATATAGTTTAATATTTGCTATAGGTCACTCAATACACATGGGGAAGGAACTCATACCTACACTTCCACTTCTATAGAGAAGATCAATGTTGTTGCTTTTATTAATCTTTTATTTTTGTAGAACTTATTTGATTTTTTTCTAGCACAATAATAACAAATGAGAAAAAATATATAGAAGTTAAATTTTTAGTAAGATATGAATTATAATTTTCTTGTTCATTTCCTTCTAATTAAAATAACTATCATGTAAAATATAATATATTAATATTTTCCTTTATTAATTGTATTATTATTAAACTTTCAATATTTTATTTGTCTTGTAGGGGATCTTGACTCATCTACACAATAATGAACATGACAAGGATAATAGAAGAGACAACGAAGATGGTGACGATGATGAAGAGGCCATCTTATTAATGATGATGATGACGATGACAATGGCGATAATGATATTGATAACATGGATGATAGTGATATATAGATATAATTTTTAATAAAATGACAACATTTATGTCTAGTTACTTATGGTGTCCATAAAAGTATATCAAATAAATTTGATTTAGCCACTGCCATGACTATATTTATATCACTATTTGATATTTCAACAATTATAATTAAATTTTAAATTTAGGTTTGTAATGCTATTTTAATGTAATATTTGATTTTTTGAATTATTTGTATATCATATAGTAAATATGTTTTGTTTCAACATATTTTTCATTTTAATTTTTAGTGTTATGTATGAATTTTAAATTTACTTTTTGTTATAGAGTTAAAATTATGTTTTCTTCAATTCATATTTTTTCAACACATTACATGGTCTATAATGGTTCATAATATTGATTAATTACCTTTTTTATATTGTCATTTTTTAATTAAAATTATGATATTTAGGTGCACATTAAACATTTTGTTTATATAAATAAAATCGATATTAACATTTTTTTATAATATTTTTTTATCATTTGATACAAAAAAAATAATTGCTATTATTTTAAAAAACACCCAAAAATTCTGACATAGTATGCATCATACATGAAAACAAATGCCCTTAGATACAATTTGAAATTTTCTTGTCAATGGAAGCACTAATTTTATTTCAAAAAAAATAACACTTGATGAGAAATCCCACAAACAAACTTTTCAAACTTTCTAATGTAAAAATATGTCGCAAAAGTGTGTCAGAGATAGGTTGGAATATTGCATCTAGATTATAATCTAATTTGTCTAATGAACAAATAAAATATGTTTGTTATCAAATTTTAGAACGCAATGTACATCAAACAAAGTACTTCTGTCAAAGACATTAGGCATGGATTATAGTTCATTTATTCTCAAAATTTGAACACAATGTACATCAAACAAATTACCTATGCCAAAGACATTAGGAATGAATTATAGTTCATTTATTCCCGATTTCTAAAACAAAAAGTGGAAGATTTTAGGGGGTTTTCAACTAGTGTAATAACTAGATAAACCTAAGGTTAAATAGAAAACACACACTTAAGATATAGATCTAGGGTTTAGATAGGTGTATGTCCTAACCAAGTATAATACATACTAACATATTCAAATTGAAAACAAATGAAAAACACATGCAATAAAACAAAGAGAATAACTTTAATCTAACAACTAATCTAATGGTTTTTTTTTCAAGTTTATGATAATAATTAAGGTTAGAGAGTGTAATTTTTTTTTTTAAATTCCTAAATGAGTATTTACATGGACGTGATACAGAAATATAAACCCTAATGCAATATAAAAAGTGACACAATCAGTGACCAAACCCTCAATGATGCAAGATAACAACAAACTAAACAAAATAAATGCATCTTACAAAGTAGGGCCCCTTAAAAACATTCCTAGTGGAACATACAATTCCAACTAACCCATATTTTTAGAATTCAAAGGTCATCTAACAAAATAAAGCTAGGAGAAGTGGATGATCTATTGGAAGGATGACTAGCATCCCCTCAAATAAACCACAACTAATGTGTTGACTAGAGAGACCTAAGGCATAGACACATCCCAATTGAGCAGCAAACGCAATAGCAAAGAAATCCTGAAGGAGATTGCTAAAAGTGAATCAAATAACTCTACCAATGTAGTCATTAAATAATTGAAGTGCACAATGATAGCCAATAGATTGAGTGATAGTCATTAGAAAGAGTGATGGACTAATAGATCATATCATTGTCTATAAAAATGGTTATGACGTTTTCCTAATTTGTCACACTAAAGAAAGGGAGGAAGACATTAATTTACCACATACTCTAAAAAGAGGGCCTAAAATCCAAAAATGTGGAAAATAGTCATTACCATGACGAGACCCAAAAAGGAGAAGTCATAGTGGCCCAATGACTTTCTTAGGAAAGTTGAAGTGTGGCAGTGAAAGACTTCGTAAATTCTCCTACAAGGTGTGGTGACACATTAAATAATCACTTTCGAGTCACACAATGAGATAATAGGGGAAGGAAAGGAAAGTGAAGCATAATAAGGATGTGATATTCCATAGTGATACATATACCAATACCATATGGGCCTCATGTCAACACGTAAGTACTAGTCACAATCCACATTACATCAACACAAGAACACTTACTAAAGGGACTTCAAACTACAACATATAATGTACAATTGTGGGTGTCATCATCAACATTACACACAACATTCCTAACCCGCGACAGTAGGCAGGGGCCAAATGGCTACGACTTCACTATTATCACTCAAATTTATTACACTCTTTTTACAGTATATTAAGTTTCCGATTCTCAGGTTCCTTCAAGAGGGCAAGACAAGAGCATACGCTTGAGTAGGCTACTAGATTTCTAAAGCTTATAAATTTTTCGATGATCAATACAAAGAGAAAAGTCTTATTTATAGCAATTGGGAGGTCCTACCTAGAATCTTTGCCAAGGTGGTGTTTGTCCCATCATGCTTTACAACACAAAAGTATCTACAGTGATATATTGTTGGACGCGCTAGATGAGGACCTCTGGCTTGGTGGGTCCAACATTGCTTCCGCTTCAGTAAGTAAGTCATCTTCACTGATCAACTGAAAGAGACACCTTAGGTGGAAAGTACTAAAAAGATGTCAGTGTTGGGGTTCAGCTTCACATGCATGACAATGGAGATTGATATAGAAATATGATTCCCATTCTAACTATCGTCTGATAATCGTGTGTACTACGGTGTCTTGTTCATGGATATGATGTGGACCATATCTAGCTATCCACCTATAAAGGTGTTCATTATGTGAGGCCCTGATTTTTATCAGTCATGTCCATAAAAGACGTTTCAGTAGTTCGAAAAATTGGTAAAATAAGAATTCACTATTTAGTCTTTCTATGGTGGTCACACCAGTATTATGATGACGATTTGCTTGAATAGAGGCTGCTGAAGATATCTGCAGATCTTGTCCTGCTGCATAAGAAATTTGAGTATATCTTGGATGCAATCCTCTGAAAATTTGTTCTTGAACAAGTATGTTCATAGAAGCAAATCCTTGGTTGTAAATTATGGTTAGATTAAACCCAAAATTGGGTTGATGCATTAAGGTTGCAAGCGAATTCTTGATGAGTCTGTTTGTTGTTACGTTGTCAATGCCTTTTATATGTTCCACAGAGAAATTAAATTGATTAAAGAAACCCTGCCATTTTACATATTTACCGTGACCATCTTTCCAACCATGATCTTTTTCTTTAAAAATCAAAAATTTAGTACAGTCAAATTTTACAACAAAATGTGATAGATGAATTTTTAGCATAAACTTCTCTAGACATTTTTTAATAGCGTAAATCTCTTTATCGAAAGAGATCCACTTAAAAATATATGCACTGAAGACTCCACTAGAGAATTCACACATGAATTCTTTATTTTTATATATACAAACAAGTATTCCTCCCCATGCAACATCGGAGGCATCAGTGTAAACCAAAAATTGCTCTGATTTTCGGATATGAAGTTCTGGAAACAATGCAACTTTAGATTTTATCTTTTGAATAGCAGTTGTGTGCTCATCCTTCCATTGGAATGCTTTTCTTTTCTGGAGAAGTTCTTGAAGTATGACCATGTCTTCACCAGAGTTAGGATAAAAACTATTTAGATAATTTAATAATCCCAAAAATGCTTAGAGCTTTGGTTTGTCGAGTTTTTCTGGAAAACTGGTGACCTTCTCTTTGATGTGCCGCTGGATTTGTAGTTTTGAATCTTGGATGATCATTCCAAGAAAATTGCATTCTGTTTTGCAGCGCTAAATCTTTGTATTTGACAAGACTATCCCTGCATCTTCTGTCAGCTTTAAAAATTTTATGAGATAGGAGTAATGGTCAGTAAAAAAATTACTAAAAATTAGTATGTCATCAATATATACACAAAAAACTGGAAGTGTCTTTAAAAATGTTATCCATATGGACCTGGTAGAATGTGAGAGCATTCATCAAACCGAATGGCATAATAGTGCACTGAAAATGGTCGAAGGGGCAGCGGAATGCTATGTTTTCTCTGTCGACTTTTTTGACCCTTATTTGATAAAAATCAGATTTACAATCAAACTGGGATAAGTATTTACACGCTGCAACTTTCTTCAATAGATAGCTTTTATCTCATATAGGATATGAAAAACGCTGAGTAATGACATTTAATGGTCGATATTTTATGACCATTTTTTTACCTCTTTTGTTCTGAGTGCTTATTAACCATGAAGGCGTAGCAACAATAAGAGATTGACTTTTCTATGAATCCATTAGCCTCTAGTTTTTTTATCTGTGATTCCATATCATTGTAATCCTGTGTTAGTATTGAGATTTTCTTTCCAATTTTCATATGATTTCCTTTAATGAGCTTGATGTCCATCTCAAGGATATATTTTGACCAAAACTGTTGAGGGTTATCAGAGCAATTAGTGGTTTTGATTTTTTCTCCTATAGCTTGAATTTCAACAGGAATTACTATTTCAAGTATTTGGGTCATTGAGCTTAAAAATTGCTCAATTGTATAGATAAATCGAGAAATCCTCAGTCTTTCATTATCTATAGTGAATATGACACTTTTTGTAGTAGATCCATAGAGTGAGTATCTATTTATGAAAGCACCACCTAAAAAAATATCTACAAGCATCTTATTTAAAACAAAAAAAGTCGCAATGAAAGATTTTATCTTAGATCTTAAGGGATTGCTGATGGTTATACATATTACAGATAAAACTATTCCGTTGGACATCTAGGCTCTTATAACCCAGTGTTTCATCCAATGTCTTCCAATCATAGATGATTTGTGATTTTGCAAATGAAAAAGAAGCACATGTATCTATCTGTGCATTTACTAGTTTACCATTTATTTCTATAGTTATGAATTGTGAAAACTTTTCATTAATCCGTTGTGTCAAATACGTTGGTTGTGGTATCTCTAATGGAGAGATACTTGTACATACCAGTTTTTGCCTTGACAGATCTGGAACTCATATTTGTTCATGGTAGATTTCTTCTTCTACTTCTGTTTCTTCTTCTTTTACTTGGAGATTGCTACATTCACATTTGTCTGGCCAGTAGTCTTGATTAGAGTAAAAAACATCATCTACCTCATCTTCTTCATTATTTTCTGCAGGTATAAGTATGTCCCATTTTGGTTTGATTTGTAGTGAATGGATTTCTTTTGAAGGCTCTTTACTAGTAAATTTATTCTTGATCCAAGAATTGCTTGGTTTGAAAGAGCTTTGAAACTGCAAAAAAATATTAAAAAGCTTTTGCATAGTAGGCGACATTTTTGACGTGAAAGGTTGTCTTCTTCTGGAGTTACTTATAGACAAATAAATAAACTTATAGACAAACTTAGACTTAAGAAGTTCATATTTCTTATATACTTAGGAAGCCTTAATAGTCGAAGGTTTATACAGAGTATTTTCTTTTTCAAGGGTTTCTTCTGTGACTTCAATGTCAAGACAATCTGAAAGTTGTTCAAGGATAAAAAGAGGTAATTCATACATTCCTTCCATTTCGAATTCATTAAAGATCTCTACTGTAGAACACATTTGAGATTTTTCAAATTCCATTATAGGAGATTAAGATTTCGAACGAGAAAATTCTGGACAGAGAATTGACTTTTGCAGAGAAAAAAAGGCCTATAAAAATTTTAGAATCACCCTGGGACTCGATGCAATAATTTTCTCAAAAAATTTATCAAAGCAAGGAAACTTAAAAGTCTTGAATAGAAAGAAAAATCTTACAAATCTTTTTCAATAGTGGCTCTGATACCAATGCAAATGGTTGCATCATAAATTTACAATAGGTAAGAATATGTTGTGGTGGTTAAATTTTTTTGACCCATGTGGTAATGGTGTTTCCATGAATGGAATCAAAAAATGAGGCTATAGTTGTCATGACACTACATATTGTGAGGATGGGCCAACTATGGCTGCCATGAAGGTTTTTGTATCCTCTAAAGAATCCACCATAGCAACTCAATCACTAATCATTACCTTGAAGCAACAACAAACAACTAACGATAGCAAGAATCACAATAGTGGATGTGACAATTTGGCCAAAAACGCCTAAACAAAAGATTTTACCCACACATAACCGTAAACCTTGCACCAAACAATCAAACTCAATAATAGTAGATAATTATAAGCACACAAGAACAATGGCAAGTGAATAATCAAGGGCACTAACATTAATGGCAGTCCTAGTAGAATTTTGATAGGATGATAACATTCTAATAGTTTGGGATAAAATGAAACAAATAAGAGAAGTTTATATAGAGGTCAAAAGAGGTTTATAATTGATTAAATAGGCATGAGAGGTAGCTCATTGCTGCTAAATTGTGAGGGAAAGAAAACTTATTACATCGCCGTTAGAATTACGCATGCATGGCATAGAGCTTAAATTGTTAAAAAAAATAAGCATCCAAGATGCAAGTTTTCAATCATCTTGGCAACAAATGAGTGTTTGATGTTAATGTGAAGAAAACTTTTTACAAAACTCATTAACAAAAACATATATATCACTGTAAATTTGATTTCCAATTCACAACCACCTAGCAAAGATTGTCATAAATTCATTAAAGAATGTGATGATTTTTTTATTGAGATAATGATGACATTGTGACAACTTGCATCACACAAAACATTATAACAAATTTTGTTATTAAACATTCAAAAGAAACTAGAGTTAAGACATGCAATTCTATCAATGAGTAGAAAAAAAATAGCATTAAAAGCTTTTGTACATTTCAAAATCTCAAGCATGCAAGGGTGGATGTTTTAACTACCCAACCAAATGCAACATATAGACTATAGAACATGACAATATTACAACAAGATAAAAATGAAGCACATGGTAACTAGAGCACATAATATCACCGTAGCAATTTTCAT
Source organism: Torreya grandis (assembly GCA_037957365.1). NCBI lineage: Eukaryota > Viridiplantae > Streptophyta > Pinopsida > Cupressales > Taxaceae > Torreya > Torreya grandis. The sequence goes on along the minus strand of JARHVA010004629.1, from coordinate 846,223 downwards.
AACCATCCATGGAATGGGTTAAAGCATACAATTTGAAATCAGTTGGACAAAATAAATTACAATTTATTGTGATAATGTGAGTTGTGTATCATTATTGTAGTAACCCAAGTATAGTACAATTAATAGTCTCGATATTACAGTGTGAAAGACTCTTCATTGGCTGGTGCTACAATACCATGTAACATATGACCCAAAAAAATTGTCATTTAGAACCTATATCTAAAAGAATATTTACAAGTGAATTTAAAGTTCTGAAGTGGGGTAAAAAAAACACATTGAAGAATCACAATATATGATTCAAATTCTAAAAATGGAACATATTTAATTGGATGCAGCGTCATGAAACCTACAATCACTAAAAGAGCATTCCAAGTAGAATATTGGGTATACGTGCACATTCAACCATATAAACTAACTTCATTAAAACAGAGTCATAAAACATTAAAACTATTTCCAATTTTTTTTATCTCAAATTACAAACTAAATAAGCCAACTCGCATGTCTTAGACCTTCCAAATAACACACCAACTTGTGATGTATACCATGTTTAAAGAACGAGTATGTATTCACTTAACCAAAATGAGCTTCCTATACGGGATAGAATCATTCTAAAACATGAAGGTAATCTTTGGATGCAAACAAAGCCCTGCATTCCAAACAAATGCCTTAATATTCAGTTGAATAGAAAAAGTCACATCAATGTTATCCCTTATCCAAAAAAAAGGATCTCTATTAGTTTCCTATATTATGGTCAATAGGATTTTGGCAGCCGCAACACTAATAAACCTTATTGCATCACCTCACTTCAATTGTAAATGGCCAGGACAATGTGTGTTTCAGTAATCTACATACTACCAGGTTATAGGTTACCAACATCCTTCAAAGAAAATGAAGGAAAAAATAAAATAGAAACAAGTTCTACTGTTTCAAATGTTGTTAAAAAAAGGGATGATTAAGCAGTGTAAATTAGAAGGTTGTGTTCCCTTTTTACTGCATGAAGTCTAAAATTTAATGTTTAATACCAATTCAATTTTCTAATTAAGATATGCAGACATTCCAATCATTTCTGTACAGCGAAAAATAGCTAGACATAATAACAACTGGCCTAGAAACCATATCCCTATTTCACGTTGACCATTAAAGATGAAACAAAATATGAATAACCTGGGCTTTCTGGGCATAATACCTTAAAACATTATTGAAAACAGAAACAGCAGTTTACACCAAAAAAAACTCCATACATTTGATGCTGACCACTATTTGATTTTTTTCCCAAGAACGTTCGATTCTCATCCCAATGAATTAAAATACTTTAAACCACTTAATATGGAGGCATAACAGCAGATAAAGTATAAGAAATAATATAACTACCTCATGGATCAAACTCAATTCAGCCATCCTCTGACCCCAATTCAAATTTAAATAGAATTGTGTAAAAGAAAAGTGGTCTGGTGGTTCGTAATGCACTCCTTGTCAGTAAGAGAACAAATAAGGAATTGGGCTTCCATTTTTCAAGTGTATGTCAAAATTATTTGGATGATAAAGCCACATTTTGATTCTGCAATTTGTAATTGGCAGGAAATATTTTCTCAAATTAGATTTTTGGTTACTATTTTTGGATCAACTTGCAATTTTCTAGGTACAAATGTTCCTCCAATTTTCTGGATTCGTTGCTCATGAACATGGTGCATTAATGATCTCTACTTTACGAATGTCCTACTTGATCTTACTCATCGGTGTGATTCTAACATATTACTCTAACCTTTACATCAGACCTACTCCACTTGAATTATTAGTATTTATCCAAACCTTTTTATCTCACATTTCTTGTTGAGTATTGACTTCAAAAAGCTCCTTGTTGTAGCCTAATCCATATCATCCTCAGTTTCCTCATCATCTTCTGTTTCAGTCCCATGGCCCCAACCTTCATTATCTGTATCATCCTGGTTTTCTTCAGTCTCTTCACTGTCTTCTTGAGGATCTCCCTTCCCAAGTTCTTTTGACTTGAAAAATGATCTGGAATTTGTGTTCATGTTTAAATCAACTGTAGCGACATTTGAAATCTTTCTTTGAGCATTTGTTGCAGACGATGTCTTTGAAGTTACTCGAAGTTTTCCACGGCCAGAACCTGTTATAATACCAGCATTCCTTACATTCACCTCTTGGTCACTTACTTGATCCATTTCATCATCACTCTCACTTTCATGTTTTCCGTTTTCTTCAAAAGCATAACCTGCATGCTCTCGTCTAAGGTGAAGATTCAGCTTATACTCGTGAATGTAGCACTTGTCACAACCCTCATAAGGACAGATAAAGGGGCGATCCAAAGTGACAGATCCATATGCCGGTGTTGAGACTTTTGGATTAACAAACTCCCTCTCAGCTTGAGGTGGTGTCAACTTCACAGCATGAGCCAAATTCTGCAAGGTAGAGCCCATTTATTAAGTTCATCCGAACAAGAACACTTCAGAAAAAAGTCCAAAAAATGATTTCAGGGAATAGTTTCCCTTCTTTCAACTCATTACATAATGAAGTTATGATGTACTTCAAATTAATGTCACTTTTTCTTGCGGATTGCAGAGCAAGATTTAACACCCAACACAGGTTTCACAGCTTGAAAAAAAAATTAGGCACATCTGCACACTTTTGGACTAGTCAATTTTATAGGATCAAACATTCTGCCATCATTACACTAAAGATCAACAGAAGTGAATCGTGCTGCATTTTAAACCAGCTCTCATACCTTCATAAGTTGGCTCCAACAAGTGAAGGGCATTCACTTGGAGCACAGTGTTGACCGATAGAGGGTCAGTACCCAAGGAAAGAGATAAAATCCATATTTTAAACAGGAACATGAGAAAATGGAAAACTAAAACTAATAGTCTACTGGTATCCTGCGGTCAAAGTATAGCTGCCAAATCTAATGCAAATTTAATTATTAAAATTGGTCCCATTTCCCCTTTTACCCATCAGTATAAACAGGAACAGGCGAAAACTGGAAACAAAACAAAACTTAGTGTTCGGATGGGTATGAAATTGCATGCCTTCTCATGTGTGGACTTTATATGTGCTTTTAACTTGTACTCGTGCGCATATCGTTTTCCACATTCTTCAAATGGACAAATATGATAGTTCTCCTGTGAGTGCGTGCGCATATGTGCTCGCAAGTTAAAATCCAAAGAGAATGCCTGCATGCAATAATCTAGCATTAATTTCATGCTAATGGAAATATATTTATTAATCAAATGAATTTATAGATAGAACTCCATAAACAGTATGTTTTAAGTGCTTACAATCATACAAATTCAAACTTAGTGAAAAAACACATCATCCATAAGAGATTTAATAACTGATTGGAAAACAGTAAGACAGAATTTTTCAGCTGTTGCTAACATATCTTCTTATATCGCTTATTGAGGATTTCTTCTTGAATTCTATGCCTCCCTCTTTTGGTAAAACTCCTTGGCTATCTTTCTTCACGTGTATCATATGGTCTCTCCTAAGGATACCCATGAAAATGTCCAGCAGAAGATTTCATTCATGTGATTCTCCCATGGTAGCATACACTCTCCCCTAGATGTATCTGGATTTGCAAAATAAATCTTTCAATGTAATGCTGACACTGTCAAAACCATAAAAGAATTGTTCAGTTCATAATTTTAAAACAAGGAAAGCAGATTAGAAGGAAACCATAATTAGGCTATAGCCTGCCTTCACTGCCTATCAAATATTGTTGCAGGTAAACTTTTTTGGAACTCAATTGCAGGATGAACTTCTGTGTCATATTGGACATCTCTGCATTTCATCTGTGGAAAGTCAGAAGATTATCTAAGAGAAACACTATAGTCATATGGTAGGACACTTTGGGTTGGAAAGACTTGACTATACTGCAGATATACTTTTAAAGGTTGAAGCTTCATAGTAATGTCAATAAATACATTCACACACCGCATGTGCCATTGCAAGGCAAGCAATCAAGAAACAGGGATTATATACCCCGCTGTTGATACCTGACAAACCTTAGGAGTCAATCTCAATGAAATTTTATGTTAGGACTGGCCACAACAAAGCTTGGCTGTGACTGTCCCTATGTGGTAGTTAACAGGTCCTCTACGATAGCAAGTCTGACAACCTGTAGGAAGGGCATCTCAGCAAAAGGCACTGCCAAGCTTTACTTCCAGCATGTGTGGGTTCACTTTGGATTACCAAAAAATGATTGTGTCAAACATAGACAATTTTTTGAGTTATCTTTTGGTCCATTTTTTGGCCAATGATGGATACCAGACTTACCAAGTCGGTTAGTCTCTATCCGCAAATAGATCGACAGATAAAGGTAGTCAGATTTAAGATCACTTGCCTCCTTAGGATGTACCATTTAAAACATCCAAGCACATGGGACGAGATTCTAGCTTAGATTCGACACAACTAAATTAGATCTCTCCACAGCTTAATGGGACATAACCCATTTCAGGTGTGTCTCAGGTTCCAACCACTGGTTCAGATTAACGTTGCTCCGCCTTTGGCTTCGGTAGTGTGTGCATCCCAAAGGTGATCCATTTGACATGCTATGTATCATGCCAGTCCAATTATGACACTTTGATATTGTTGAGAAATACAGGAAAAAATATAGAGAAACTATCTTTACATAAAGAGACCTCACAACAAATTAAGACAATGAATTGTCTGCTTTTATTATTCAATGAAAAGAATCTCGTGCCACCTATATATTATATAGGCACACTTACTCGTATAAATAGTTAAAAACCATGCTAAAATAGCACAAAGGCTATTTGCTCAAGTTCCTAATATAGTTGCTATGTCAAAATCACATCCTTATCCAAGTACCTAGCAATTATCTTCATGCATGTGAGAGCATAAGTTTATTAAATTACTAATAAATGCACAAGATAAGCCTTCACACTTAAAAAAGGAACACTACAAATAATGGCCTTTACATGCTTTTTTTAGAGGAATTCTTTGACAAGCATGTAGACAAAGTGATCAACACATTCTAACAATCTCCTACTTGGTGATAACGCTCATGTATATGGTTTTTGAACTCGCATTGAGTTCCTACAACTAAACCTCACACTAAGGCTTTGTCAATGCATCCAAAACATTCACTTGAGTGTTGCACTAGATATATAGCCCCTGACCATATTCCACTCTCTCTAATGAAATTCCATTGAAAATATGTGTGCCTTGACCATGCATGATACATGGAATTATTTGCAAGGCAAAAACACTTTCAATATAATATTTAATAGCCATTGGTCCTTGATTTAAATCCACATCTTTCCATAATATTTGCGATCAAAATGCCTCTTTTCAAGATTTTGTAGCCACCATGTACTCAGCTTTGCTATTAGCCAGTGCCACCACCAATTATTTCTTACATTTTTTACTCATCCACCTCACTGCACCTCCAAACAGGTTAAACACAACCACTCATCGATCAACAGCTATCAAGGTCTCCAACCCAATCTACATCAACATATCCATGTAGATCAACTACTAGCCTTTTAACCATTAAAATGAAATTACTTAGATCAAGCCTACTCAAAACAATGGATGCAAATATAATTATCAAGAACAAAGCAACAATAATAGATTGCAATAATTAAGAACATAATAGAGCACATCCACACCAAACATTGAATATAGAGCATAATACTGGAAATATAAGACTAAGCCACTTCAAAAAGGCAACCTCCACAACCCTACAATAAGAATAAAATTTGTAATATGATCCTTAATCACTACCTCCCATATATACCCTATTTAGGCTATGGCTACTCCATAGGCCGACCCTACTAACAATATGAGAACATAGAGAATTGTGACAAGATAAGCTAAAGGTTATGATAGCCACAAATCAGCCACACATATCCCAATACACACTACAAGACAAGGGCATAGCATGCCCCTCCCCTTCAAAACAATGTTTTCCTCAATGTCGAATAACTCACGATGCTTCTGGAGAAATGTTTCATCCTCCCATGTTGCATCCTCACTAGTCAAATTCTTCCACTTGATAAAATAGTCCTTAATCTCCCTTGTTCACAACCTCTTAGTGTGTGTCTAAAGTATCTCCTCACGTTCTAGAATGAATGCCCTCCTCATCAAGCTATGTAACTCAGTCTAGGTAGATACTCCTTATCTAGTTGTAGACTGAGGTAACTATTATCACTCGAAACGTGCACCTGCAGTCAGAACAATTCTCGAGCTCGTGACTCGTGCAACACTTCCACATCAAGCGCCTGAGATTAATTCAAAGCTTCAATGTAACAATGGGATCGTCCTCCAAGGTAAGGGACTCTTGCACTCCTTGGGATGAACCTCCAAAGAAGGCCGACTTCCTTCTAATCTAAGTGCACTTGGTTTAGGACCAACACATAGACTTACAAAGAGAAGAAAGAAAATCTACGGCTAAAGCTAAACCTAATCTCGACAAAGGAAAGAGGTGAGAGGATAAGAGGGTTGCTGAAAGGGAAAGCAGTAATGCACCAAGAATAGAGCGAGCACCTCGCCCGCTTGACGACACAATAAAACTAAGGAACTAAATGCACACAGTCTTCAAACCAAACACCAATTGCATTAGTGTTTCACACGGAGGTATGGAAACATAATGCAATGTTAAGAGGGACGACAGACGGTCCACAAATGATGCCTCCGCAAACCCGTTTATACATAACATGCGATTTGCAAAGGATTATGATTCCACGTGGAGGTGCGAAGGGAAGACGACAATGAGAGGGACGAACATCCACAGACAAAGATCAACCACCGTTAGTACACAGGACGCAGAACATGAATAAAGGTAGCTCAGTTCTTATTAATTTCAATGCCTAAGCCGATATTACAAATCGAAAGGACAGAACTTTGTTAAACCAAGGAGAGGGCTCCTTTTCACAATAAAAATCAGAATTTATATAGAGTTGGGTGAGACCCTATGTAATTAATTCACCACTTGAGATGTTAGATAGGAAACTTGAATTCAAAAGTTGGCGCTCAAAACTCGATAACTAGACTCCTATGCAATAGTTGCTACAAACCATGCTCATCCAATTTGGGTTGACAATCTGATATATAAGTAGTTGGAAGGTCCTTGGATCTTTAGACAATCTGTGTGTGTATCGAGAACATAAGTACACTTCTACGGCCAGAGGAGACATGTGTGCATGTTTAGCCACCAGCCCACCACCTTTGCTTCAATTCCGCTCCAACTCGACCTCCCTCAATGTCCAATCAAGCCCAACTACCACCTTTGCTTATTACCGACACCTATCAATCCACCTGGAATTATTGCTGATGTGGAAGCTGTGCAGGCTTTCTTTAGATTTTACCATGTCATCTTTGCACATGTGGTAAGATTTTCGTGTGCATTTCTCTTGGGGATCATATGCGCACTTTAGACTTTGTTGAGTTTGTGCTAGCTGCACATGGAGAGTTTGCGTGGAAAGATAGCACGCACCCTCCATAATTCTTGTAGTTCGTTGTCCTTTGCGCGCGATCTATGCCTACGAAACTTTTGCGCTCCAAACATCTGGATTTAAGTGAGCCCTTGTTGTGTTTAACCTACGTGCGACTTGACACTTGGATGCATCCTGCATAAAGGGTGTGCACGGAAGGTTGCATGGGAGGATGGGCTCAACAGCATAATGGCGCAGCAATGTAGGGAAGTTGCTAACCCGCGAAATGGCACAAAGGGTAATCCTATGGGAAAGGCATAGGCCCGAGTCCCTCCCATACTTAGCTCTTTTGGTGATTTTGCAAGTCTGGGCCTCACGTTTGGGAGCTTCCATTGGCCTGTGAAAGGAGTGGTGCGCAGCATAGATCGCAACCTACAAATCATGAGAACACAGGTGTGGATCTTTGCGATTGGGTGTGGAACTTCGTCATTTAGTCATGAGGAGCCTCCTGAAGGAGCATGCAAGAAGGATGAAGATCTCATGTGCGCACTTACAATTGGAAACCACGCGCTGTGCACTTTATCCTGTGGAACCCAAAGTCTAGGAACTCTACGCGCTTGACTCGTGCCCAAATTTTTGCTCTTCTTTGTACAAGGGTGCAATAGGAATAGTCGCGCAAGGGGCGCATCAATACTTAACTGATGTGTAAATCTGCATCAGAGACTAACTTTGGGCGCTTGCGGGAACATCTACATGCAAGCTTACTTTTGAGAAATACGGGGCTGCACAAGTTGATTTTGCTCAAGCGTGGCCTTTTGCATTCAAGTTTTCACACATGATAAGGCGCGCTTATACCTGCACATGGAACTCAAATTCTTTTGTGCATTCTTTCGTTCTTGTGTTGTAGGTTCGAGAAACTCGTGATCTTGGGTGTTGAGCTAGGCTAAACAATAGCCTCCCCCTTGTGCTTGCACCTTTCCATGCACACTCCTACGCAAAAGGTTTCAAGGTACATGGTGACTTGAAGAGTCAACATTCTTGGTGACCTCTACGGGCTGCTTGCTTGCTAAGCAGGAACCAGCAGCCTTTGAAGCAATCCATTGGGCATGGAGTCCTAGAAGCCTAAGAAATTCTCCTTTAAAAATGTAACTCTCGTGCATGCAATGATGCTGACGCTTCTTGTCATGCACGCCAAGTGCCTGACGAATGCTTGGCTCTTCACTGAATAAATTGAACTAAGACCTATCTCTGATGAAACAAAGGGCAAGGAACAATAGGGGCAAAACGCACTTAAAGGAAAGCAAAAAAACTAAACTATGGTTATTTACATGTGCGCATAAGCACTTAGGGAGATAAACTACGATCTAATCTATTCTAATATATACAATATACAAACACAAGCCTCTAACCACCCGGATCAAAACAAAAGTCTCTGAGGTCTCCCCTACTGCACACAAGCATGTTGTTGGGTGAAAGGCATAGATAGGCAAAGACTTGTTCTTTGAGGTGGTTTTGCGCCCTTTCAATTGGTTTCAAGGGACGTCCATGGCGACAAACACCCACTCAGAATTTATGTCGTTAAATAGTGCGTGCAAATGTCAGTCATACAGTTGCTGACCTAGGCCTAAGCTATCTACAAGGTAGATGGGGTCTTTTAGCGGCTTGTGAGCACTCGGCCGCATGACTTGCTCATTATAATCTCTCTACAACTCTGATGGCTCACTTGGGGCAGCTGGGAGACTCTTCAATTCAATGGGCTGCCCTACCTTCACATGAGTGTTCCTAAGCATGTCAACTTGAGATGCATCTGTTGTGCCCCCCTTGGTATCCCTGCCCTTCAGAAATGTTGGTCTGGTAAGCACCTCAAACTCTTCAATGAGATCGGAGTAGTACCGCCATAAATCTTTATCTCCCTAGAGCTCCGCAAGGCTTGGAGGGCTGAGTCCTCATGTTAAAAGTCATTGCACACCTTTGTTTCCTCTTTACCCAAATCTATCACATCGAAGTTACTTTCTTGCCATTCTAGGACATAATCATTCGGTGCTCCCTCCTTTGGCTTGGCTAAGTTGGGTACGAAAACACCTTCCTCAAGAATGCAATAGGCTTCCAAGGCTATTCTGTCATTCAGGCTCATGCCCCCAAAATCACTCTCTTGCCAATTCAAGAGAAGAGGCTCAAACTGTACCTGCAATTCTTCCTGCACTTTCTCTTGTGAAGCTGGGTCACTTGGTTGCCTTTGGGGAAGTGACACGTTTTGGACCAAGCTATTTTGCACAAGCGCAAGGGCTCTTGAGGTGCCGACAGCATTGGCACTGTGTATATTGGGTGGCTTCACATATGAGAGTTGGGGATAAGCTTGGGCACTACCTTGGTAGAGCTGCCTATGACGCTGATAGGGTCTGCTTCGTTGTGTTTGTTGCCTCTTCATAGTCACCAACTCATTGCCAAAGATCTACAAGAGGCACTTGACCTAGTGTAACTCTTCAGAAGGAATGACAAGAGTTGGTTGGCCGATTGAGAGTGGAAGAGGCGCAAAAGTGGGTTGGGTGGGTGCAGACACATTAAGTAAAGACATGGGAAGCTTGGGCGTAGACTTACCCGCTCGAGTCAAACAATTTTGTCTTCACGGCAAGCTCATAAGCATCGAGCAATGTGGCTCCTCCCATTGTCTAGATCAAAATCATAAGATCGCAGTCAAGCATCCTTAAGAAGCATAAAAATGCCAAATCCGTAGAAGGTTTGACCAATGGAGAGATCCGGTCTTAGGGTCTCTGAAACCTCATATTGAAATCTGTTAAAGGCTCATGGAATGCCCGCTTGATGGTGGTAAGTTGTTTGATGAGCGATAGATGGTCGCTTTTAAAAGCAAACTACCTGCAAGGCTGATTGTCAAGTTCATTCTAGCTGTGAATTGAATTGGGCCTCAAATGTCTATACCACTGCAGTGCCTTGCCTTTGAAAGATGACGAGAGGAGTCTCACAGCAACATTGCCCTTAACCACATTATAGATGGCACAAACCCCTAATATATCTTTTATGTGCTCAATTGGAGTAGTGACATCCTCTCCCATGAAATATGGAAGGCTTTCGAAAACAGAGATTGGAACATTATCACATTGGGCCAAGGCTAAGGGGTTGCCTCAATTGAAGGGGGCAAATGCATGGACTCTTGGAGCAGCCATAAGAAGAATAGGAGTCGGACCTCCCTTTGGGTAAAACACATAGGGTTTGCTGCAAAAACCTAGGATGAAATGGAGTCCACAGGTGCTTGAAAAATGTCTTCAATGCAGTAACCGCTAAGAATTGCACCAAACTCTTAGCTGAAATTCTGAAAATTTCCCATCGGGCATGCCAGAAACTAGTCACTCAAAATGTGCACCCGTAGAGAGAATGCCTCTCGAGCGCACAACCCACACAACACTTTCGTGCCAAGCGCCTTAGACCTCAGCGCCTGAGAGTAATTCAGTGCTTCATATAACAATCGGATTGTCCCCCAAGGTGTAAGACTCTTGCCCTCCTTGGGATGAACATCTGAAGAAGGCCGACTTCCTTTTAATCTAAGTGCACTTGCTTTAGGACCAACGCACAAACCTACAACGACCAGAAAGGAAATCTACAACTAATGTTAAACCTAATCTCGACAAAGGAAAAGGGGTGAGAGAGGGTAAGAGGGTTGCTGAAAGGGAAAGCAGTGATGCACCAAGAATAGAGCAAGCACCTTGCCCGCTTGACGGCATAATAAAACTAAGGAACTGAATGCACACAGTCTTCAAACCAAACACCAACTACATAAATGTTTCGCACAGAAGTATGGGAACACAACACAACGTTAAGAGGGACAACAAATGGTCCACAGATAATGCCTACACAAACCCATATTACACAACATGCGACCTACAGAGGATCTGATTCCACACTCAAATCTATAATCTACTTCATAATTTAGAGCCAATAGATCATAATGTACACCAATAAACATTAAAAACCAGCATTATGAATCTAAAGTTAAATTCTCTAAACAAGATTCAAGAACAAAAGACTAAAGATCAATGATTGCTTACAGAATCAAATTTTCTTGGACAACATGTGATTAGCTTGACAACGTTTTGCTTAGTAGACAAGTGATTGATTCATGGATTCACTGATAATATCGACATGGAGGTTTATGTATTTTTTTTTTTTTCTCATTCTTTGGAATGGAGTCATGTATTTAAATAGGCCATAGAGAGAGATTTTCCAATGAATTAAAATTTCATTGGAAGCCTCTAGAAAAGAAGACTAGAGAGGGGAATTCTAAGGAATTTAAAATTCCTTAGAATTCTCTAAAGAAGGGTGGTGGAGAGTTCTAGATTCCATTAGGGAATATAATGATGATTAGGAAGATGTTAGATTAGTTTAGAAAAAGGGTTCGGTCAGGAATAAGGGGTAGGCTTGTAGGAAAGCCTAGGAGTAGGTAGGTAGGTGGGTTATGGAAATTTTAAATTCCCAAATATTAGACAAGTGGGATTAGTTAATAGATAATGGGGGCTTAGATAAATTAATTGGTTTGTGGGGTAGCAATAAGGTTAGCATGATGTGAATAATAAAAGGATGTGTTATAAAAATGACTATGAGCATTAATAAGATGAATTAGATGAAATTAGACATGATTACTGTCGAAATTAGCAAGCCGGTGAAGGCAAGCAAATTTAGATGCATACAGTACACAGGACGCAAAGCATGAAGAAAGGTAGCTCAATTCTTATTAATCTCAAGGCCTAAGCCGATATTACAAATTAAATGGGTGGAACTTTGGTATACCACAAAGAGGGCTCCTTTTCACAATAAAAATCAGGGTTAATGTAGAGTTGGGTGAGACCTTGCGTAATTAATTCACCACTTGAGATAGTAGTAGGAAACTTTAATTCGAAAGTTGATGCTTAGAACTCAAGAGAACCAAACTCCTATGCAATAGTTGTTGCGAACCATGCTCATTCAATTTGAGCTGACATTCTGATCATAAAAGTAGTTGTAAGTTCCTTGAATCTTCAAACAATCTGCATGTGCATCGAGGACCTAAGTATACTTCTTATTAGCAAAGGTTCTTGCAAATACTTCAAAACATGCTAATTACAGGGATAGCTTGTGTAGTGGAGAATAACAAAAGACGCAGAACAAACTACTGTATTACATACCATCTATGATATACAAAGATGCACCTAAAGAGCAAGAAGAATTCATATGCCAATAGAAGACGGAACATAACTGGCATAGCATTCAATAACAGAATAAAGTAAAATAGAATACTCATTGTGCATTATCCACATTTATATATATATATATATGGTTAACGCGCAATGAGTATTAACCATATATATAAGAAGATTAAGGAAAACCATAACAGAACGATTCTATTAATCTTTATCAACACATCGGAACCATATTTTATTACAACAAAGTGCTATATATGGTATTTTACAATCAGTTGTCTCTTCACATTCCAACCTTTCGAGATACAAAAGGAAAGACTCTTCGCATTCTTCTATTGCCTGATTAGGCTTACAAGGCCGAATACATATAAAAATTATACAAAAGACAAGCATATACTTCACACATTTGTCTTATTATACTTCGCGCTTTTACCATGCTCCATTCCGCGTTCAACACTTTCTCGGACTTAAACATTTGTCTCGTTCCGAGACAAAGTCGCAAGCTGATCTGAATTGAAAAGATAAGCCATAAACAACGTAGTTATCGCTCCAGGTGCCATTTATCATTTTCACACTTTGCACACTACTTAACCGCCCTTTCGAGTTTTCAAATAAGTAGCATACTAAACTACCACCCTTTCGAATTTTTAATAGGCTAGCATAACCAAGTAGCCGTCCTTTACAGATTTTCAACCATTCTGGCCCCACTCCTCATGTTTAGACTATCTTAAAAAAATTGCAATATTCTTTAAGTTACAAAAAAGAAGTGTGCATTACTTACTACTACTGCTGAGGAGGTGTTTGACTGAGTGGCTGCGGAGGTTGTTGTGTTTGGCCAACTGCTGACCCACTGGCTTATGATGTACCCAATGTTGAAAGCAGTTGTTGAGACTACGCCTTTGTATCCAACTTCTCATGTATGATTTATCGGACTTGTTGCGGAGGAATGAATAGGGGCTCATCTATTATCTGGACAATTGCCGAATCAACTTGAGATAGATCTTGTTTGAGTGTTTTCCAATCTATGAGCACTTCGCGTACCATCGCAAGCAAAATGCGCAGTGATACCTGGATCATCATCATATTTTGCAGATCATCATCTACAATTGTGAGAAATGCCTTGGCATTGGATAACATCAGCTGAATATCCAAGACAAGCTCATCCAATCTGTCTATTGTCCTTTGGGCTTGGATGGCTGCAAAAGTGTTGCACATTGTTTCATTATGTCATACTTGCAGCTTCTATATGGCAGCATCCCTAGAATCCAACAATTGTCTGAGTGTGTTGCTCATCTTTTTTGCAGTTGCCGTTTAATCCTCCAATACGGCTTTAGTTTTATCTAAAGTGGCAAATCCAGGTTTCATAGTAACCAAGGATTGATTAAGATGTTGTCTCTAATTTAACATATCTTGCACTATCTGCTTGGCCTTCTTCGCAATGGTGTCTAGGACCTGCTCATATTCATCAAGGAGTTCACATTTGACTTATGTTTCAGTCTTGAGAGCTTGCCCTTGTGCACACAATGTGAAGACTTTTTGTGCAACTTCTCAGTTATTTGTAAGCTCTACCAATAGAGCAATGAATTGCTTGTCCTCTAACATGACTTGATCACCTAGTACTTGCGTAACTAAGGTGGGACAAGCATTATTTATCAGTTTCCGCACATTTGCCAGCGGCTCTTTTGCTCCAGCCTTTTCTTCACGTAGCCTCAAGACTTCCTGCTCCAAATATAAGGCCTTCTGCACAATTGATTCTTGAAAGACGACTGCTCCTTCAATCTGTTTTGATAGCGGCAACTGGGTCACATCCAATGATGTTTTCATCACAGTGGTAGCAAGTGCCATGGATGTGGTTGCAGGTGTCATAGGAGCAGGTGTGAATTGAGCCAATGGAAGCAAGAGAATAGTTTGTTGCATTGATGTAACAGGGACACCCTATAGCCATTGGCTAGAGATTTGTGATGCTTCTTCTGTGGCCTTTGTGTGAGCTGCACTTTCTACTTCTGTCTGTTCTTTTGCGTCTTTGTGCTCCTTGGCCTGGGTTTCTACTTCAGCATTGGCCTTAGCATCGGCCTTAGCTTGCGCTTTAGCTTCCTCTTCGGCCTTAGCCTTAGCATCAACTTGAGCTTTGGCTTTAACATCTGCCTCAACCTTAGCTTTGGCTTCAACTTCAACCTTTGCTTTGTCTTGGGTTGTTTGTGCTTTTGCTACACATGTAAGTTGTTCTTTAGCAGCTTTGGCTTGAGCTTCTTGCTCCTGTTTTTGTTGCACAGTTTGTGTCTCTTGTTGTCGTCGTTGGGCTTCCTCCTGTTCTTTCTTCTTTGCCTCCACTTCTTCAACCAGTTGGCGCACTTCTGCTTCCTCAGCTTTCTTCCTTATAGCTTCAACGTCTTCGACTTGCTTCTACACAACCTCTGCTTCCTCAACCTTCTTGCTTATAGCTTCAGCTTATTCGGCTTGCTTGCATGCAACCTCTGCTTCTTTAGCTACACCAGTCTTTTTCCGACGACCACGCACACACCCTTCTGCTAAACCATCACAAACTGTGCAGAAAAGGATGGTGTCTTTCAGCGAACCTACAAAAGAAAGTAGTGTGCAACAACAACAGCGTCAAGCAACACAACAACAGCGTCAAGCACCACAACAACCTCAGCCCTAAGTTCCAAAGAAGCAAAATTACTCACGCCTCTAGCTAAATCCAGGGAAAATAAATTGGTACGCAAAGGCCAACTTGGCATATCGCAATCCCCTGAGCATACTGAATCAGACACCGAGCTCATAGACCTCGAAGGTGATGAACCCATGGATACAACTACGCCTGAGGCAATAGCTGAACAACATATTGCACAGGATAAACCTGACCCTGAGGCGGCAAAGGAGGAAGAAAGGAGCAAGAAAAAAAAGGATCCTATCGCTAACTCTGTTTAGAATGTCTCAGCCTCCAACTTGTGCCAAGCTGCTTCTTGTCCTACAATATCAACAAGAATGGTAGGTGGTTGAATAATATCAACCCAAAGATCTTTTCTTATCTGATTTCGCACATGGCAAGTGCGCATTGCTTTCCAAAAGAACTCTTTATCATACACATCTTTTCAGATATCTTCCAACATTGATAGAAGCACTTCCTGTTCTTCTACCCCCAACTCAGGTAGATCGCACTCAGCAACTATCCTTGGAACAATGAGATTCTCGAGCCAGGGCTTTGTTTCTTTGGTGGTGGTGGTGGTGAGGCTCTGTGCGTAGGTGCTTTCCTCTTGCCTTTTTCTTGTTGTGGAGGAGCTTACGATTGTGTTGGTTGTGACAGTTGAGCATGTAGTCACGTTGGTTGTTGCAGGGGTGCTTGATCCGCTTCTGGTTGTTGCGCTTCTGGAGGAATGGCTTGCAACGGCGGAACCGACCTCACAACTAAAGGTTTTTGCCTATACACTTCAGCATTCGCTTCAACCATTGAAATGAAAAATGGCATCAGGGTCATAGTTGGAGTAGCCAACTCATGAATCTTGATCTGAATGCCACTATGCAATTTGGTGACTGAAGCATGTTGTCCCAAATATTGCATTACATCATGTGGGATCCTGGGGTGTGTTTGGATCAAGGCTAGGGCTTCAAGCCAGCATGTGTTAAAAATCACCCCAATTGCTCATAATATTGCCCTGCTTTGGTCCATGTGATAGTTGCAAAAACATTATCCGGCCAAAAATCTGCAATTACATTGGTTGGCCCCAGTGGAGATTTCCACTGCGTGAAACATAATAAAAGAACCAAAAATTGGTACTGAAATGTCTGTGTGCTTCCTGCAAGTACCTTTTCTATATTAGTGGTTAGCTCAACTGCCAAAAACTCAGGCCAACTGAAGTCCTCTCGTAGCTTTGTCATGCGATAGGCAATATCAATTACGCCTCTTATCGCTTGTTTCGCTTGCTTGGTGGTTTGCCAAAATATTTTCGTCATGCATTGTACCATGATGCGCAGTGAAGCATCCTAAATTGAGTCAATGGGTGTTCATCGCCCTGCCCTTGTATATCTTTCCCTAATATACGAATGGATTAGTGATGTTGTAGACTTTTAAGGGAGGAAATATTTGCCGCGATTGGAAAGGTTGGTGGCTCATGCCATGGTGTGCACATTAATCTAAATTGTAACATCTTGAGCTAAATGGATAGCCCATTGATTGTAGCATCTAAGCAAAGTCATCATGACCTCATCCAACTACCCAAATGTAGGGAGCTTAAGCAATCTTTTAGTGTCAGAGCCTCACAGTGGATGTCGAAGTGTGAGGACTCTTGTGTTGCTCCTTGAGCATCCTGGGCCAAAAAAGTAATTTTTGTTGTCTATAAAATCGAATGGATCCGGATCATTATACTTAGTTTGTCAAAGACCTAGCCCAATCTTCATTTCCTCTTTTTACATCTAATAGTGGAATCAATAACTGACCTCTCTCCATGGTTCAATCGGTGGTCTGGAATGAATGATTTATTTGCTTAGTTGTGCTCTAGTTCGAAATCCATTAGCGATTAGATATTCTAAAAGCATATCGTAGAAGCCTCTTGTTAGCTGAAGTTTGTAATGTTTTAGGGTTGCCATACCTTGATCTTATATAGCTATTGGCACCCAATTTCATGTCACCGCCTACTTTGAATGCATTGACTGCTTGTGCACGAATGTTCCTTTTTCAATTAATATTAGTTGTTAGAAGTTACCTTGGCAGGGACGTTTAGTGCTTAGAATCTTTGATTCGCTTCTTTGGTAGTTATTATATGTGAGTTCCAGCCTTTTGCATTCGAGTTGCTTATACGTGCACGCATAACTCAAATTCTCTTGTGCATTCCTTTATTATCACACTGTACGTTTGAGAAGCTCGTGATCTTGGGTGCTGAGCTAGGTTGAACGATAGCCTCCCTCTTGTGCTCACACCTTTCCATGCGCACTTCTATGCAAAAGGGTTCAAGGTACATGGCGACTTGAAGAGTCAACAGTAACTCCAGTTTATATGCAACACTACCAATTTTTTGCAGGATCTGATAAGGGACATAACATTTAGGGAAAGTTCGCTATCCTTTTTTGTTCCTTCAATGACATTTGCTTGTATGGTTGTAGACAAACAAAGATCCAATCGCCCACTTCAAAAGCTTTCACTTTAGTGTTGATCTGCTTGTTGCTTCATTTGGTTTTGTGCCATTGCAATGTTTTCCCATAGACTAGCTAGTACATCCTAGTAGTGTTGAATTGGTTCTTCAACAGCTCAAACCTTTGGTTGTACCTTCAAGGATAAGACGATAGATGGGGCTAATACCCATACAAAGCCACAAATGGAGACATTTTGGATGAGGTATAAAAGTGTTATACCACCATTTTATTGGTGTCAGCCAATGAACCCATCTCTCCTATTTATCCGATGCAAAACAACAGAGATAACCCTCTAGGCATCTGTTGACCACATTTGTTTGTCCATCAAATTGAAGATGATATGACAGCGTATAAGCCAACTACGTACCCAAATATGAGAATAAATTAGTCCAAAAATTACTAGTAACAATAGGATCATGATCACTATAATCAGAAAATAAAATGCTACTATACTTGTTACAAATAACAGTGACAAGACACAAAAATGGGCATACTCGGTGTGTTACATCTCGATTTCCTCACTAAACATAATTTGCTTATTATGGGGTTAATGTTGTTTATTATGGGGTTAATGTTGTTTAATTATTGTTGTAGCAAACTATTTTTCATTATGTTGATGTATGGACAAACATTTAATGATTATTTTGTGACTCATTACTTGATTTGGCTAGCTATATATGAATTTTATATGCATGTGGATTATACTTATTTAGTATTAATGTGTTTTAGTAGCATTTATATTGATTATCATGGTTACAAGCTAACCACTGTTTGCATTTATGAGGTGGATGCAGGGTTAATTCTACTCTCCAACCAGATATGGAGGGAGAGTATTATCAGGGAGGATGTTGCAAATAGAAATGTTGGAGGTGTTGAGGATCGATAATGAACCCAACACACACCACTTAGCACAACAAATTGCATAGTTGCTTTAAGTATCAGTTTGTTTGATTAATTTATGCTTGGATGTGTTGATATGGTTTAGATCAGTGTTACATATTATTCAATCTTATGTGCAGTTACAATTGTTTGCTATGATCATAGTGTTGCTAACTTTTTGGAATGTTTCAGTTGTATATTTGTCTTTGAATGGTTATACTTTGTATAGTTGTTTGCATAACCTCTCAACAAAAGCATTGTTAAAACATAAATATATATGACAAGGAATTAAATTGCAAGTTTGAACTTATAGCAAACTGATTTTATTAAACTTAACCTAACCTAAGACCAAGAGGTACCTAGGGCGACTTAAGTTTTAATTACCTAATGGTTATCTAGGTATATGACGTTGATTGTTTAAATGTTCTGATTAACATTTAGCTTGATGTTTGAATGATAATGGGTAGGCATTTGAACTATTGTTAAAACATAAAAATAATGTTTATTGACTATTCTTACATCAACCCTAATCTCTAGAAGCATCATTTGGTTTTGTTGGCTTGGTCATTTGAACCATGCTTGGCACGATGAGGGTTTGATTGCGGGTTAGAGGAAATTGAGAAGTCTATTAGTTTGGTGGTCAAACTGAAAAATTTGGAAGGCATGCCAGGGATTTCTAGTTTGATGGCGAGTCTTTCTTGTAGTGATGGAGAATGGGTCATCATGATTTTAGGGGTTTTCAAATGCATGCAAGGGTCTATGAAAACAATAAAGAAGAGGAGAGTTTGGAGATTTTGGAGAGAGTCGTGGCAGACAAAGGAAAGAACGAAAGTAAAAAGAAAAAAATTTAGTTGAAGACAAGGAGGCAGACTCCTTCAACAATTAAAGAGGTAGGGTTTCATTTTGGTTCACTCTAATTATTTGTATTCTTGTTAAATAGTGATGAAATTTTAATGGGTTTGATAAACTAAGGTTATAGGGTTTTAACCATAGTTAGAATTAGGGATTTGACCCTGTGGGAGAAGAATTTCCTCCACATAATCGAATCCCTGATTCAACTGTGTATACTATGTATGCAAATGGTCAAGGTAACTATGGAAACCAAGTTTTTGTGTCTTTATTGTTTGTGAATGGTTTGTTCAATATATACACAATTAAATGGATTTGTTTGGTTAGTATATGGCTTTGTATTATACTGTGTAAATGAAATGACTGTGGTAGAAAAAGTTCCTAAGTTGTCGATACGGATAAAGGGATACGTCGATTTTTTTTTTGGTGGTTTGGATACGGCTGGATATGGCTGTACAAAAATATATATATATAATTAAAAATATAAAAATATAGCCATATAAGCAAAATCAACAACATAATATGCATAGAGGAAACAAAAATAAGTTATAACTTCAAATAAGCTATATAACCACAAAATATATACTCATAATTCAATGCCAAATATCATAATATTCAATAGTCAAACTTATATTAGTTCCATAAATTATACCAGGTACATGGTGCAAATGTTACAATGTATGGACAAAAATAGAGACAAATCAGCATTCTCATTGTTCACTATATAATATATTCTTCACCTGCAATGTCTTCATCATCATGTGGTTCATTAGAACTACAAGCAGTAACAGTGCCACTCCCACTAGCTCCACTATGCAAGCCATGTGAAGCACTGTCTAGCTCCGTGTCAAATAAAGAAAGGTAAAGAAAGGTATGTAAGGGAGGCATTTAAATCAGCAGTCTCTGGGTTCACATCCCAGAACTTTGTTGGCCCTTCCTTGTATTGACATTGTTTATGTGAGAGAAGACATAAGTTGGAATGCACATAAACCAAATCCTCCACTTTTTTTGCAGCCAACTTATTGCGTTTAATTGAGTGCATAAAGCCATAGCTGCCCCAACTCCGCTCAGCTGAAGAGGAGCTTGCAACCTATTGAAGCCACAAAATGAACTAAAATTTATGTAACATTAAAAGACAAAGTTAAAACTTAAAACAAAACATCGAAAAGATCAAAAGAAGGGTAGAGTAAAAAAATTAAAATCTTACTTGTGATAGAACTTTTATTGCAAGTGGTTGAAGGTGGGTGGATGCTTGCCCATGGAGATACCACCAAAAGTGAGCGTCCATCTTGTACTTGTCACGGATAGCGCCAAGGGAATGACCCACCGGGGATATGAAATGCACAAACTCTTCTCTGACTTGGTATTCTACCTCTGGATCGAGAAAGATTTTAGAGAATGTTGCCTTATATCCCTCGACAACCTCAACATCCCTATATGGTGCAACCCTCCTGGGCAAAGAAAGAATCTCTGTACTATAGTATTTGGGTGTCAAGACAAAAGCAAGAAGATGTAATAGGGTGATCATTTTGTGCCACCTTTCAATGAGATGCGACTGCACTTCTTTGAAGAACCTCTTTGTGGGATTTTGCTCTTTGGCATTTATGATGGATTTAATGTTCTCAATCATTGAGTCAATTCCATCATAAATCTCACCCAAACATGGATGATCCATGTCCACATATCTCAACATGCTGACAATAGAATTAGTAAAACTCAGCAAATACTCTACACGTTCCCACCACGCATCATCAAGAATCCACCCTTTCACCTTTGTGGCCCTCTCACTGTTTGCCTGCCTCCATACACCCCAAAGGTTGTTGATGACCATGCTCCTCAATGCTTCACGCACCTTAACAAGTCGTCTCAAGACGATGGTGTGTGAGGCAAATCGAGTCTCAACAACCTAATACAACTATACAAAATTAAAACAAATAATTAATAAACTTAAAATTGTTCAAAAATAAAAAGCACTACAAATTACAAACTTATAAAATTAAATTAAGAGTTACCTTCAACAATTGTAATTTTGAGAATGTCCTAAAGATGGCTTGGGACATGTGATGGTTGGTTATGAACATTTGGATCTCATTCGCCTCCTCATAGACTTGTTTGATCCAATCAATTTTTGTCCCCAACTTTTGCAACATAAGATTGAGGGAATAAACGACACAAGGTGTCCAAAATATATGCTCGTACCTTGCCTCAACCAACATGCCCACAGCTCTGCAATTTTTAGCGTTGTCCATTACAACTTGAACAACGTTTTGAGGCCCCACTGCCTCAATGGACTCTATCAAGATGTTAGCAATGACTTGTGCATCCTTCACTTGCTCTTCACAATCAATGGCCTTCAAAAACATTGCCCCTTTAGGGCTCACTGCAATCACATTAATCAATGGCCTATTTGACGTATCTTTCCATCCATCAGAAATGATGGACAACACTGTTTCGATCCATGAATCCTTGATGGGCTTCAATGCATCTTCAATGTGTTTTCTTTCTTTTGTCAATAAGGTGGTGTGCACCTTTTCATACCCTGGGGTGGCAAACCCTTTAAGGGCAGCATTGATAGATCTCACCATTTCCTACCAGTATGGTGATCTAACAGTATTAAATGACAACCCACATGCATAAATACAACATGCGATGCTCTGCTCCGCTATCTCTTTGGAGTCATTTTGGAATGCCCTCTCCAATGGGCCTGCATCTTTTGTTCTCTTGCGACCAAGAGGTGAATCCTCTTCCTCTTCGACCGCAATGGGTGCAGCAAGAAAGGGGTGTGATGGGGTCACCACATTAACACGAGATGGATCAACAGGGGGTGATCCTTTCTTTCTCAAAGGATGTTTTGATCTTTGCCCCATAACGGCATTTGCGTCTTCTTGCTCTTTGATGTATGCAAGGATCTTTGCTTGTGGCAAGCCTTTCCCAGGATTTCCACTTATGCTTGGCCCACCACAAACTCTGATTCCAGTGCTAGAAATCGCACATAAATAAGATTTCACTCGACTATACGAGCTTTTGAATTTACCGTTACACTCTGAGCAAAGCCAATGAAAACACCCTCCACCAAAGATTTCTTCTAATATTGTCACATATTTCCAAAGGAGTGTTCGCGAATCATACTTGGGGGTTATCCCTTGTCCCACTGAACTAGCACTTGCAACTTGAGACATTCTAATTTTTGACAAATCCCTATAGGCTTATAGCCCCTGGTAACACAAAAAATTGCTATTAAAATTTAACTATAAATATAAATTTTAAACTAATTAATAATTTAAAATTTAATACTATACTTTATATGAAAAATTTTAAACTAATTAATAATTTAAAATTTAATACTATATATTTAAAATTTTAAACTAGTTAATAATTTAAAATTTTATTTAATAATTAATATATATCTAAAACTTAAAAACAAACATATTTTAAATTTTTAACATAATTTATAAGCTATATATTTTATATTTATAAATATTAAATACAATTATACAAACTATAAGTCTAAATTTTAACATTATTTAGTATTTAAAAAATTTCAATTTAAAAAGTTAAAAGAAATAAATTTAAAAAACTAAACTATATAATATAAATTTAGTTTATAATTTATAAAACCCTAAACCTACAGTTTAGAGTTTAGGAAAAAAAATTGAAGTTTAAAAACCAAACCACGCAGCAAACACGCAGGGACGCAACACGCAGCATGCAGTCTCGCAACAGTCGCACGCCAAAATGCAACGGATGATAAAATAAATTCTAAAATGCAGCAAATGCAGTTATATTAAGGTTTGACTAATGCGTTTGCATTTGACTTTTTTTTACAAAGTGAAAAAAATTAAAATATTTTTTTATTCGTCCGATCGGCGGGGGATACGGCTAGGGCACGTCTTGCCCCCTGCGGATACGACAGGATACGTCCATGGACGTATCATGTCGTATCCGCAGGGGGCAAGACGTGCCCTAGCCGTATCCCCCGTCGATCGGACGAATAAACGTATCCTGTCGTATCCACAGGGGGCAAGACGTGCCCTAGCCGTATCCCCCGCCGATCGGACGAATAAAAAAATATTTTAATTTTAATGCGTTTGCATTTGACTTTTTTATTCAAATGCAAACGCATTAAAATTAAAATATTTTTTGGACGTATCCTGCCGTATCCGCAGGGGGCAAGACGTGCCCTAGCCGTATCCCCCGCCGATCGGACGAATAAAAAAATATTTTAATTTTAATGCGTTTGCATTTGAAGGGGGCAAGACGTGCCCTAGCCGTATCCCCCGCCGATCGGACGAATAAAAAAATATTTTAATTTTAATGCGTTTGCATTTGAATATTCAAATGCAAACGCATTAAAATTAAAATATTTTTTTATTCGTCCGATCGGCGGGGGATACGGCTAGGGCACGTCTTGCCCCCTGCGGATACGGCAGGGTTTTTAAAAATGCAAACGCATTAAAATTAAAATATTTTTTTATTCGTCCGATCGGCGGGTGATACGGCTAGGGCACGTCTTGCCCCCTGCGGATACGGCAGGATACGTCCATGCGTATCCGCACCCCCTGCGGATACCGCAGGATACATCCATGCGTATCCGCAAGGGTGCCCTAGCCGTATCCCCCGCCGATCGGACGAATAAAAAAATATTTTAATTTTAATGCGTTTGCATTTGAATAAAAAAGTCAAATGCAAACGCATTAGTCAAACCCTAATATAA
The DNA here is from genome assembly GCA_037957365.1 of Torreya grandis. NCBI lineage: Eukaryota > Viridiplantae > Streptophyta > Pinopsida > Cupressales > Taxaceae > Torreya > Torreya grandis. The sequence goes on along the minus strand of JARHVA010004629.1, from coordinate 822,053 downwards.
GTATCCGGTCGTATCCACAGGGGGCAAGACGTGCCCTAGCCGTATCCCCCCGCGGATCGGATGCGGACCGTACCGTATCCATGTTTCCTCGCACTCCCAGACCTTGGGAGGGGCGTATCCGGTAACGTAGAGAAAAACGACTCAAAAACCTTGTTTAGGAATAGGGTTGTGAGTACGGTTTTTTTATGGTCATTTAACCGTTGGAGTTTTTGTTTAGCTCATTTATATATAAAAACGGTTGTGTGTTTTGGCATACATATTTGGTGTAGATAGGGGTGTGAACCAAGGATCCTATATTCATTATATTGATTGTGTATATCTTGATTCAATGAAACTATAGCAAGCTAACTGTGTATGTTTCATTGTTAGTCGATGATATAACTATCTTAGTGACTATGAGTCAAAAATAGGTATAGTGAAATGACTGTGAGTTCATTATCCATATGGCTTTGAATATAGTTTCAGGTTGGGTTTTTGTTGTACAATATATCAACTGTGTTTTATAGTTGTGTTATTGACTGAGTTTAAATGAATTTTATATGGGTTGGGTATGAATGAATTAAGGGTCGACTAAAAATTAATAGTTCATGTTAACTTCGAATATGTATCGGCTGTTAGTTAATGATGTCGAATGACTTAACTCAGGCTTTAGATTATTTTGGTGATAATAATCATAGGCGGGTTTGGTATTCTTTTCAAATCTGAGTAGATGTAAATAGCAGGGAGTTATTATAAGTCATACCCAGGTTATTTAAATTGATTGTGTATATAAATTGTGGTTGTTTGGAATTATGTTATTCCGAATTGATTTTGTGTATACATCTATAGATGATTATGATTATATCATTATTTAAACCAACTTTGTTATAAGACTTTATGATGTCCAAGTATAAATATTTGTATCTTGACTATGCATAAATATCTATAAGTCGACTGAGTATGAAGGCTTATATCAACTGTGTATACGGGTTTTTGTTGTCTGTGCATATTTTACTAAGTATCGACCATGTTCTTGGTTTTATTGTTGATTGTGTATAAAACAATTTATGAACCGTCTATGTGAAAATGATCTTTTATTTAAGACTGGTCTAGTATTTATTTTGGGTCTTTGAACAAATTTCATATTAGATTTTATAATGGGGTCTGGAATATTTATTAAATGTTCGGTTCAAACTGAGTTTTAACAGTGCTAAATGTTTAAGTGACCTGTTTGGGGTTTTAGATGTTTAATTTGGGGGTTAAACATTTGTTGAATGACTTCATTTAATTAAAGTACCATATGATATGTAACAGACTATTTTATATTATATGTTTGTGTTTAATGCATTTAATACAGATCTTGAATGTTGTGCGCGTTAATGTGATTTATATTTAATATGAATTTATATTCTTAGTGGGGTACTTAGAATATGAACATATATACATACGTATCTATGTAATTATGAATTATACATAAAGACGAGAATATATTATTTATGAATAGTTCATAAGAACACACACACACACACACAACATATATATAAATTATCATTTATAATTATATGCATAAGTGTGTATGTATATATATATGACCATTTATATGTATATATTATGCCATTTGAAAATTAAGGGCTATGGGTTATACAAGTATATAAATATAAATGGACATATTTGAATATACATGTTTATGCAGATAATTTGATATATGAATAGATGTTTGTTTATAGTGAATAGATTTATTCATATGCAAACTGGATTTATATCATTAATTATTAATATGTTGTTTCACTTATTAATTATGAGTGAATTGATTAATCGCTGATTAGAATAACAAATGTTGTATTTATTATTCTTGATTGCTTAGGAATAACTGAGAAATTTTTGAAATGTGTTATTTAATTATAATCCCTGTGAATACATGATGTTGTTAGGAATCGGTAAATTCTTAGTTATTACGATGATTGTTAGAAAACAATTATATTTGAAATATTGCCTTAATGGGAAATGGATATTGGTTGTATTTGAACTTAGGAAATATATTTATGATAATAAGTTATTATTTAACATGAGATTATTTCTATATTTCTAGTATTTAATTACTTTGGTATTAAATACAAATCTGTATAAGAAATCCGTGGAATTCTTGTATATGGATTATTGAAAATCTGGTATTAAAGACACGATTATTATTATGAGACAGATTCTCATGCATATAGTTAGAGTCTTTGATACTTAGATTATATGAAATCCGATTGAGTGTGTGTGATTATGATTGATTTAATGGATCATTAAACTATATGAAAACTTTGACCAAAGTAATGTTTCTAGTTAAATGTTATCATTTCACCTGTTTGATTATATGCATGTATGCATGATGTCATGTTAGAAACGGAATTCTATATGATATGTTGCATGTAGTTAGAGTCTTACAACACATGGATTCTAGTTGACTTCTCTATACCTGCACCGTTATCATTTGCTCATTCGTGAAGGGAGGGACATTCCCTAGTTGGGCATTGTGCAGGTGATCTATGGTCCGTAGTTGGTGTGAAAAAGCACTCTGATGATACTCTCCCTCTCCTCAAACAATCAGTCGATAGAGACTTACTCATGATTCCAATATATTGTCATATAACGAGTTTATGGACACTCAGTTCCATGGAACCTTGTATTTATTATATACACTCTAATATAAAATCATTGTATTATTGTACTTATTAAACAATAGTTTCGCTGCTCTTAATTGTATAATATTATTGTATTAACTTTCAGTAGTTGGCTAAGTTAATAGTTATACATTTGTGATGGACTATATTTGTAATTCTATTGACTTTGTTAATCTGATCATTATCTAAATGAATCATAACAAATTTATTATGAAAGATGCATTAGTTAAAGATCAATTGACTAATCTTTTGGGAATAATCTGATTTGATTATTAAAGTTTTTATTAAAAAATTACCGTTACAATTAAACCCAATGGGTTTCTAACATGGTGAGCTTGTCCATAATTACTATGATGACATTTTTACCCATTTTTACCATCAAACCTAGCAACCCTGTTATGAAATCCATGGAAACCTCCTCCCACCCTTTTCTAAGAATAGATTAGGATTGTAGAACACATGCATTGTCTTAATTGTCTCACATTTGTTTTGTTAACATGCCATGCTTTCATCTACAATTTTTTAGATGTTCCCCTTAAATCCTTCCCAAAAAAAATCTTTATGGATTCTATGATAAGCTTTTATAAATCTTGAATGCCACCACACTGGAGGTGCATGGAGCTCCGTAAGGATATTCTACATGAGTACTACCCCCATTCCATACCCTAACGCATCGCATTCAATAATGAATGTTTTTGAAAAAATTGGGGTAGTCAAAACTAGAGTGTTGCACATGGCCTCCTTGAGCTTCTCAAATGCCTTGGTGGTAACTTTGTTCCAGTGGAAGGAGTTCTTCAACAAAGTTTTGAGTGGTGTCGCTATGCCGTCGTAATTTTTCACAAAAAAAAATAGAAACTGTTGTAGGCTAGAATTGCACCCTTGTGGGAGATTTTTTCAGGCTCTCTCACTCCTAGCTACAATATTGGACCAACCTCAAGCTATGGGTATCCTGTAGTGAGGTTGAACCTCTAGGCTTTCTAATGAGGCTAGCTCCTCAAATGCTTCACATTTGGCTTGATTCTCACAATAAAACTTACCGTTGACTAAGGAAAAGGGAGAGAAAGATAACATGAAAGGGAAACCTAAGCTAAGGATGATGATGCACCAAAATATGAAACGATCCACTTTCAACATGGAAACCTTAACTACTAATGAACCTAACCAAGACACAGACAGATTTGATCCTATCTCAAGGCCACAAGCATAAGTATTTTGTATGGAGGTTGAAAGGAAACCTTGCAATTTGAAGGACAGAAAGAAATAGTTCCGTATGAGACACAATAAACTTGTGACACTTCAAGAAGGCACCAATGTCTAACATTTCACACAACCTGCAAGGAACCAAAATAATTGAATAAAGGTGCGTGGGTGATTCACAGATGACGAAAAGAGATACATTTTGCAAGTTAAAACCCCAATAATGCACACTTTGCTTCAAACAAGAATCAGAAAGTTTATTTTATTGCTTCAAGAGAGTGTTACAAGGCAATTTTGGCAGTGTAACTCTATCACCAATCGAGGGATGCCCTTTTAGACTAAAAAGCCTCTATATATAGCACAAAGGGGTGAGAGAAGAGGGGGCTTGCGTGAAAAAACGGAGAAGGATGTCATAAATGGCTGCAACCACCACCATTGTCCTTGAGCTCCTTTTCATTCAAAATATGAAACTGCCTTGATCATGAGATGAACCGCCTAAGATTGTCGCACATCTCCTCGAGCCCTTCGCGCATTTAAGTCTCCCCTTGTTGGAGTTGAGAGAGCCATGTTGCAGGTAGCTGCATGTCCCTACCAAGTGCGAATGATTTGATCTTTTGCATTTAAAACTTGGCGTGCTCCTTCACTTTGCATGTATTGCATGTATAAGGATGAAATCCCCATATCTTTGAATCTAGACCAAACCATGTTGATTCTGCATCGAGCAGTTGTTTGTTGGAGATGATGGCCATGTCAAAGGGCGAGGACCTCTCCATTAATGGCACCTACTAGCTCCTGCCTTGAAACCTGAACCAGATATTTCCTATAAATCGAAAACCAATATAAAGACATTGGTTTTCCTGTATCCATTTATGTTGATGTAAGTCCATACAAATCCAAACGACTACTTGCAAGGGTTCAGATTTTGACATTTGTGGACCCGTCATAGGATATTTGAATCCCAACGGCTATTTGTTGAGCTTGAACTTTGACACTGGCGCGAACGTCATGTTTCCTTCGGACACTTTCCTACTAGCCTTTTTCTTTCAGGCCTTTTGCTTGAACAATTTCCACGGACTTTTTTTCCGAAGGAACTAAACTTCGGACTTTTTGAGAATGACACTTCAGATTTTGAAAAGTCCTTTGGAGAAGTGCCCTTTCTGAAGGAAAAGTATCTTTCGACCACTTTGAAAATGCCCCTTTCCAAAGGGAAAGCACCCTTCGGATTTTTGTAAATGTCCTTTGGTTGTAACTTTAGTGGTGGGCCAAGTATAAATGGAAAACTAGGAAAGGGTGACTCCTTTCATAATGGGCCCATATATTTTGTTTTCTTGCGAGCAAGAGGTGAATCCTCTTCCTCTATGACCACAGCAGATGTAGCAAGAAATGGGTGTGATGGGGCAGCCATACTAGGACGAGATTGATCAATATCCACAAGAGTGGATCCTTTCTTGCTCAAAGGATGGTTATGTCTTTTATCAAAAAGGGAATCTGTTCCTTCTTGCTCTTTGATGTATGCAAGAACCTTTGCATGTGCCAAACCCGTTCCTGGTTTTCCATTTATACTTGGCCCACCACAAATTCTGATTTTTTCCCCTAGAATTGCACACAAATGGGCTTTCACTCGTTTATATGAGCTCTTGAAATGACAACCACATTTTGAACATTGCCAAAGGAAACACCCTCCACCTAGTAGTTGTTCAAGCAATGTCACATACTTCCATTTAGGAGCTCGAGCATTGGCTCTGGAGGGTAACTCTTGGCCCACTGAACTAGCACTTGCATCAAAAAATATTATGGCAAATCGAAAATCCCTATAACATTTGATAAAATTATAATACTAATTAATATTGTTATATTTAGCATTTGTTGAAAGAATCTTTAAAATTTATTAAAAAAACAATAAAAAAAATCAAAACTAATTACAAACATACATTTAAATTTAAAAACTAGAAAAAAAAAGTTAAAAGTAAAACCCTACAAAACTAAAAAAATCTTACCTTGAATGAAGAATCCTCCTTGTTGCAAGCTCCTCAAGATCTTTGGTGCCAAATAGGTAGATGTAATGGCATAGATTTAGCACAAGGAAGGAGATTCAAGCTTTATCAATTGAAAAAATGAGCAAGAGTGAACAAATATGCAATGGGAGGTAAAAATGCAATGAAAGCTAAGTGTGTTGTTATTTTTTGATAAAACGAGTGTGATTCATGCTTTTAGGGTTGCAAATGCACTTTAAAATGTTTTTAAATGTTTTTTGAGGTCCAAATTTTGACTTTGACCGGCGAAATTGGGAGGAAAAAAACAACTTTTTGCGGGGGATATGGCGTCCCTACGCCCAAGGTACGTCGCAGCCCCTATGGATATGTTCGGGTACGTCTCTCAGATGTACCCGAGCGTACCCACAGGGGCTACGACATACCCTGGGCGTAGGGACGCCGAATCCCCCACTTTACCCGTATCCCAACTGCTCGTACCCGTACCGACAGGGGCTTCTAGCCGCATCTAGTATCATAAGAAATAGGTCTTCGAGAAAATTGTTGCGAAACAATTTCCCCGAAAGAATTCAGTCTGTCTTTTGCTTCGGACATTTTGTCCGAAATAATTATCCCTTCAAAACTTTGTCTCGGACAATTTGTCTAGAAGAATTCAACACTTAGCCAAAAAAGGGTCCCAAAAGAAAGTATCTTAGCAATGAAAAGGCTGAAAGAATTCCAAAGTAAAGACTTAGCCCAAAAAGCTTTGTACTTAGCTTTTCCAAGGTCTGTAAGCCCTTCCAAACTTGTTCACAAAACTATTGGTTGCCCTTCAAGCTTTAGAATTATGCTCAGCTTATTCATATGGGCAAAAGCTTGGTATGTGAACCAAAAAAAGGCCAACAGTAACCTATCAACTTTAAGAAGCCCTGGAGGCTCTTGAGGGTTTTTGGAACTTTCCATTCTATCATGGCCTTGATCTTGCGAGGGTCGATTTTAAAGTCTTTATGTGAAACAATGTGACCCACGCACTCCACCCTTTTTACTCCAAAAGCACACTATGAAGGATTTGTGTAAAGCCGATGTTGTTTCAGAGTTATCAATACCCGATTCACATGTTGCAAGTGTGCTTCTCATATCTTATTGTATATTAAAAAACCAAAATAAATTTTCGCAAAAAAAGCCAAAATACAGTGTTCATCAAACTTTGAAATGTAGATGGTGCATTTGTGAGACCAAAAGGCATTACCAAAAAACTCCTAATAATGCTCATGAGTTTTGAGAGTTGTCTTATGTATATCTTCATCTCTAATCCGAATTTCATAATAACTCAAATGAAAATCCAATTTCGTAAAGTAGACAGCACCTTGTAACTCATCTAGAAATTCATCAATTACCGAAATTGGAAACTTATCTTTGATTGTGTACTTGTTAAGTTCTTTGTAATCATAGCACATCCTCCAGGTATCATCCTTATTACACACCAATAGCACTAGTAGTGAATATGCACTTTGGCCATGTCTGATAATATCAACCTCCAACATCTCTTGTACCATCTTTTCGAGTACCTATACAATTTTAATGTTTGGCGGTTGACTCCATGGCAGAAGTTGAATGGTGAGATCATGTTCCCTTTTCGTCAGTAGTCCTTCGGGCATTGCTAAAAAAATGATCGAGTGGTTATCAACAATCTTCTATAAATTTGGTTGTGTACACTTGCCCCCTTTTTTAGAATCTTGTGCATTTGATGAGAAGTAACCAACTTTGGAGACTTTAGATGCAATCCACACAATTTAAGTGCCCTGCCTTTAGAATGAAAACACATGAACAACTTCTGGAAATTCATCTCTATCGTTCCCAAGGTTGTGAGCCATTGGACTCTTAAAACAATGTCTTCCCCACCCATGGGAATAGAAAACATAGGAGTGTCTACCCTGTAATCTTCCATGACAAGTTTGATACCATGGCATTTCCCTAAACAACTTGTCGACGCAGTGGATTGCACCCTCTGAAGGGAGGATCAACTCTCTTCATCCACGCGACACAATGGAGACATCCCTCTTGCTGTGGGTGGCAAACGTGTGGGATGAATCTCTAGATTAGGGATTAGCTCCCCTTGATGGACCTTGAGGCCCTGGATCTCCTACTACTAATTATGGGGGGGTGAAAAGGGAGAGAAAATACTGAAAATGGGACCTAAGCTGAAACAATCCGAGCCAAATTTTTTTTTTATATATAATTTCCAATTGCAATCAACAGGGCAATACACAATAGTTAGAGTTAGTCTATAACCCAAACGATGTTGAAGTAACTCTAACCAAAATGTACACCAAGATTCCAAAGAGGCCAAGGTGTGAGCATTTGTCAGAGGATCTGAATGCAAAAACAGAATTGGAATGAACTCTAACCAAGAATGGCGCCGATGATGGCGAACATATGGTCAAAGGGTCTTCTACTACTACAAGTGTTGAAAGAGAACTCAACACCAAGTATGTGCTACCCAATCCGATATGGAGTTGAGGCGACCATATGGTGGAGTAATAAAAATTACAATACTTAAAGAAACTCAACACCAAGTATGTGCTACCCAATCCAGTATGGAGTTGAGGCGACCATATGGCGGAGTGCTACTTATTAAAATGCTTTGAGAGGAAATAAGCAAGAATGCTAAAATACTCAACGTCAAGAATGTGCTTTCCAACCCGGAAGGATATGGAAGCTACCATATGACGGAGATGTAAAGTATTACAATGCAGTTTCAGACTAGATGATCAGCATTATAAATCATGATTAAACAAACTTAAGATCTGCTGTTAGTACTACTGTCAGCTTACAATCTGATAGAGAATTAACCTGCAAAGAGCATAGCATCAGAACCATTCAAAGAGCATGGTAACAGAGCATTATCCTTGCTTAAATGGAAATGCCGAAACCGATTTCTTTTCTTCAAAACACTGATTCAAGATTCTGCTCTGTCCAATACTGCACTTTTAAATGTCAACCCAACCACCTGAAATCACACTAAAATGGACATATCTCTCACACAAGTCATCTAAAAGACATGAAACGAAGCACAAAAGACCCGAATGATCAAGGCGCCCAAGATTGGAACACAAAACAGACCCAAAAGTTTATATACAATTTTTGCACGGATCCCAATGTCCACACAGCAAGTACAATCCAGCAAGGGGGCGATTTGCTTTTAAAAATCATAACAGTCATCAAAAATTCCACAAATTACAAAATAGGGGCACCCATTACCAACAAAGAGGATTAGCCAATACCCACAATGAAATTTTTAGTATTTTTTTATTTGTGAATAAAACACAACCTGTTGTACTGAATAAGAAAACCCTGAATTTCTCATAACTGATCTATAAAACACACACTGAATACCATGCACAAATCCTGCATACACAACAATCAAACTACACTATCTCACCACTAGTCGCTATCTTTTAAGCGAGAAGCAATGCCAAGCTAGGAGGCTTTCATTCCTCAAAGCAATCCCAGGCCAATCCGGCAGCATAACATTCCTGTAGTTCAAGATGCTCCAAGTGAGGACCAAAGGCTTCATTTTATAATTTCCGTTTGACCTTTCTAGAAACCCTATCCTCCAATAGGTGGCGTCCAACTTAAGCTTGGATTAAATATTCAATAAGAATTATAATTAATTCTTTTAATGAGGCGCCCACCCCATAAAGAACATCTTTTTAAAACAACTTAAAGTTGTTAAACCTAGGCACCAAGGTCCAATTTAAATAATAATATATACTTTGCGGACTTTAAAACGGAAGCCAAGATGATGTCAGAAATCGAAAATCTATAGCTCGTTGGAAGGTCTTGACGAGACGAATCCAACCCCATTTTCAAAATTCTGATCCGACACTGAACCTGAACTTACTAAAAATAGAAAGTCCCTGAAAGTGTTGTGTGCCAAGTAAAACATATCACCACGAAGCTTTCAGAAAACCCAGAAGGAATCCGCAATCCAAGTTCAACATTTCCAAGTGCAAGCTCCGCAAAAAGACGAAAACGTCTTCCAAGAAGTTTGGAAACCCTGATTCGAGCTTCTGCTTAACCTACGAGTTCCCAAAAATGGGCTAAATCCAAAAGAAGAGCGTAGGGCTAAATTGGGGACATTACATAAGCTAAGAGGTGATGCACCAAAACAATTGGTCTACTCAACTTTGGCATACACTTTGAACCATGGACAGCAAGCATACACTTATTCAGGGGAGAAAAACTTCCTTGCATCAATATTTCAGTAGGGGGTCCTATGAAGATACAAAGAGGAAGCAACTAGCACAAGAGGTGTTTCTGCTGGGCAGCGCATTCACTTGCCTATACTCGCTCTGGGCACTCCCTGTGACCTGCAAAAAAGAAAAATCACTATGCACCAGATATGCTGGAATAAACTTATGAAAGCATGAAAAGAAAATGACTTAACACAAGATAAAACCAGACATGCAAAAATGCAAGCTCAACTGAAGGTAAAAATATTTTTTCTGATTCAAAGTAAATTCCTTTAGGGCTTCACCATACAAGCTGAGAGATCCCCTTTCTCAAATGAGAAGTTAAAAATGTATAGAATGCTGAAAACAAGATGGTTGACATCGCTAGGAATGCAGACCCATGCTAAGTTAAACATCTGCTGAAACAAGAGACCATTAGCTGCCGTATCTTCAAACTGCATGTGAAGACCATGTTGTAGACTGTCCAAACCGCCGCTTCTACTGTCCTTGGGCTGCAAAATCATGAGAAACTCATTCCCAGCAACTGACAAAGCCATTCCAAGTTGTTGTGACTGACTGTGCTCTCTTCAATGTCTGGAAGCAACTGGTTGTGCATTAATGGTGAAGCGTGAAAAAAACGAGATGCTGATCTCTATAGTTCGAAAACCAATCTATTTATTGGTTTTCGATAGATACTATTCCACCAAAATGTAATAATTCCTTTTGCTGAGTGTGCCTATGCCACTTGTCTTGTTCTAAATGGTCATTGATTCTGCCTTTTGACTTTGTCAAGTTGCTGAAACTATTCTGAGCTTTGTCTTTTCCGCTTTATCTTTCCCTGTGTTTTGTCTCTTTCTTTTGATTTCTCTTTTGCTTCGGTTCCTTTTCTCTTTACTTATCGAGCCTTCGTGCTCTCCGCGATCTTCTACTCCTCAGTCCTTGGTCTTTGTCTTGTCTTCTTCCTCCCGCGTTTACTTGGGTTTCAGGCTCTTTGCCATCTTTTCTACGAGTTCCTTTTCGACTTGTTTCTTCTTGTTTTCTTCCTCCCTGTCTTCTTTCTTTTCTGTCTCTTCCTTGCCTTTGTCCTTGCTCGCTTGCTTGTTGTTTACGACGAGCTTTTACCTTGACAAGTCCTTCGGACATTTGTCTGAAGGAATTCCTTCAAACAAAGTGTCCGAAGAATTTCCTTCTCTTCTTTGTGGCCTTCGGGCTTTCGGCTTTTGTGCGAGCGTCTATTTCCTTCAGAGATTTGTCCGAAGGAATTCTTCCTTTGCATCGGTCTTTTTCCCGAAGGGAAAGTGTCTTTGGGCCACTCTTTCCTTCGGACATTCGTTCGAAGGAAATCTCCTTTTGGCTTGTCTCTTTTCCCGAAGAGCAAGTGCCCTTCAGGCCTTTGCCTTTTGTCTTCCTCTTCGGTTGGCTACCCTCTGCAAGGGCCATTTGTGCTTGGAAATATCCTTCGGAGCTTTAGGAAAGGTCCACTTGTTCATCGCTTGCCCTCTGCAAGGGCTCCTTAACCTCCAAATTGCCCTTTGGGCTTTCTGAATTGGCCCTGTTTGCTGCTTAAGTGCCCTCCAAAAGGGCACATACCCTTTGGCGTTCCTGCAATCGACCCTTCAAAAAAGTGGAAAGAGTCCTCTTTCTTTGCCCAAGTGCCCTCCAAAAAGACACTTACCCTTCAGGGCTTTTGCAGTTGCCCTACGAGCAGTCGAAGTGCCCTCTGGAGAAATCCCTTGACTTTTGCAAACATCTAAGACCAAATCGGGTTCTTATGGGCTGGCAACTCATAAAGTTTTCAAGTAAAGGCACTTTGTAAATCTTATTCCTTCTTGATAGACCATTTCGGACTTCCTGCAAGCCTCTACTTCAGGGTTTACATAAACTTCTGCTTATAAGACAAATAAGTAAAGCCACTTGCAAAACCCAATTTGGTCTGCCACGACCAAATCGGGTTTTGCAAGTGACTTTACTTATAAACCTTTATAAGTAAAGTCATTTGCAAAGTTTGAATTGCACTACAAAGACCAAATCAGGTTTGTCAAGTAGCTTGACTTATGAAAATTTCACAAGTCATCTGAAAAACCCAATATGCATTGTTGTAAGTGAAGCAGTTGCTCTTGACAAACCCGAAATACACTTGGCAAGCAAAAGAGGAAAACACTTGGCTTTTCATGGAACAGGTCTGACAAAGGGCACTTTGCACAAGGCCGCTGAGGGATAACTTAGCCAAATCATGGATTGAATGACTCTTGCCAAGACAAAGGAGGGGGTGCCCAATTTTGGCCTGCAAGACCAAAAATTGGTCAACACAACTGACTCTAGCACCATCTACAATCATACCTGAAATTTTGGAGTTAGATTTATAAAAAAAGTTAAAGCATGCTGCCAACTTACTGTTGATGAAGTTATTTGTGTACTCCCTAAATCAATCAACACTATCACCTTTTGTTTCTTTAGGAACCCCACTAACTTGAGGGTTTGTGGGGTGCCAATCCCTGAAAGTGCATAACACAAGATAGTTGATTGGGTATCTGTTCATTCCTCCTATGGCTCATTCTTACCCTCACTTGCTACTTCCTCATCCTCTTCTTTTTCATTGGCACCTTCAATGTAGAACAATCTCTTCTTAATACATTTGTGTCCTTTGTTGAATTTGTTGTCACAATTGAAACATAAGCCTTTCACTCATTTCTCTTCAATTTGTTGATGGGTCAATCTGGTAGGTTGAGGGAATGATTATGTTTTAGTAATGAGATTTCTGCTAGTAGTGAATGCTTGTCATTTGACCAGATCTTTTTCCTTTGCCCTACATGCATAGACCATGGACTTTGATATTGAACTTGTATTAAACATGCAAACATGAAGTTGGATGCTATCCTTGAGCCCACCTAAGAATAGGGCATTCAAGTTGTCCTCTGTGATATCTTCCATGCATAAGGACAGGTTTTGGAATTGTTGAATACAATCCTTGGCAATCAATATTTGTCACAGTTTTGCGAAATGGCTGAAGTAGTTCTTTGTTACACTGTTGCAGTAGTGCATCTACAACTCGTCAATAAACACTAATTAGGTAACGGTAAGACCTTTTTTTGTCTTTTTAGTGCATGACCATCTATACCAAATGAGTTGCTCTGATTCCAAATACAAATGCCATGACCACCTACTATGCACATGGAGTATGATGTAAATCAAATAAATTCTCCATTTGATTGATCGAGGTGATCGGATCCTTACCATCAAACTTGCACATGTTCACTTTTGGTAGCATGTTCTATAAACTTATATCTGAACTTGGATTGTTCTCATTGGGAGAACAAGAGTGGCCCAGTGGAGAATTATTGGACGGTGGCGTCATTTGCATATTAGCCACAAGAGTTGCCAATGTCGCATTGATGCTGCTCAAATTTCCTTTCATTATGTCCAAATCACCTTTGACCACAACCAGATCTTTTTTTGCCATGTATTGCACACATACCTAGAGTTGTGTAACCAACCTAGAAACCATCTTTTTTTGCCATGTATTGCACACATACCTAGAGTTGTGTAACCAACCTAGAAACCACTATATCCGAAGTTTCGGATTCCATTCCTTCCTTGCTAGGTGTTTTTCCTAGCATGGCTTGCCCATTTCTGCATCCTCTAGTGTGTGAACCAGCCATGCACAAACTCTAGATTATAGGCTTCGGGAATTCTATTCTCCCCATTCAAAAGGTACTTCCTTTCTCAACAAATAATCTAATGCATTTAACAGTCCTGTAAAAATATTTTTGAATCTGCAGTAATTCCTGGTGTGTCCTAAAGAGGATTTAACTCAAGCAACATCCTTGGGACTTAACCAATTCACTTATCACTTTAATCTTATCAAGATATGTTTTCATGGCGGATTTGGACACTGCATGCCCTAACAATTTTCCATATGGCACCAATAACTGACATTTAATTGGGTTTAGTCAAAATATAACCTCCCAAAACAAATATATGCATTGAGACAAAGCTCCTAGGTGATCATTCTTTCTATCATATATAACCAATCATCCAAAAGGTTTATAATTCCTTTTTCAGTGTTTCTTGAAAACTAAACAATATAGTTCTTCGAAATGTGGCCAATGCATTGCCTTATAGCCCAAAAGGCATTTGGTTGTATACATAGGTATGGAATCCCTACACAACCATAGTTTTTAGGGTATCATCTTCTGCAATATTAATTTGACTCTTGCTGACAACCCATCTAAAAATCGATACAATCTGCTGCCTGCTACTTCCTCCAAAATTGTGTCCATAAATAAGATCGGAAATATATCTTTCTTAGTGACCATGTTCAAACTCCAGAAGTTGCCTCATACCCTTAATTTATATGAATTTTTCTGGGGTGCAATCAACAATGATGATATCCAATCACTGGTTGCTACACTGACTGTTATTTTTGCTTACAACATATGCTCTATTTCTTCATGTACCCAAGCTGCATATCGAGGATTCATTCTATAACATCGTCTTCATACTAGTATTGCTCCTGGTATCAGATCAATATGGTGTATCCATAGTTCTTTCAGAACCCCCTTTGTGCCCTCATATATTCATGCAAACACTTCTTTATGTTCTGTACATTTATTTATGGCTGCCTTTGCAAATTCCTGAAACTGGCTTACGTACTCCTTTTCTGCTAATGTACATCCTCTAGTCTTGTTGGACACATCATCGTGTAAATGAAACTCTTTATTCCAATTTGGATGAGAAACTCTTTATTCCAATTGGGATGTGACTAAGCAGATGCACTCACCAACAGTAATTTCAGTTTTTTCTACGTTTCTCGCTGTTTTTATCCCCATTCAAACGACACTTGCTTTCTCAACAAATAATCTAATGGATGTGACAGTCTTGCGAAATTCTTTATTAATTTGTGGTAATACCCAATGTGTTCCTAGGAAGTTCTAACTTACCCAACATCCTTGGGACTTTCCAATTCGCTTACCACTTTAATCTTATCAAGTTATGTTCTCATGCCGCATTTACATACTACATGCCCTAACAATTTTCCATGTGGCACCAATAACTGACATTTTTTTTTGGGTTTATTGACAATCTAACCTCCCAACAAAAACACATGCAATGAGACAAAGCTCCTAGGTGATCAATCTTTCTAACATGTATACACCAATCATCAAGAAAGATTTTAACTCTTTTGTCAGAATTTCTAGGAAAGGGAACAATATAATTATTTGAAATGTTTCGGGGGCATTGTGTAGCCCAAAAGGCATTTGGTTGTATGCATAGGTACCGAATGCCAACACAGTCAAAAAATTTGGCATATCCTCTTTCGCAATATAAAGTTGATTATTGTTGACAACCCATCAAAAATGTACACAATCCATTGCCTGCTACTTCCTCCAAAATTGTATGTCCAAAAAAGGGATTGGAAATGGATCTTTTTGAGTGACCATAATCATATTGTGGAAATTACTTCATACACTCAACTTATTGTATTTTTCTTGTGTAGTATCACCACTAGTGATATCCAGTCACTACTTTCTGCATTGAATACTATTTCTTCCTCCAACATGCACCTTATTTCAAGTAACTATAGACACCTAATTTTGGTCAGGGGGGTAGTTTTACTTGTCAAATTGCATTGTTCTATGGTACTTATGTGT
Organism: Torreya grandis; assembly: GCA_037957365.1. Lineage (NCBI taxonomy): Eukaryota > Viridiplantae > Streptophyta > Pinopsida > Cupressales > Taxaceae > Torreya > Torreya grandis. Next base: position 806,355 of record JARHVA010004629.1, on the reverse strand, counting down.
TTGTCGATTAACAGTTCGGATTATAATCTTATTGGCATGTCTTTCCTATTTTATGGGCCTTGTTTTCTTTCCTTTCCTCTAGTTTTCTCTCACTTGATTTTTTCTCTCCTCCTCCATTTTCCTGTTGTTTTGGGTATTCTTCTAGGAATGTAGCAGTACATTCTTGGTCTGCCGATAATGTACCCCACTACAATCCTAGTCCTCTACTATTTTGTGGGTGCTTTTCGTTTTGGTTCCCTCAAGGTTTTTGGTCCTTTGTCGGCTTTTCCCGCTTGTGTGTTCTGACCACTGATTTAAAATCTGCAAGTACCCAGCCGGATTTCACAGTTATTCGAAAAAAATTAGCTAGACAGAAAACCGTACAACTTACCGCGGAACAGGTCAGGGTCAGTTACTCATGGTTTTTGGCAAGAACTAACCGTGGTTACTTGCCAAAATCTGCGAGCAACTAAGATCACCCAAGAACACGTCGTTCTGTTATTTTCAAGCGCAATTTTCTGCTCTATGATTTCCCTCCGAGATATTATTTTCTGTTGCAATTAGAGTCTGCATCATTTTCGATCGTGATATTAGTTTGCATCTGCAACCAAGGGATTTGCTTTTGTATTCACGGCTTTTATTGGGCCATAAACAAAACATCTAGGGAAAAAAAGGTCATTTTCACCATTCCAATCATGATTTTCTCGTTTTTTGCTTTGCTTTCGCGATATGTTGAGCTATTGTTGGGTGTGTGATACCCTATATTGTTTGTTGGTTGGTTAGTCTGACATTTTTTAATACGGTTGTTTGATATTTATTTACAAGGCAGTGTTTATTTTTATACAATGGGCTATACTTATGGTCGTTCTAATATATTAAATACTTATTGAACCCTAATTCCAAAAAATATTAAATATAGTTTAAATATATTAAATATTATAGTCGTTATATTCGATATAGTAGGTATTGATTATTATAATTGGTTCTATACTTTATAGTTTGGTATAAGACTTAAAATTTCTAGTCGATAATAATATTAAAGTCGTCTTAACATATTTTCTTTAGTCAATTTAATAAAGTTGGTTTCTTTACTATTTATAATCGGTGCATTACCTATGGTCCTATAGTATTGTTTATTTTAAATATTATAGCCTTAGGATGGCCTTAAATACCTATTCTTACGGTTTTGTTTGAGCTTTGTAGGGACTCGGGGGGAAGAGGTGGTTCATAACTTATAGAAAATTTGTTCTCTACACTCATTTTTCATGCTTTTTAACAGTGTTTTTAAATTTTATGTGTTATTTCAGTTTATTTTATGAATTTATATATTTTTTAAAGTAGCGATAAAGTTGTCGAGTAATTGCCAAGTCCCGAGTAAGGGTCAAAATTTTTGGCTGCCGAGTACAAGTTTTTATGCTATGGTGTTGGCTTATGCACCAATAGGATCTGAATTTGAATTTGAGAAGTCAATAAATACACAGATGCATTAGTGCATATAGGAGAGGTGAATGACAAGGAGATACAAGTGAGAATTAAATGCCAAGGTCAAAGAGTCATAAGCAAAAGTCTAGAATTTATTGGAAAGTAGAATTGAAGTGTTTAGAGCATAAACTAATTGTACTCTTCATATTGCATTGTGCCACTTTGTTCATGCTAGTGAAAATTCATAGAGAGATTAGGGCTTGCATCCACAAATTGTTTGCTAAAGTGCATTGAGTGTTGTTTTCGAAACTTGATGTAGAACAAGGAACTGGTAATAATGGAGGGATGACACAAGCCCCTCAAAGACCCCCTCATTTTTTGAGGTTTTGCAATGTGTTGTGAGATCATTAGGGTTTCAAGGAAGGAGAACAATTTTCTATTATATGGAAATATGGAAAAGTGAGTGAGGTTTTCATAGCCCAAGAGCAGAGGAACGAGGTTGTCAAATTTATTTTGCAAACTATAATAGTGACCAAGAATGTCTTGTATGGTTCCAAGAATGTCAGCATAGAAGTGGGTGTTCTTAGTCAAAATTTAAAAGTTTTTTGTTCACCACATTTTTTATAGGTTTTGTCCATCTTGCTTCTAGACCTGTTTCTCCCAGTTTTCATCTTCAGAACATCTACAAATTTTTGACAATTCAGTATTCTTCTTAGAACCCTATCTTTACACAATTCAATTATTCTAGAAAATCCCTTACTGCAGTTAGGTCTGATTTTTACTAATTTATTAGGATAAATCTGGTTAGATCTGAATTGCACATGTATATAGGTAGATGTATTGCATGTTGATGTACACCCACTTTCCCCATAAACAGTATCCAGGTTGCATATCAAGCATTCGTTCTATAGTGCCGCCACCTTCATACCGATATTTCTCTTGGTATCAAATCAATATGGTGTATGCATAGTTCCTTCAAACCTCCCTTTGGGTCCTTTTAGGTTCATGCGAAAACTTCTTTGTATTCCATAAAATATTAATGGCTATTTTAATGGCAGCCCTTGCTAGATCAGGTTCTAAAATTGTCCCAGGTGTAATTATTATTTTTTTCAATGGTGCCCAGATTTATTTTGTGTAGCTGGACATGTATAGTGTATGTTTGTTTCATGTGGAAATTCATATGCAGGTTTTGCATGTCTATTTCAGCATTCCATGATTTATATTCACTGAAATACCTTGGATAATCACTAACTTCAACCGCCTTGCTTTGATTTACAGTAGAAAATTCTTCTACTTCTATATCTATAAGATATAGTGGTTTCCTCTATTTTCTCCAACTCGTTTGTGTTTGATCTTTCTTTCTAGTTTCCACCAAATATGCATGTTTCAACGTCTCGTACTCACCCATTTTCCAATGTAATGGGCCTTAATCTTAATACCTATTGTCTTCAGAACATTCATCTAGGCAAACACACCCTCTTCATCATGTAAATATTCATTATATCCGCCACCAGAACTTCTTCTCAATGGTTTAGTGCTCCCAATCATGAATGGATTTTACTTGTTCTAAGCATGGACATCCTAGTATAACATCACAGTGTTTTAACACACTTCCATCCTTATTATTACATATACTACAATTATCCTTTTCCCTGGCAATACTATCTCTTGATCTAGCAGGATGCATAAATGAGCAATTTGTTCTTGATTTCCATACCTTTTCAACCAAAATAATTACACCAAACCCACCAGCAATCAAAGCATTGGGGAGTCTCGACTCTCCATAGTTAATTTTGGGACACCTTGTTTTCCCACGAACATGTCCCATCTGTCTATTGGTTGTTGTATTTAATCTAGCAGTTTGGCTATTTGGACGCGTACTGATTGTGGTAAGCAGTCCATTAATAGTCTTACCGTTACAATGACCATAGTTACATTGTCCAAAGATACTAATTCTTGGATTGGACTTGACCATTCCTTTATTTCTTGTTTTTCTTCTTTTCTAGTGTGTGACCGTCCCATCCTAGTTTTTGGTATGGCGTGGTTTTGTAAACCCACCCCACATTATCTGCTTGACTATTAATGTATTTTACAGCCTGAATTGTGTCTTGCATTTTTTGTGTTTTAATTAAGATATCTAGTTCCTTCTTACCTGCCTTAGTAACAACTAGCAAGTATTTATCTTCTTGTTTCTCAATAATGACCCTGTATGTTTGCTTTTAATTTCAGGCAATCAGCGTCATCATGGTCACTTGGACCACATTTTGTAAATAATTTTGACACTATAGTGGGTTACGGCATTTTTCGACAAACTAAGCCCGCGTACTGTACTCGCATTGAATTACAAATATTTCCTTCTTGTCCCACATAAGTAGAGTTCTTGGTCCTCTACTTCAATTGTTTTGATTAATTGGGGACCGTTGATTTCATTTATTTATATACCCCTCACATGATAGTGTTTGTTGTACCATCATACATTGTTTTCTATATTATTTTTCATGTTGAACAAGTATTCACTTATATCGTGTGTTCTTGCATTGCATATCATGCAATATTTAGTAGGGCATTCTTCCTATATTCACTTCAGTTCTACATTTCAAACACCAAATTCCTTCTTTTCATATTTAAAATTTATTTTTGTCTTTCTTATTCAATGATTTTATTTTCCTCCTCATCTCCATTTCGTCTTTGTAGGTATTGTTGTTGTTCAACATCCAACATTCTTTGATAAGTGTCTTAAGTTTGGAAGTTCGTACTATTTTGAAGCTTTCCCTCAATGTTTTTCATAATCTATTTAATAACAATATCAGTTGGGTGGTTTTTCTTCCCCAACCTTTCAGATCTCTTTATCTCCTGCACCTGCTACTTGGTTCTCCTCTTACTCTGGTGTATCATCGCTTCCTTGAAACTGAAACTGCCATCCACGAACAGTGACATAAGCTTCCTTGACAAAAAATGTTTGATCTATGTTGGGTTCACCAATGATAACATACATACAACCTATGTGCTTTTTACAGCTGTGCAGAGAAGTAAAAATATATACGCAATATGATATAAGTAAATAATAGTAATGAACAAACAACTATGAATACATAAAACAGCAATCGATGGCAATAGAATCACAATTCCATTACTTCAATGGTGTACATTAAATATGAGCCTAGGTTATCATCAAAGGTGCAACCTTTGACAAAACCTTCTCAGAATGATAATTAACTTTAATTAAAATGTGTTTCAGCAGCTTAAGCAATTCTAATCTACTTGGTGCTAACTCTAGTCTACTTGGTGCAACCTTTGACGTAAGGCGTGATTTTTACTTTGCCCATTTATTCTTGTTTGCATTGTATGCTAAACTTAGTTTGGTCGGATTTGAGGGCATGGAGTGCCAGTACAGTATTAATAGCTCTTGGTGAGTTGGTTTGCGTATGTGTGTAGCTAGTTGAGCTAGCAGATTTATACCAGTTTGTTTTGGTATATGGGTACGAAGTTACTTTGTGATGGACTTTTGATCTACTTTGGAGGCATAGAATGTTAATATTATTGTTATATGGATTAACAACATTATTGCTTTGTTCCCTAGTCGATTTGTTGACTCAACTAGTTGGGCTAGCATTCTTGTATCATGTTGTTTAGGTATATGGGTGCTTAGACATTTGAAACATTGGTATGACTCGTATGATGGATTTGAGATATTATGTCTCATTTGATGCTTATATATGTACATACCTTGTGTGAGTGTGCATATAGTTTGTGTTTGTTTACATCTTTGTTGCTTCAGCAATCATAGGTGTAGAACGTTTTGATGTGCACAATGTATGCATAGGTGCCAAGGTGACCAAGCAAGGGAACTTGAACTATACAAAGCATCAAATAACCAATGTGTTTCCTAGGGTGTTAAATGGCATCAAAGGACCAATGTGTTTCCTAGGGTGTTAAATGTTGTCTAATTATCTAGCTCTGTTGTCTAATTATCTAGAATTGCCTCAGTTTTTAATCTAATATTCAAATTCCAACCACTTCACCACTTGACCCATGACTCATTGAGGTTTCTAGAAGACTTTTTTGATATTTGTTGAGACCCTCAAAGGCTTGCCCACTTTCAAAACGGGATTTTGGAAATAAGGCCCATTTAATTTGATGTGTAGTGCAAGTTTTGAACCCTTTGTGTTTTAAGAAGCCTTTTAACTTGGTATAATGACAGAAAAGCAACTTTTTAGCAACTTGTTGACTTTAGCGAATCTGGCCTAGGATAAAGTAGGAGTTATTGCTTTGTAACAGACCCATGTGGGATGTAAGGTGTACTTATTGCTTTGTAAGAGACCCATGTTTGATGTAAGGTGCATTGATTGTTTTGTAGGAGTTATGTTTTAGGAAGACTTGAGGGATGCGGATGACAAGTGGCAAGATCCTATTGGGTGAGCTCTTAGGGGAAACGCCTATAAGTAGAAGAAGTTCTTTACTTGTGGGAATTCTCTTTTCATTCTACTTTCATATTTCCTCCATTAGCTCTTCTTGCCTTGCAAGAAGAAACTTTTGAGATTTTATTGTCCTTAGATTGCAGTTTGGAAGAGAGAGCTTAGGGATAAATTTAGGCCTTTGGCCATGTCTTTTTGTAATCCCTCTTTAGGGATCTTTTGAGAGGGCTTTGAGATCCCTTGGCGCTGGTTTCATGTGTTTATATTTGTTTTTGTGATAAAGCTATGAACCCCAAATGAGGGGGCTAACCATTGTGTGTGAGAGAGCTATTGAGTTTCGGTCCTATTCTTGTCTTGTTTGAATGCACTCTTGGGGTGAGGATGACCATTTGTGTGTAATTTTCAAAAGGCATCATTTCCTAGCCCTCATAAGGATGGAGCTATCTCCTCTATGATGTGGTGAAAATGTACTTGCAAGCGTTCCTTACCTATATGACTCAACTAATGCAAATGCTTGCCTAGTATAAAATGGTAAATAGCAGGATCCATTGCTTTCTAAAAAGCAATGTGAATATATTGCTTGCTTCTTTTTTATTGGAAAATCCTATTCTTGTGTTCTTTTTGAATTCTTGAAATGTTGGCGTTCTTTTTGAATTCTTGAAATGTTGGCACTTTGAGAAGCAATTGGTTTTATCCCCAAGTCAAGTAGGATTGTTGGTAGTTGTATTTACAACCTCTCCTTAAAACTACCCTTGCTCTTGCTTGTTTCCTTGTGGTTGGTCGCTAGATGTTCCATGTTGGGAGTTCTTGGCTCAGAGGTTGCCTAGAGTCTCCTAATTAAGGATGTCAATACAATTGGAAAGTGAGCCCCTCCTTGTTTAGTCTCTTTGGGTCTTTTGGAGCTTGCTTGGAAAAGGAAAGTTCAAGAGCTTGTGGTTTACCTTGGATTATTTTATAAATGAATTTATTATGGATTGTTAAATGCCTTGTTACACTGCAATCATTTGAGAAGGATGGAAAAGTTGTAATTTATATTACTTGCAAATTGTTAAGAGTACCTCTTTTGTACCCTTATCTAAAAGAAGGAAAAATGTAATATTTATTGTTTTTTTTATTACAATGGTACAACAAGAGAAATTGTTATTGCTTCAAATGGTTTGGGGTAACTTGCAATCCCTAAGACTTAAAAGGGCTAAGTTAATCTGCATAATTTTTGCCATGTTCAAACTACACCTAGATCTCTAATTCAATTTTAGATCATAGTAGACTCTGCCACCATTTTGCAAAATTAATTTTGCAGCCACAATTTAATTTTAATGGATTTTTAAAGTTCTAGGTCCTAAATGACCTCATTTTTCTTTGTAAAGTTAGCGTACTTCCAGCTATTAATCTTCGAAATCGATAAAGCGAAAAAATGTTGACTCTAATTTTAAGAGCACGATTTTCTGAGCCTAAGGGAGTTTTCTGCATTCGTCTAAGGCCCCAAAATAATTTTTGAAAAAGACTTCTCTATAGGGCTAGGCCCTCCAAATTCTAGGGCAATGCCTTTGTTGTAGGGTAGGTTCCCAAAATGACCGCAACATGTCTCTAGGAAGGCACAAAGGGCTTACAGCATAAAACAAAACAGCAGTCTATGTTTTCTCTAGCCATGTATATGCATTCAATAGCCACTGTTTATCATGGTAGTTTTGTAAAAGGTAGCGGTTAAGTGGTTAAAGGCTTACGGTTAAGGCTTAGACCACAATATTCACCTTGATCAGCAGTTTGAATTTTATAAAGCCATGCAAATTTCTTTGCTTGCAATTAAAATAATATAAGCTGCGGAATGGCTAGCAATCAAACCATGCAGTGGCAGTTTGATTAATTAAACCGCTGTATTAAAATTTTAGCCTCGATTATATCGTGCTTACAGTCTTGGTATTTTAGACCTGCCGATATTATTAAGCAACTGTATTTTTAACTTGGTGGGTATAAAAGCTAAGCGTAGATCTTAGATGTAGGCCCTTAAGGTATAGAATCTTCAAAGATTTTTGTCGGACCGTTTTAGGACACGTAGAGGACTAGGAGCGGGGTGCCCCTTAAGGGATCCCCTAATTTTTTGCCCTCTTCCACAGTACCATTTTTGAACTTTGAATAATAAAATATAAATATAGCAAAACCCACATATTGACCCTTGGACTTGTTTGGTCTAGGAGGGCATGCAATAACCCAGGTGTGGGGAGGCACTTAAGGAAACCCTCCTTATTTTTTGTCCTCTTCCACATGGAAGAAGATTTAAAACATAAAACTCGGTATTAAGTTAAATAAGCTAAAAAAATAAAGAGAGGCCATGTAGGCCTTAAGGGGCTTTGGAGAGCTCTTTGGACCCCAAGGGTGGTATAGCCCTAAAGGAAACCCCCAATTCTTCAACCCACTTTTCAATGAAAATAAAAGAAAAAACCTGAAACTGAAAATTCAACAACATCTTAATTAGTTTTGGATTAGGCTTTGGCCTTGGAGGCCCTTGGCGGCTATTTAAGGCCAATAGAAGCTTGAAGCTCCAATTACACTTTTGGCTTTTATGAGAAGCCTATTTCTCCTGGAGACTTTCCATCACGCCTAGTACCTTCTTGACCTACCCAACAAGCTTTCCCTTGACTTAGAAATTTAAAATAAAATTAATCTATTTTAACTTGAAAATCTTGGAGACCCCATTAATGGAGGTGTTGGCCATTTTTGGCCCATATATAAAGCTCTTACATGGTTTGATGAAGCAGTGGATCAAAGGCTTAGAAATGGATCCAACATTTGCAAATAGAGAGGATCCAAGCAAGGTTTTCTAAAGATCCAGCAGCAATGTTCAAAGATAAGCCTGCAAGCCAGAAGCTAAGTACAAAATCTTTTATCCAGCTAAGTCTTTACTTGTTCATTCTTTTGGACTTTGCGGGGACTAAGTGTTTCTTTTCTTTCAGGAACCTTTTTGACTAAGTGTTGAATTCTTTCAAACAAGTTGTCCGAGACAATTTCCGAAGGGATAATTCTTTCGAACAAAATGTCCGAAGCAAAAGAAAATTGTCACAGTCTGTGACAATTTTCTCGAAGGGTAACTCTTCAATAAAATGGTCCTTTTAGAATTTCCGAGGGAATTCTTCTACAACAAAGTGTCTTATACACTTTTCCCAAAAGGTACCTTTCTCAGGAAAACAGTCCACTTTAAGGTTTCCGAATGGCACTTTTCTTTCAAAAAGGGACCTTTTCAAAAGTTTCGAGCGATATCTTTTTGGAAAAGTGCCCAAGGACAAAAGGCCGAAGGAAAAAATTCCGAAGGATTTCCTTCGGAAAAAAGTGCCAAAACAAATAAGTAAAGGGACCACTTTCAAAAAGCCTAAGGAAAAAATTCCGAAGGATTTCCTTCGGAAGGAATTCCTTTCAGAAGAAGTACCGAATCAAAAAATTCCAAGGAAATGGTCTTTTCAAAAGTTCTGAAGGGTTCTTTCCCTTCGGAAAAAGGCTTTTCAAGAAATCCGAAGGCCTTTTTCAAAATTTCGAAAAGGCACTTTCAAATTTCTGAAGGGTATTTTCCGTTCGAAAGGGTCCAAACAAAAAACCCGAAGGGTCCTTTCTCTTCGAAAAAGATACCTTTTCAAAAGCCGAAGGCATTTTCAAAGTTACAACGGTCCATTTTCAAAAAATCCGAAGGATTCTTTCCCTTCAAAAAAAGGCAATTTCAAGTTCCGAAGGGCACTTGACAAATTTTTGAAGGATCTCTCCACCATAAAGGCGCCCCAAGCAAAGGTCCCGAAGACTTTCTCTTGCGGGAAAAAGGCCCGAACAAAATCCCGAAGGAATTTCCTAAAATAAAATGCTGAAGGATTTCCTTCGAGAAGAAAGTCCGAGAAGAACCCGAAATGATGCCAAAGACAATGGCCGAAAACAATTAGTCCGAAGGAATAGCCATTGGGATTCAAATATCCCATGACGGGCCCGCAGACGTCAACTTTAGCCCTTGCAAGTAGCCGTTGGCATTCAAAATATCAAAAGTGGAACCAGTATGTAGATAAAGGTCAGACTCTATCATTAAAGCTCCTCAAAGACACAAGTGGGATATTCACACCTACTACCACAAAGTGGGTCGGCGACTTAAATGAAAAAGTGAAACCATGCTTCCGGTCGAGTCCCTGATCTCCAAAATCCAAGAAAACCAATATTTTGGATTGCTTTTCCTCCATAATGAGCTCAGGTCTAGTTTTAAAGTAATATTTGATGTCTGCATTCAATGAAGAGCGTCCTGAGCCATACCCTCGACAGACAGCCGCCCAAAACAGATTCGATCATGACATTGCCAAGTGCGTAAGTATGGAGACCATGTCCTGACAGACAAGGGGAGACTTGAATGTGCAAAGGGCTCGAGGAGATTTGCGACGATCTTAGGCGGTTCATCTCATAATCAAGGCAGTTGCATGCTTTGAATGCAAAGGAGCTCAAGGACAATAGTGGTGGTTGCAGCCATTTATGACCCCCCCTCTCCGTTTTCTCACGCAAGCCCCTTCTCTCATCCCTTTATGTTATATATATAGGCTCTTGATCCAAAAAGAGAGATCCCTCGACTAGCAATAGAGTTACTCTGTCAAAATCACCTTGTAAACACTCTCTTGCAGCAATAAGATAAACTTCTCTTGCAGCAATAAGATAAACTTTTTTTGATCTTGGCTTGAAGTCAAGTATACATTATTGGAGTTTAACTTGTAGATGTATGTCCCTTTTCATCATCTATAGATTCTCTACATATCTTGCTTTAATTCTTTTGGTTCCTTGCAGGTTGTGTGAAGTGTTAGACATTGGTCCCCTTCTTGAAGTGTCACAAGTTTATAGTGTCTCATATAGACCTATTTCTTTTTGTCCTTCAAATTGCAGGGTTTCCCTTCGATCTCCACACAAAATACTTATGTTTGTAGCCTTGAGATAGGATCAGATTAGTATGTGTCTTGGTTAGGTTCATTAGTAGTTGTTAAGGTTTCCAGGCTGAAAGTGGATCATTTCATATTTTGGTGCATCACCATCCTTAGCTTAGGTTTCCCTTTCATGTTATCTCTCTCCCTTTTCTTTAGTCAGCAGTGGATTTTAGTGTGAGAAACGCACTTAAGTGAAGCATCTGAGGAGCTAGCTTCATTAAAAACCCTAGAGGTTCAATCTCATTACAGGATACCCATAGCCTGAGGTTGTTCTAATATTGTTGCTGAAGTGAGAAATCCTGAAAAACTCTCCCACAGGGGTGCAATTCTAGCCTACAACAGTTTCTGGCACACCCGATGGGACCACTTTCAAGTAATATTGGTCAAGTTTGACGCTGGTTTGATCAATTTGCAGCGGTTATAGCTTTCATCTTTCAGTATCTGGCGACTTCGAAGAACACTCAACAATCTGGTGACAGAACAGTAACTATCTTTCATGCCAAAGGTGACTACAAGATCAACTTCTAGAGGTATTCCTTTTGAGTTTGTTGAACTCCCCTTGAATTCAGCCAAAAGGTTAAGGTTCGCCCATACAAACCCATACGTAGGAAACCATTTTCCTAAACCAGTCGTGAGGTGTACCTACACAAGACCTTTGTTAGCCCCTTTTGTTACCATGATTCCCCAAAGAGCTTTTGTAGGCTTCAGTGGCCAAAGTCCTTTGAATCTGCCACAATATGATCTTATGCTAGCAGCAGCTCTCAAAAACGTCCCATATTTTACAAGATACCAAGCCATAACCCCTGCTGAACACATCAATGACAGCCAATTTTTGCAATATCCATAATGTCGTTGCAAAAAATATAGCTATTAGACTGTTAGTTGTATCCCTTAAGGAAAAAAGTTTAGATTGGTATAGAGGCTTAGCTCCTAATTCTATTCAATCATGGAATCAACTAGGAGAGGCCTTGTGTAAAAGATTTGCAGACAAGAGTGACCATTTGTCCCTAGCTGAACAGCTTACCACAATCAAGAGAGCCCCCCATGAAGTCATGCAAGACTTCAACACAAGATTCCAAAAAGCTTGGGACAGAATTCCAGCCTCTGTTAGACCATCTCCTAACTTTGCGTTCCTATACTACTTGAAGGCTCTAAATAGCGATATAGTTGTAATGATCCAATCCATGGGAGGGGACATATTGCCAAATGCTTATGAGGTGGCTATTAAAGCAAAAAATTGCCTAATTCAGACTGGCAAGCTTGCTCCTAGGACCCCAATGCCTCTTTTCCCTGAAATCAGACCACCCCCTGCGGTTATTCCCCCACTTGATGTTATTCTTCCAATTCCAACAATGGCTGCTATATTTTCACCTAAGCAGGAAAAGGCCTCCACTAGCGGATCAAGTGATTCCCAAGAGCGGAAAAACTACGTAGAACTTAAGAGCATGCTCCAATCCTCGGGAAATGATATGGTAAATGTTAAAAGACAGCAAGTTCAGTTCAATAAACCTTATCAAGCTCCATATCAGCCTCAGCAGCAATCTTACCAAGGGAATAGACCACCCTTCAAGGGATATTTCCAAAACCAGAACTGTGAGCAAGGGCAAGGACAACCTAGCTACAATAAGCAGAGTAGCTATAACTCAAATGCCGCGCGCTCTTCCAACTCCTTGGTTCCTGTTAAAAACAACATAGCTCAAGACGCTGAAGGGACCATACCTTGGGATCAATATTTTGAGCAATCCATTGTCCCAACTAATGGTTTTAACCAGGTATTCAATGACCAATGGCAGTAGGCTGTTGCTTATGGATACAACCAAGCCTTAATGGCTCAAACACAGAGATCCCCACAATGACAAAACTAGGGCAGTCTTCACAAAACCAAGGATCTGATCAGGGACCAAACCATTTGGATACTACAATGGTCATCAATGAATAGGAAGAGTGTTGTGCACTCAATCAACAAGCTAGTTCTAGCCAGGCATACATCCCAGTGGCAGCTAATACAAGGTTCAAAAGAAAGAATATAGATGGTAATCAAAAGGCGATCAAAGAACCTCCTATCATTGCTCCATTGTCTAAGCCTAATGAGCTTGCTATCACTCCAAAGTTCCTGGTACCTAAAAATCAAAATCAAGAGAAAGGTTCTGATCCACAAAACTCACAGATTCAACAAACAACAATAGTGGCTCCCAAAGCTCATGCGAAGGTTGGTGGTCCACCAATCAACATTGTTGAACAAATGAAAAAGTCCAATGTGAGTACGCCAATGTGGGACATGCTCTCCTTGCCCGATCAGGTGGATATCCTTCAAGAAGGTTTGTCCAAGATAGGTGTTACAACAACTGCAGGCAGACAACCAAGCAAAGAAACTGAGGTCCTCACCAATGCAACCCAAGGTCCTATGGGAGAAGGATCAAGTAAGGTGGTCAAACCTCCCCCATTCTACATTTCATTAATCATTGGTGATTCCTTGGTGCATAATTGCTTCGTAGATAGTGGAGCTAACACTTCAGTAATGCCAAAGTCTATAGTTGATCAGTTGAACCTCAAATATGAGCCACATACTAAGGGAGTTCTGCAGCTTGATGGTTCTTCCACAAAGCCATCTGGTATTATCAAAGGTCTCAGCTTGACCTTGCATGCTTGTCCTAATGTTTCAATGGCTCAAGATGCGTTGATCCTTGATGTAACTCCTCGCTTTGCCTTATGCCTCTCTAGAGAATTCACAGCCAAAATCGGGGGTTATCTAGTAGCAAATTGGTCCTACATGGCTTTCAAAACAAGGTATGGGACTAAGGTATCAATCAAGGCTTAGCCCATGACACAATTTCACATTGAACCCCATCAGCTAAATAGCATAAACCTCAATTGTACTATCCTTGATGAGGATGAATTTACAATTGGTCAAGAACTAAATACTTATCCTGAGGAGATTCCAGACTTGTTCTTGGATGTGCTATGGGGGGATAATCAATTTCTCAACCCTTTGGAAGGTGTTGAAGAAAGAGACATGGGTGTCTATTTGTTATATGAAGAAAATCAACTCATGCCTTCCCTCATTGGACCTAAAGAAGACCTCAATGGTATGTGGAAGTTGTTCTTTGATGGTTCAAGGAGCAAAAATAGAGTAGTTGCAGGGGCAATGCTAGTTTCCCCTTCAGATGATAAGTATTTCTCTTCTTATAAGTTCTATTTCAGTTGCTCCTCCAATGCAGCGAAATATGAAGGCCTAATCCATGGCCTTCAATGGGCTAGTAAAAGGGGAATCAAGCAGTTGCAAGCATATGGAGACAGTGAGCTTATAGTGAACCAAGTCAGGGGCCTGAACATTACGAAGAATCCTTTGATAAGGTCCTACAAAAATAGAGTGGGACCTAATTGAAGATTTTGAAGCCTTTAACATTCAAGCTGTGCCAAGAAACCAGAATCAGCATGCTGACAGGTTGGCAGTTGTGGGAGCCCAATTCAATATTCCAAGTGACCTAAAAGAGGCCAAGGTTCAGCGACATGTCAAGGTGGTGGTGAGGCCATCAGTACCAGATAATGAAGCCCATAAGCAAGTCTTCGAAAATGACAAACAAATTGCCTGTTTCTTGCAGCAGAAAGCAAAGTTATCCACCGACCAGGAGAAATTTCAACATCAGTATGAGGATCAAATTGTTCAACTAAAGTCTAACAAACTTCCTAAAGGGTTGGTCACCCTTGAAAGTCTTTTCCATGAGGGAGACCATCAAGGCGGTGATGTCAACTGATGAGAACTATGAAAGAGTCTTTATTTTCAAGGACAAGCTTGAGAAGGTAAACAATGAGACAAAAAGGCATGCTTTCATTGAGCTTTGTAAGGAATATTCAGACATCTTTGCTTGGGAATATAGTGACCTGAAAGGTTTAGATCCAAAGTTAGCCCAGCATACTATAGAACTAGAGGTCAATGCTAAGCCTATGAGGCAAAAGCAAAGACCTGTTAATCCAAAAATTGAAGAGCTAATGAAAAGAGAATTGACCAAATTGATGGAATCCAAGATCATCTTTCCCATCAAGCACTCATCATGGGTAGCCAATTTGGTGCCTATAAGGTAAAAGAGGGGAGATTAGGCTATATGTTAACTTTAGAGATCTTAATAGTGTCTTTTTGAAGGACCATTACCCTCTACCATTCATGGAACAGCTTCTTCAAATAGTTGCAGATTCAGATCATTTTTCTCTTTTGGATGGATATTCAGGTTACAACCAAGTATTAATAAAAAAAGATCAATACAAGACTGCCTTCACCACCAAATGGGGCACATATGCT
Organism: Torreya grandis; assembly: GCA_037957365.1. Taxonomy (NCBI): domain Eukaryota; kingdom Viridiplantae; phylum Streptophyta; class Pinopsida; order Cupressales; family Taxaceae; genus Torreya; species Torreya grandis. Next base: position 791,311 of record JARHVA010004629.1, on the reverse strand, counting down.
TATCAAAAGATGTTTTTTGGCTTATCAAATGCTTGGACAACTTTCCAAAGAACCATGGACATGGCTTTCCAAGCGTTGCTGAATCAAATGGTGCTGGTCTACTTGGATGACATCACAGTTTTCTCCAAAGAGGCCAACGAACACATGGACCACTTGAGGTTGATCTTTGAGAGATGCAGAGTATGGGATCTCTTTAAATCCCAAGAAGTGTGTGTTTGCCATGCATGAAGGTAAGTTGTTGGGTCACATTGTCTCAAAGCAAGGATTAGCTATTGATCCTAATAGAGTAAGTGCCATCTTGGCCTTATCCTTACCCAAGCATACGAAGGGACTCCAAAGTTTCCTTGGGAAAATAAACTTTGTGAGAAGGTTTATACCTGATTTTGCAAACTTGGTCAAACCCATCACTACCATGCTTAAAAAGAACCAAGTGTTCACTTGGTCAAATGAAAGTAAATCATCATTTGAGGCTATCAAGCAAGCCATTGCCCAAGCACCCACACTCATGAATCCTGATTTCTCAAGAGATTTCATATTGTATGCCTTTGCCAATATTGACAATATATCAGCCATGCTAATGGAAAAGAATGATGAGGGACTTGAGCAGCCAATAGCATTTTTCAGTCAGGGGCTTGAGGGGTATGAGGTGAGGTATACTTTTGTAGAAAAACAAGTCCTTACAGTGGTAAGAAGCCTTAAAAAGTTCAGACCAATGCTCTCCAATAGCAAAATCTATCTTATGGTGTCTCATCCTGGAGTGAGAGACTTCCTTCTTAACAAAGATTTGAACGAAAAGAGAGTTGGTTCAATTACCAAGGTCATGGAATATGACGTGAAAATCAAGACCACTAAGCTAGTGAGAGGCAAAGGTTTGTGTGAGCATATGGTCGATGACCTTCATAAAGACAAAGAGGTTATCTTGGTAACACAAGATAACCCACAAACAGATGCACCTCCACCTCATACTAGTTGGCTCCAGGATATGACACATTTCTTGATAACAAGTGAATGCCCACAAGGTATGAACAAGGCAAAAAATATATATTTTAAACTTCAATCCATACCTTATGCATTGGTTGATGGGGTTTTATTCAAAAAGGACCTCAATGGAGTGCTCCTAAGGTGCAAAGATGATGACCAAGTGACAAGGCTCTTGGAGCAATTCCATGATGGGCCTGTGGTAGGCCATTTTGCTCCAAAGACCACAGCTGCAAAGATAATGAGAGCTGGTTATTACTGGCCCAACCTCTTCAAAGATGTGTATGCATGGGTAAGAAAGTGTCAAAAGTGTGATTTATTTGTGGGTAAACAAAGATTGACAACCCTTCCTCTCAATCCAATTCAGGTAAAGCAACCCTTCATGCAATGGGGGCTAGATTTCATAGGAATGATCAACTCTCCATCAAGTGCAGGACATAAATGGGTGCTTATTGCAACCGACTACTTCACCAGGTAGGTGGACACCATTGCGTTGAAAAAAGCTAATGAAGGTGCAATTCTAGACTTCTATGCCAGCATTGTGACCAGGGTTGTTCCATCCACTATCATTTCTGATAATGCATTAGCATTCATCGGTCTGAAAACGAGTGAATGGACTCTCAAGATGGGCATCTACCTCAGCACATCTTCCAACTATTATCAAGGAAATGGACTGGCTAAGTCCACAAATAAAAATTTGCTAAGAATCATCAAAACTATGGAAGAGAATCAGAGGACATGGCAAACTAAACTAAAAACACCCTTGTGGGCTGACAGGGTGACTCCTAAAGCTGTCATTGACAATTTTCCATATGTCTTAGTATATGGAAGGGAGGCCAAGTTGCCCATTTCTCTTGAACTGCCTGCATTAAAACTAGCCCATTAGCGGGAGTTGATGGAAGATAAGCCCATGCAAGTGAGACTGGCAAAACTCATGGAGCTTGAAGAAACGAGAGACCTTGCAATGAAAACACTAGAATCACATCAAGCTCAAGTCAAGAAAGCCTTTGACAAGAAAGCCATAGCAAGGGACTTCAAAGAAGGGGATCTAGTCCTCAAGTGGGATTCAAACAAGGCCAAGCCAAGCAACCATACCAAATTTGACAACTTGTGGAGTGATCCTTATTTGATCCACAGATGCAAACAACATAATGCTTCTCAGCTGACCCAACTAGATGGAAGGGTACTACCCATCCCAGTCAATGAGATTCATCTAAAGCCTTGCTATTAGAAGAGTTTTCAGCCATTGTATATATTGTACATTTTGTATAGCTTTTCATGTTTTCCTCTAAGTGCCTTGTGCACTTTCCTTTTCAGTTGTGTGTTTCCCTTCCCTAAGTGTCTTGGACACAGTGTTTGTTTTGTTTTGGTTGTCCTTATTGCTTCAAAGGGAGGTTCCATTTTAGTAAAAAAGTGACTTGACTCCATGCCCAATGGATGGATTTGACGAGGCAACATGGTCTAAGTTCTCTTGCATTGACATCATGCAACCCCTGTGAGCCGCCAAAGATGTTGGCCATTTTTGGCCCAAATATAAAGCTCTTGCATGGTTTGATGAAGCAGTGGATCAAAGACTGAGAAATGGATACAACATTTGCAAATAGAGAGGATCCAAGCAAGGTTTTTTAAGGATCCAGCAGCAGTGTTCAAAGATAAGCCTGCAACCCAGAAGCTAAGTACAAATCTTTTATTCAGCTAAGTCTTTACTTGTTCATTCTTTCGGACTTTGCAAGGACTAAGTGCTTCTTTTATTTCGGGACTCATTTTGGCTAAGGGTTGAATTCTTTCGGACAAGTTGTTCGAGACAAATTTTCCGAAGGGATAATTCTTTCGGACAAAATGTTTGAAGCAAAAGACAGACCTTTTCTTTCGGAAAAATTGTCCGAAACAATTTTCCCGAAGGGTAACTATTCAATAAAATGGTCCTTTTAGAATTCTCGAGGGAATTCTTCTACAACAAAGTGTCCTATACACTTTTTCCGAAGGGTACCTTTCTCAGGAAAACGGTCCACTTTAAGGTTTCCAAATGGCACTTTTCTTTCAAAAAGGGACCTTTTCAAAAGTTCCAAAAGATATCTTTTCAGAAAAGTGCCCAAGGACAAAAGGCCAAAGGATTTCCTTCGAAAGAAATTCCTTCAGGAAAAGGTGCCGAAACATATAAGTAAAGGGACCACTTTCAAAAAGTCAAACGAAAAAATTCCAAAGGATTTCCTTCGAAAGGAATTCCTTCTGGAAGAAGTACCGAATCAAAAAATTTTGAGGAAATGGTCTATTCAAAAGTTCCGAAGGGTTCTTTCCCTTCGGGAAAAGGCTTTTCAAGAAATCCGAAGGGCTTTTTCAAAATTCCGAAAAGGCACTTTCAAATTTCCGAAGGGTATTTTCCATTCGAAAGGGTCCAAACAAAAAACCCAAAGGGTCCTTTCTCTTCGAAAAAGATACCTTTTCAAAAGCCAAAGGTATTTTCAAAGTTCCAACGGTCCACTTTCAAAAAATCCGAAGGATTCTTTCCCTTCGAAAAAAGGCAATTTCAAGTTCCGAAGGGCACTTAACAAATTTCCGAAGGATCTCTCCACCATAAAGTTCCAAAGGGTTCTTTCCCTTTGGGAAAAGGCTTTTGAAGAAATCCCAAGGGCGTTTTCAAAATTCCGAAAAGGCACTTTCAAATTTCCGATGGGTATTTTCCATTCGAAAGGGTCCAAACAAAAAACCCGAAGGGTCCTTTCTCTTTGAAAAAGATACCTTTTCAAAAGCCAAAGGCATTTTCAAAGTTCCAACGGTCCACTTTCAAAAAATCCGAAGGATTCTTTCCCTTCGAAAAAAGGCAATTTCAAGTTCCGAAGGGCACTTAACAAATTTCCGAAGGATCTCTCCACCATAAAGGCACCCCAAGCAAAGGTCCTAGAGACTTTCTCTTGCAGGAAAAAGGCCCAAACAAAAGCCCGGAGGAATTGCCCGAAACAAAATGCCGAAGGATTTCCTTCAGGAAGAAAGTCCGAGAACCTGAAATGATGCCAAAGACAATGGCCGAAAACAATTAGTCTGAAGGAATAGCCGTTGGGATTCAAATATCCCATGACGGGGCCGCAAACGTCAATTTCAGCCCCTACAAGTAGCCGTTGGTATTCAAAATATCAAAAGTGGAACCAGTATATAGATAAAGGTCAGACTTCGTCGTTAATGCTCCTCAAAGACACAAGTGGGATATTCACACCTACTACCACAAAGTGGGTCGGCAACTTAAATGAAAAAGTGAAACCATGCTTCCAACCAAGTCCCTGATCTCCAAAATCCAGGAAAACCAATATTTTGGATTGCTTTTCCTCCATAATGAGCTCGGGTCTAGTTTTAAAGTGAGATTTGATGTTTGTATTCAATGAAGAGTGTCCCGAGCCATACCCTCGACAAACAACCTCTCAAAACAGGTTCGATCATGGCGCTGCCAAATGCATAAGTATGGAGACCTTGTCTTGGCAGACAAGGGGAGACTTGAATGTGCGAAAGGCTCAAGGAGATTTGTGCCAATCTTAGGTGGTTCATCTCATAATCAAGGCAGTTGCATGCTTTGAATGCAACGGAGCTCAAGGATAATAGTGGTGGTTGCAGCCATTTATGACCCCCCTCTTTGTTTTCTCATGCAAGCCCCTTCTCTCATCCCTTTCTGCTATATATACAGGGTCTTGAGCCAAAAAGAGAGATCCCTCAACTGGCGATAGAGTCACTCTGTCAAAATCACCTTGTAAACACTCTCTTGAAGCAATAAGATAAACTTTTTCTGATCTTGGCTTGAAGTCAAGTATACATTATTGAAGTTTAACTTGCAGATGTATGTCCCTTTTCATCATCTGTAGATTCTCTACGTATATTGCTTTAATTCTTTTGGTTCCTTGCAGGTTGTGTGAAGTGTTAGACATTGGTCCCCTTCTTGAAGTGTCACAAGTTTATAGTGTCTCATACAGACCTATTTCTTTATGTCCTTCAAATTGCAGGGTTTCCCTTCGACCTCCACACAAAATACTTATGTTTGTGGCCTTGAGATAAGATCGGATTACTCTGTGTCTTGGTTAGGTTCATTAGTAGTTGTTAAGGTTTCCACGCTGAAAGTGGATCATTTCATATTTTGGTGCATCACCATCCTTAGCTTAGGTTTCCCTTTCATGATATCTTTCTCTCCATTTTCCTTAGTCAAAAGTGGATTTGAGTGTGGGAAACGAGCTGAAGTGAAGCATCTGAGGAGCTAGCCTCATTAAAAAGCCTAGAGGTTCAACCTCATTACATGATACCCACAGCCTGAGGTTGTTCCAATATTGTAGTTGGAAGTGAGAGAGCCTGAAAAACTCTCCCACAAGGGTGCAATTCTAGCCTACAACAGGAGGTCTTCCAGGGGTTTGGAGGGTGAAAATAAATGTGTATTGACAATTCACCCTACAAACCTTCTCCTTTTCTAAATCTGGATTTTCAACTTAAAGAATGAGTTAGGACCTCTTATAGCTTTCTATAAGGATTCCTAGGGTTTCCTTTTCTTTTCTAGATCTGACAAATGAGATATAAAGGATTTGACATTGGAGATTGGTCGCTACAATCTCAAGAGGCTAGATCAAGCTATCCTACGATGTTATGGGGTCATATGAGACCTATTAGAGCTTTAGCTTAGCCCTTTGCAATAAAGTAACTCAACTTGAAATCAGAGTTTGATTGTCATTTACGGTATGATCTAAGCTCTCTGATTTGTCAAAATTACCTATGGTCCAATTTGAGTTGTGAGTTAGGTCAAAGATTCTAGACTTGAGTCCAAGTACCCTCCTCACTTTATTTGAGTTCTCAACTCTAGACTTGAGGCTGAGGGGTCGACCCTTCAAGTCCACTTATGCAATAGTAGGTCATTTAGGGGATCGTAGGCTAGTTAGAGCAAGTGGGTTCAACATGGGCGCTTGGCAGCCTTGCAACCACTTGCACATCGTAAATCATGCTTGTTTAGGCATGTGAGTTTGTGTTGACATGTTGTGTATCTCATGTCGTAGAGTTGGCTAGCATGTAGACAATGTGTGTGTAGAATGTGCATTGTACATTCTCAGAAACAACATTGACCTATTTTCTTGGGTTCTCTTCATGCTGATTTTTAGGGCATGACAAATACGATGGCAGTAAATAATAACAATGATAAAACAACTATGAATACATAAAACAACAATCAATAGCAATATAATGATGATTCCATTATTTCAATAGTGTACATAAAATGAGTCTAAGGTTATCACCGAAGGTGCAACCTTTGATGCAACCTTTTCAAATGATAATTAACTTAATTAAATGTGTTTCAGCAGCTTAAGCAATTCCAGCCTATTTAGTGCAAACTCTATTATAAACGCACCCAAAAACTCTCTAAGCTCCCTATGCTCACACAAAGCTTCATTATTCAAAACCATTAAATCAAACACGTATCTGCTCTACTTACCTAGTAGAAGTCCCTTAGAGGAGGAATATCGGAGTTTTCTCAATGAGTGTTGCAAAGAAATTTGAGAGGATTTTGCAGTTACAGTCTCATGGAGACAGAAAAGTTTTGCTGCATGTTTTAAGGATTTTTACTGCTAAATTAGGTAAAATAAACTCAAAAAAATATTATTACATGATATAGACCACAATGCTGCCATTTGTCAAAAACTATCCCTCAAAATTCTATGCAGCTCCTACAAACTTCTTTCCCCCCATCACCAACATGAGCTAAAGTATTTGATCCTACAAAGTAGCCACACCTACATTTCAGCAGAAGATTCCAAATTTTGAACTTGCTTGAATTTTTAGCTCTTGCAAGGCCACTTGCACCATAAGAATAGGAGTCATAGCCCCCTCCAAAGGACCCCACTCTTACAGCACACCAAACACAACTTAAGTATCTTTTGCATGTCTAGAAAGAGACTCCAATGATGTTTGAGGATGTTTTGTCGTTCAAGATATGTCCTTTTAACAAATATGCCTGTTGTTCTAGGCCCTTTATCTATAACACTATGCCTATGGCCTTCACCCTTTCTCAAGTACATTGCACAATTTGTTCAAGTGTTAACTAGGATTCATGCATACCTAATAAACCATTCAGATTCTTTAATTGTAAATTGCTACAAGAAAGATGTTGAAATGTGTAATAACTTTGGTCATGGCCAATATTAGTTTGTTTGTATTAAATTTTGTAATTAGCCCGAGGGACCATGTTCACTTTATAAAGTGGTCCTTGTATTAATTTAATGAACCAATATATGTAATGTATTGTGAGAGGTATAAATGCTCAATCAAACATCATTTAAAAATAAAGCAAGTTGTAATTATCTCTATCTTTAGTAAAGTGTTTGTGTCTAAGGATACCTCATCATATCTCGTGTTCATTTACATTTAATGTGTTGAGTTTGACTCAATTTTGTAATGGTTGTGAAATGTACCAATGGTATCAAAGCAAATATGAGTCTCCATTATTTGATTCTGTAATTGATTCTTTGCTTTCTTTTGTGGTAGTGCATTTGCTAGGGGATCTTATCAAAGGTTGCTTCTACAAAACAAGGGTTTCAGAGGAATATGTGAATCGTTCTAGATCTATTTGATTTGTCTGATCTTAGTTGGCCAACAATAGCTCACTAGTAGAGAACCCTAAGTCTTTGATTTGGCAACTTGAGGGCTCACAGTTGAGGATATATTGTTGTTCCTTCCCAAAACACAAATTGTGCATATCTCGGTATTCATGCTGAATTTCGCCAAAACATTTGAAGCTATGGAATCCTCATGGAAAAATAGTAGAGCTCACTTCTCTGTTGTTTTCGGATTTGTTACTTTAGGGCATGTACAATTGAGCCTAAACTTGGAGTCCATTTAACTGTCATAGGGAAATTTTCTCTCTTGCTAGGGAAAGCCGATCCAAAAATCATGAAAGATTTTACATAAAGCATCAGTTGGAGAACATGTTTATGTTAGTAAATTAATGTTGTAAGAATGAAGACAAATGGAAGGCATACAACACACTTAGACACTTGTGTGACCGTCATTTTAGTAAGCAAAAAGTGGTTACATCAGTTAGGAAGGTATCATTACCACCCATTAGTTAAACATTTACTAATAGCTAATTATAACTTTAACAACCTCCCTTAATGACTAAATCGGAGACTACTCCAAGTTTGTCCCGAAATTTTACAGACATAATGTGACCAAAGAGTTTAGTCATTACATTTACAGATTGTTCTAAAGATATCAACGTGAAATTTGCAGTCCTCTTAGCATTTTGTTGTTGTCCAATGTAGGAACTTCGGTGTAGACAAAAACTAAAAAGGATGGCCAACAACAAAACAAATATTCGGCCGTGTGGACATAAGATGTATCAAGTTGTCCACCAACTCATTGTAGGGTGAGTCATTGACCACTGATAAATCATCACTGCTGATAAATTCAGCCTGATCTCCGTATTTTTGAATCCAAAATCCTGGAGATGTTCAAACAAAGTATACCATGTTCGTGGAGCCTACTTAAGTTCGTACAAGGACTTAACCATCCTACAAACCGAATGATCATTCAAGAAGCACCATGAAAACCTCCTCATCCAAATGTCCACTCAAGAAACCAAAAAAAGGTAGTTGTGGAGAGAAGCAACAGAAATGTGATCATCTTCGCAGTACGAATAATCATCTTCGCAGTACGAATAAAAACCAAATCCTTAGTAACAATGGGAGTAAAAACCAACTCCATAGTATGAGACGAAACCAACTCATCTATTTGCTCCTATTGTGAAAAGTTGTCCACAACAAGATGAGCCAAACCCTGTGACTTTGGCATATCATATGCTTGCACAACTGCATGTGCATGTAACTGAGTTTGAGGAACAAGATCCTCTTGCATGTCCTTTATAGTGGTAATTCCTTCCACCATTAATGCATGTAAGTCGACTGATTCAGGGTCAACATGCTATAAGGAATTTCATCCTTTTGCACACCTTGTATGGTGGAGCACCCCTCCACACGTGCATGTACATTGATTGTAGCAAGGTCAACAAGCTTATACAATCCATCTTGCCCAATGCCTAGGGTAACCACTTTGTCTTGTTTAATATCAAACACAATATATTGTTTCCTAGAGAAATGTACAACCAAGTTGGGAATTTTCGTTGACTGACTAACAAATATTAGTTTTATTCATGCTAAGAGCATACCTAGCATTCCTTAGTATGATCTTTCTAGCATTATTCAAAACTATGTTAGTATCTTCTATCCCATCCACTACATATGACTAACCATCAACAAATAAAATTTAATCAAAAACATTTGTACTTGCATCAAATTTGACATACCAATCCTTAACAGCATGTGAAACGTCAGAATGTGTTGGAATCAATGAACCAACAACTAGGTAGTACTTTTGTTTGAGTATAATGCCACAAGGGCATAATCTTCGGCAAAATCCCATCCTTCGTCAACTACTACCACATTTGTCACTTATATGTTTTGTTGGGAAAGTATATATTGTTATTTTAGGCAATCATTTTTGAGTTGCCCAACTTTATGATAGTAAAAACACTTTACCTAATATTTGGAAGATGAACCAACAGAGTTACGTTTCCACTTCCCTTTTGACTGGGCAGCTAATGCATTCTTTGTTTGTCCAACATTTTAATCGTTTTGTGTCTATCTTCATTCCTTTTGCAGCAAATAAGTACTAATCTAATCAAACATCAGGGTGTTACTTTCCATCATTAGGTGTAGAGCCTACACGAAAGATTCATAGGAGCATGGCAAACTATTCAGAACCAGTGCCACCATATCATCATCATCCACCTTTCTGTTGATGGTGTATAGTTGGTCTTGTATATCATTCATCCGAAGCAGGTGTTTTGACAAAGACATCTTTGAGGAAAATAATAGATTTTTCAAGTATAGAATTTTGCCTTTTCTCCAAAATTTGGTATTTATTCTACAAAGTAGACCACAACACACTTGCCACTGGTATTTCGAACTTCAAAAATCACGTCATCCGACACAGATAACTTCAATAATAGCAAGGCCTCCTTATGACGTTTGTCATAATTCGCAAAGTTTGTTATAGGGCTTGCTTCAGTGCCAAGAATGATTTGCCATGATCACGATACTCCACACATTATAGTTATCCCTAGTTAATTTCTACACTTTCGGCAGAGCTAGATTTTGTATGTTGGCGATTTCATATTCAAAAAAACAATATAAAAGGGAAAATACATTTATGACCCAAAATTTAATGAAACAAGAAAAGTGTTGTTTTCTGACCTAGAAATCTAATCAACCACAGTTTTATAACCCTTGACCAAGAGTGCAATAGGAAAAACACAAGCACGTCAAAAAGCACAATTCTGATCCAGACATCAATGCAACAGGAAATTACAGCAAGGAGAAATGCAGAATTTGTAAACTTATTATTTTTACGTAAAAATAAAATGCGACTGTACCATTATCTACTTCCCATGCCCTAGCTCGTGATTATGACTGCTTCCCTTGCCCTAACTGGTTTGCTTTCCTGTCTACAAATCTCTCTTGTTTTCACATTGTTCTATCGTTTTTGTCTCTCATTGCATTTCTACATCTTTCACAACTCTCTGTGTTGTGTTGTTCAAAATGTGTTCAGAATTCACGACTTTGTTGTTGTCACACACAATTTGTGACTGGTCCTTGCTTCACATTCTATGATTGGTCTTTCCTTTGTGTTTTGGGTCTACTCTAAGCCACGTTTTTGTTTTGTTCTATCCTGTATATTCACATTCAGTCGTGCAATTTTGTGCTTTCTTCACTGCTACAATCTTTGTTATGTTGTTCCCCATAATTTTATGTGGTTTTTCAGCTTTGTTGCATTCTGGTCTTCTCCCACGACCTTTCCTCTATGTGTTGTTTTCTCGAGTCGTCATCCTATAGTTTGCTTTTGTTGTGACTCCTTATACTTTCAATGAATCGCATTTTTGTTATTTCAATCAAATTGTGTTTCTAATTGTCTTCTATTCACATTTTTGCAATCTAACGCTATCTTCATATCTACCTTTGCTATGTGATCTTCTCGTCTTCATCCACAGTCTGTACCCTTGTATTGGGGTTTCGTCAAGCACTGTGTGTTGTTGGTACCCGACTAAGGTTTTCTCAAACAATTGGCTCTGATACCAATGTTAGCATATGCATGTTGAAAGAATGAAGAGAAATGGAAGGCATACAGCACACTGACACACTTATGTGACCGTCTTTTTATTAAGCATAAAGTGGTTACATTAGTTGGTAAGGTTTCATAACCGCCCATTAGTTAAACATTAACTAATAGTTAATTATAACTTTAACATTTTATGCATGTTTTTTTTAGCTCTATGCAATGGTGCAGAAATTTCAACCCTATTTCACAGCTACAAAAGCAAAATTGTGCAGGAACCCAATAAACTTCAACAACAATATACCCCAGTTTTATGGGTCTAATTATGGTCCTTGTAGAGGCCAAATGACTGGCCTACTCAAAACAAAAGTGTTGTGGCTGTATATGGACCCAGAAAAAGCTCCACCAGCCAACACTCATGAAAAGAATGACAAGCAACAACCTAAGGATGAATCTCATGGACTTATCACCCTGCATGTTGAACCATATTTGATTCTTCATACCAAATAGAAAAGTGCATGTAGTGTGAAAGAATTTAAGGATCACTCTGAGAAGGTTAACACGCAGGTCAGTATATTGGCTGTGGAGCTTGCCAATCTCAAACTCAGAGACTTCAACAATGTTGCTAAGTATATTGCATGGTTCAAAAATCTCCAAACCGACATTGTCACAGCAAGAGGACAAGCCAAGAAGAAAAATGAGTATGTCAATATTATTCTCAATAACTTATCTACCACATATGGAACTTTTTTTGGTATTTTGCATAGTATTCCCAATGTTTATAGAGAATCCTAAAGATCCTACACTACATGAATTTTTCAATTGGTTTGTTCAACATCACGTTAATTTGAGAAATAAGGGAAAACTACCACCCAAAAATAAGGCTCATCCCAAAGATGCTCCTAAGGTTGCTTCCTTTTCCAATGGAGAATCAGAAAAACCAAAAAAAGTGGTGGCCATAAATCTTCCAAAAAGAGCTTGAAGAAACTAATATGTGGATTTTGCAAGAAAGAGGGACACCAAAATCTCACTTGAATTGAAAAGACTACCAATAAAATTGGATGTGATAACTTAATAAGAAGATTGATCATTCCCAAGAAGAAGACACCTGTGCCTTCAATCATGGATTTGTGGCTGTCCACTCATCTTATTTAGGGGATAGAAGGCTTATGACTAAGCATCGTCATCTTCTCTTTTGTTAGAGTTGTCAACCTGGAGTTGCAGCCTGAATCGAAGACGTGCTAAAATGGCTAATCCTCTCTCCGATTGAAACAATGGGATCTTCTCACGAGGGTGGGTGTCTTAATGGTGAGAAGAACCTCCAGAGAAGATTGGTTCCTGTAAGATGTATCAATGCGGATCTCTACTTTGTGTTGTGAATCTACCATGGAAAAGGGAGAAAGAAACTTGAAAGTGAAATCCTAACTAATGACGATGATACACCAAAATGTTGATCCACTCTGCTTGGAACCTTGAACACTGGATCAAACAAGGGAAAAAGAAGACCTTTGATTTCAATTGATCACTATGCATAAGTATTTCATGAGAAGGTTCGATCCAATGACAAAAACGTGAGGGAAAACGATGGAGAGAGGTCTGATACAAAACACTTTGCAGCCACCTAACATCCACTTACAGCTTTAGCAAAGGACATAAAACACTGAACATGACCTGCATAACATGATGAGCTAACAACTAGGTACGAATCAAAATTTGGGGAGAGAAATCTACCACATATGCAACTTGTTGAATGAAGGTACACTATCCCAGCACTTGAAATTTGAAAGTACAGTCCTATTGATTGAAGAGGTTACACAACTCACCAATGACAGAGTCTGATCTTACCAAGAGAGATGGATTTTACAAGGCTGAAAAACCATTAATATAAAAAATTACAAAAAGCCAAGAGATTGGCATTGAAAAAATGAAAAGTTAACTCTTCATTAGTCCAAGTCCAAATTGCATTGCATGAGCGTTCCATATTTGTCTTTTTTTGGCTTATACCTAGTTATCTTGCATGAAGAATCCTTGGCGTTGAAAAAAGAAGACAAGCTTTGGATGCATGACACCTACGAATAAATGTCTTGACTTGAAAATTAGTCAACTCTAAAACAAAAGTAGTCAAATTCACTCGAACTGCTGGAACGTTTGAAAGTCTCCTCTTTGCATGAAATCAATGCAAATGCCAAATTAAGAATTGCGTTTGAATTGTCGGAACGTTTCGAGCTTTGAGACAAACGAGAGTGCATGCATGAAAATTCTTACTATTTGAAACGTTCAACGCTTTCCCTGTTCATAATGCAAGACAACTCTATTTTTAGAACCGAAGCGTGCTTGCTTTTTTAAACACGTTCACTTCATTGGAATCACTCACGTTAGTCTGTGCATGATCTTTGTTTATCCTGCCTTTGTCTTTATTTTGGGTTGGTTTTATTTACTGTTCATGCTTATGTGCATGTTCAATTCTGCTTTAATCTTTGCTCATGCCTCTATTTCTGCATTTGTCTTACTTCTTCTTCAGTGCTGGCTCAGTCTTGTTTGTGCTTACGAATCTGTTCATGCTATTGATCATGCTCAGTTCACTTCGTGTTTTCTCTAACTTTTCCCGTGTTTTGCTTTAATTTAGGATTCAGGCTTTATTTTAGTTTTCATCCTTCGGACAAATTGTCTGAAGGACTCTGTCTCTTCTCTTTCCCGGGCTTAGCATTTTCTTTTCTCTTTTTTGGCCTTTGCTTACGCCCTTGTCTTTTCTATCGGGTTTTTTGAAATTGTCCTTATTCCTTCGAACTTTTTGTCCGAAGGAATTCGTTTCCTTGCCAATTTTCTCGAATTTATTCTTTTAGGCTCTTATGTCTTGCCCTTTGATTTTCTTCGGACTTTCGATGACTTCATATTCCCGCGGATTTCCTGTTTGACAATTATTCTGAAGGATTTCCTTCTTTGCCTTTGTTCTTTTTATTTTCTTCGGGTTTTTATCCTCCCGAATTTCTTCGAATTTTTTGTCCGGAGGAATTCCTTCGGACAAAAAGTCCAAAGGAGTTCGTCTCCTTTGGCTATCTTTTCCTCGAAGGGCACCTTGCTTTTGTCCTTCGCTTTATGGAGGTCACCTCCGCAAGGGCTTCTACTTCCCAATAATGCCCTTTGAAACTTTTGAAAGGGTCCTGCCACCGACCAAGTGCCCTCCGCAAGGGCAAGAGTCCTTCGGAAAAATGAATTGTCTTTCGGAATTTTTGCCAAGGTCTTCTTCGTGCTTAAGTGTCCCCCGCAAGGGCACATACCCTTCAGGGAAATTGTAAATGTCCCTACACGACGCCCAGATGTCCTCCGCAAGGGCTATGTCTTCTAGGAGTGCCCTTCGGAAGAATTGAAAAGGTCCACTTCACCGACCAAGTGCCCTCCGCAAAGGCATGTCTGCCTTCAAAAGTGGCTTTCGAAAGAATTGTAGGTCATCCGGGCTTTTTGAAACTGTCCTTTGGAACTTGTCTTGACTTGAAAACCGTAAAGTGAACCAACCCAAAGGGTTACATACCCTTCGAAACTTTTGAATTGGACCTTCCCGAAGGCCAGGTGCCCTTCGGGATTTCTCAACTGTGTTTTTCTCCTTTCTTTCGGACAAAAAGTCCGAAGAAAATAAGCTTTGAACGACTGCCACTTAGTCATTTTTTCAGACTTTTACATAATCATTTGAGAGCTCTTTCTCTTGGACAAAATGTCCGAAGAAATAGTCCACCTCTTATAGCCCGAAAAAATTCCTTGGGAAGACAAAATAACTAAACTTACAGCTTGTATATCTTGGCTGTATTTGCACATTTGGCTGTAATCAAGCAAACTCCTTGGAAACCTCTGAATGACTAAAATTCACCTCGTTGTAGATGTCATGTCCCCTTCCAGTTGACATCTCTCAGAGTTGATGATTAGCCTATTATACAACCCTCGTGGGCGGATAGGATGGATAGAGGGTCTTGATGGAGCTTGGCTTGACTTCGACTATCAAAAAATTTCCTTTCTTTCGGGCTCTTTCGGACACCGTTTCCCTGAGTTGCTATTTTTTTAGGGATTTTTGGCACTCAGCGGAGCACCCCTGTTATGGTCTGGTCATGTGCGGAATCACTCCCTTGTTCACTAGCTTCAGATGGTTCGAGAATCAGATACTTTTTGAGGGAGATATTAATATTTAATTGATTTAATTAAATATTAATTATTCGGAGCTATATTATAAAGTTATAATATTTAATATTATAACTTAAGGGTTTTGACTAGGGGGCGCTCATTATGAAGGGGGCCGTTTTTAATAATTAAAAAAATGCGATTTTTTAGACTATGGAAAAATTAAAAGAAAAAATCCGAATTTTTAATTAATGAAACCCTAATTAGGGCAATCGCACCTTTTTGAAGATTATAAGGGTTTCTCATTGAGAATCGTGCCATTCATGTTGAAGACAAAATTTTTGCTAAGTATTTTCTGAGAAGACAGAGCCAAGGGTTCCAGTATTCGATTTGCATTGGAGAACGTGCAATCTTCAGTGTGTGCAATTCAGAGGTTGTGAAATATCAGCTGATCTATTGCCACGCAGAGAGATAACTTCACACAGAGGTTATCATAGAGATTCATAGGAATTTATATATTCAGGGTTTTGATCCGAAAATCATCCAAAAAGAGATCTACCATATTGGCACCACTTTTTTTGAGTTCCGGAGTTCAGCCGTACTAGGCCGTAACTGCTGCTGGACAAAATTTACTGCTGCTGTACGGAATCCGTACGATTTTGTACCAGGCCATACAGTTTCAGAAAAAAGGCGTGTTTTTCTTCTAGAGCAAATCGCTGTCTTTTTGACCAGTCTGTCGATACCCAGCCGAAGCGCAGATTGGAGAAGTGCGCAGTTAGCAAAAGCGCGCAGCAGTCGCAGCCAGCAGGGAGCGCAGAGACCGACATCGACAACGCAGAGACCAACATCGGCCGACTCACATACCGACATCGGCAGTATTATCCGACCGACCGCGGCAGTATAACCGACGTCGGCGACTGTGTTTTTGAAACAGCAACCAGAGAAAAGCTTATTTATTGCAGCCGTACCAGGCGTACCAAATCTAGGGTTTACTTTTAGATTGCAGAAAAATCAAGTTTTTGAACAATATTTTACATTATTTTTATATGCATGACAGAGATTTTATATTGTAATCATCTGGGAAGAATAATAAGAATATAGTTTAGCCAGAAAAAGGGTTTACTGCTTCAATATTTATTTATTTGAATTTATACAAATTTATCTTGCAAATTCGCATTCTCCTTTTATTCATGCAAACACACAAAAAAATCAAAATACACAAAAACAGTCCAAAAAAACATTCAGTTTCAGAAATCAGGGAAACAGGGATTTCTACAGTAGATGACCACTTGGGTGGCTGTAAATGGTCATTTAAAGACCCCAAAACTGATTCACAAGACAAACTTGGCACCATAGCAAAGTTTCGAAGTGTAGGGGTGACAATTTGCCCTGTGGGGGGCAAAATTGTCAACAGTTAGTCAGCTGCACATTGGAGAGGGAGTCATCATTGGTGATGATTCAGCGTTGTAAGTTACCAGCTATGATGATGTCAACATTGGTAAAACTAAGTTTGGTGAAGTACTTCATGCTCTAGGGGTTAGGACCAATATTTTCTCGATTTATTGCATTACCCACACCACCAAAAAGGTGGAATTATGAGCAGATAAATGGAATGTCAAGAACATTGATGATAACTTCAAGGTTGTTGCTTCAGGATATTGTGATGAGACATATTAGATGTAAAAGCTTGGAGAGGCTCCTGCATCTAGTTTTCTGCCACAGCGTCTAAGGCTGATAACACTAGTGAGTTGTGGCATCCACATTTGGGTACCACTAACTTTGGTTTCATGAGGCTTATGAGTCTTCATATGGTTGATGATCTTCCATCCATTTCCCCTCTTAGTAGCACGTCTGAAGGATGTGTTTTGGGGATACGTCATTGAGAGTCCTTTCCTAAGGACAAAGCTCAATGTTTATCTCAGCCTTTGGAGTTGGTTCATTGTAACATTTTTGGTCCTACGGCAAAAGCATATCTTTCCAGTTCCAGGTTATTTCTCACTTTTATTGATGATTTTTCAAGGCGCCTCTAGATTTATTATACCAAATCCAAGGATGGGTCCTTTAATAAATTCAAAGATTTTAAGGCTTGTGGAGAATCAAAGTAGGAGGAATATTAAATGCTTGAGGACTGATCGGCAAGGCAAGCACACAGGAAATCAATTTTAGGACTTTCTCACAACTCATGGCATAACTTGGCAAAGGATCGTTCATTACACACCACAGTAGAATGGTGTTGCAAAATGAAAGAATAGGGATATCATGGAAATGGCCCATTGTGTGATCCATGCTAAGCAAATAGATATCAAGTTTTGGGAAGAGGCAGTCTACTGTGCAATGCATATCATCAAAAAAAAATTCCTAATCATGTCATCAAGGGCATGACTCCTTTTGAGAGATGGACAAGGTAGTGACCTTGTGTTTCCAACTTTAGGATTCTTGGCTCTGTTGCATGGATACATTCCTGAGCAGCAACAACCCAAGCTTGAAGCCAAAAGTCATAAGTGCATATTTGTTGGGTAAAGTGAGCAATCCAAGGCTTGTAGGCTCTATGACCCTACTGCTCATAAAGCAATTATTATAAGAGATGTTTTTTATGAGGTCATCTCATGGTGTTTTAGGATCTCTCACCAAGCTTCTTGTGGATGAACCTCCATTTATTTTTTTCATCATTGATACTCACTCTTTCCCAATGATGATGTTTTTTGTTGTCCTATTTATGTGGCTCCTTTGAGTGAGCTCACTCCCCTCGTAGCACATTTTTTGAGTATGTTCATTCAGTATATGATGTTGTTGCAGAAGTTCCTTCCACTCATAATAATCAATATGCTTCTTCACTTCCTAATATGGTTTCTACGAATGAGTTTCCACCTTTAGGAGCTTCATGTATGTTGGGCAAATAGGGTCAACAATGTACAGATTTTGTAATATAGGGCAAAGAAAAGACCATACCAAGACCAACTACATACAAGAAGCCAATCCGCAAAGCATGATGAAGATTATAAGTAAGAGGTGTTTGTAAACGGAGATATCAAGGACATAAAAAAGAAAATCCATGCAAAAAACTGACAAACAAGGGTAACCTAGATCCAAGATGGTAAAAATCTAAAATAAAGAAAGATCAATGTCATTAAGCAATCACCAAGAGGTATCTAAACTGAAGGTTGTAACCAAGAGGTATCTAAACTAGGATATATTCGCATAAAAAGAAAACATATACTAACAAGCATAAGCTAAGCTAAGCATGGAGAAGAAGACAACACACTACTCTAATATAAGCATGTAAACAAAATAAAAGAAAGAATATAGAGATAGGGATACTTACCTTGGGTGCCAGTGCGTCAATCTCCCCTTGCTCAAGTGGCACTTCATGAAAGATGTTGTAGGTGAAGGCTCAAATGGCAAGGATGAAGACCCAAGTGTCCTCGATTGGGAACTCCAAAAACTAAGATGCACCTCCTTTGGTCAACTTCCTTCTATTGAACTTCAAAGACCTTGAGCAAAGACTAGACCTCCACAAAAGTAAGCTCATATACTCTGATTCCTCCTCTTCTACTAAACACAGGTTCTTATGCATAAGCAGATAAAAATGGTGTTTTTCCTTTAAAAAATGAGATCTAGGTGCCCTATATATACGTATCCAACACCTAAAATTGACCTATCAAATATGCCAACAAAATCGATGCAATATAAAGATCTGAACAAAAAACAGTATTGCGTCGATATTGCCGAGTTAGTACAAGGAAAACAACTACATCGATTGGGACTGATGTATTCAAAAAGGGACACGGACAAGAAAAGGAACTACATTGATCATGATCAATACAATTGTAAACAAAGGGGACAAAACATAACTAACTCAATCCTAATTGAGTTAGATGGGGAAAACTTGAAACTAGATAAAAGCAGCAAAATGAAGAGAAAAGAGCACCAAAGGAGGCTATAATGACCGAATAGCAAGATAGTGGGTGTAAACACGTAGAATGGGTGATCATATAACAAAAATCTCTCGTAAAGTACCATGTGCCAGCCCAACCCTAATACCACTACCTTCCTTAGGACATGCACTCAAGGAGAAAGATGCATCAACGAGTCATGCATAAGAAACTGTCATTAATTGAAAAATATAGGTGTATAGGGTTCCCACTGAGCCCAAGCTTGTGCCTACAAGGGCACAGACTATGCTCAAGAAGTCAGAGGATTACTGACAATTAGAAATTCATCGAAATCCCTCTCTATCTCACACTCCTCATCAACGTGTGGATGCTAAAGGAGATCTTACTACATACACAATCAAGCCAAGGGATGACCTGAATGGGAGGAGGCCATGTAAGTTGGGTATACTTCTCTCATGAAGAATGAGACTTGGAAGTGTAGCATTTGCCTTTTTGAGGCAAGATGTACCCCCGTATGAGCGACTGCAAGGGTCAATCCTAGATTTATGTTATAGGAAGGGTCGTAGTCCAATTGGCGTAGATGATGGTAAAGTGTGGTGTCATACCATCCACCATGGTACAAGTCCTTGGCACTAAGCTAAAGGATGATTATTCATGCACACGAATAGGTTATTGGGTAGTAAACCCAATGGACCTATTTTAATCATCAATTCAATGGACGCATTGTTCACATTGTGTCTGATTGTTGAACATGGTGTTTGGGTTGGGCCCACTTGGTATACAAGTACCTAAAGCCCTAAGTCCCAATTATAAATCCCTATTTATATATATATGGACGGATGAGTTAGAAATCATCTTTTGACATAAGAGTATGTATGTATGTATGTGCATTTATACATATACATACATACATATACATATGTATGTATATATGTGTGTATGTACGTACGTACATACATATACATATATGTGTGTGTACATACGTACGTACTTGTACATGTATACATACATACATATACATATGTATGTATATATGTATATATTTTTATGTATATATGTGTGTATATACATGCATACATAGATACATACATACATATGTATGTATGTACATGTATATGTATACATACATACTATATGTATACATACATACATACATACATACATAAGTGTACATACATACATACCGTATATATACATAGATACATATGTACCATATTTATGTATGTACATGTATATCTATACATACATACTAAATGTATACATAGATACATACATACATACACAGACATACATAAGTGTACGTACATACATACCATATATATACATAGATACATACATACATACCATATTTATACATAGATACATACATGCATAATGTATGTATGTCATTTGTATGTATCTAAGTAAACATATAGTATATACATACATACATACATACATACATACATATACATATGTATATATGTATGCATGTACATGTACATGTGTATTTCTATGTACATGTATACATGCACATGCATAAATACATACATGCATACATATTTATATGTATGTATGTATGCATGTGTATGTGTACAAACATACCATATACATACATACATATACACAGATACATACATAGAATGTATGTATCTGTGTATACATATAGTATGTATACATGTACATAGATATATACATACATATATACAATGTATGCATCTATGTAAACATATAGTATATATATACATACATATGTATACGTGTATGCATGTGCATGTACATGTACATGTGTATTTCTATGTACATGTATACACACACATGCAAGCATATACATACATACATATGCATATATTTATATGTGTGTATGTATGCATGCATGTATATGTATACATGTACATGTACATGCATACATATATACATATGTATATGTATCTATGTATGTACATGTACACACACGCACATATATATTTTGGTTTCCTTTTTATAAAGAAAATAAATGTGGGATGAATTAATGTTTTGTAATGCAAAATATTTGTATGTTTCGGTGCATGTTTCACACTATTCTAAGCCTAATCGTCTTCCTTACCAAGAGATAAGGGAGCCCACTTATCTTCACTTAATGAATAGAGGTGGCTTTCTATTTTGGATTTAAGGAGCAGCCTTCCCGTAAATGTGGGATAGTAGTCCTAGTGGTGTTACTAACGAAACATTGGATTGAAGACATGAAACAAAGAGCTTGCTATGCATGGAGGTGGGTGTGGATGGATTTTAGACCCATGCTCCATGCTTAGAGGAAGAGGGGGCAATTCTTGAAAAGGAAGACAAAACTTGTGGTCATGCATCATGAGCCTAATACGCTTGGATGGATTGTTCCTATTCAAGAAACTATGCAATAGGCACAAAAAATGTAGGGAAAAAGGTGCTACTTGATGCTTACCAAAGTGTCCCACACATGGAAGTCGATGTACAAAAGCTAGGAATAGATTTTCTAGTTGTATTTTCGCATAAGGAGAAATAATTGTGGTTGTATTTCTAGATCATTCTATATATGTAAAGCCTCCTTCCAGGTTCGAGGCTGGCACACCTACTATTGGTGAGGCCATAGGTCTTGGGATGGCAATAGAGTAATTGTCAAGCATTGGAATGTGGAGGATTCATTAATATGAGATTTTAATGTCAAAATTTGAACATCAGTGC
Organism: Torreya grandis; assembly: GCA_037957365.1. Classification (NCBI taxonomy): domain Eukaryota; kingdom Viridiplantae; phylum Streptophyta; class Pinopsida; order Cupressales; family Taxaceae; genus Torreya; species Torreya grandis. Next base: position 769,532 of record JARHVA010004629.1, on the reverse strand, counting down.
AATAGTTACATGGCACTTTGTTGCTAAGAAGACTGGAGCTGTTCTGAAATTTGTACAATTAAACTAAATCAACTAATATGCAAGGAAATTGAATCCTTGATAAGAGGCTGGTTTTTTAAATATGCCACAGGTATTGTATGTCATCAATTTAGGAGTTCCTGCAAGAGAAAGCTCTAGCTCAAAGGAACACAAAGGTCTCTTCTAGGGAAAACAGTTTCTAGACATACATAAACTGATGGGTATTTATTCTTTATATATCTATAAGCATAATTTGCTTCTCTATTTGTTAGCAAGTCATGAGGGACTGCTTCTAATGGAGTTGTAGAAGAATCAAAAAGATGACAACTCGTGTTGTGCATGCACATACTGCCTTATTTGAAGGAAGAAGCCCTATTGAACAGTTTGAGCTTTTAGTGGGTCAGCTGTCGGTGGCATCAAATCAAGATGCTTGGGATTATGCGAAGGGAAGACAAAGGAGATGGACTCGCTCAACCAAAACCAGTATCCTCGACCAACAGTATTGGATTCCCATGTGATGAGCTCTCTTCCTTCATTCCCTTTCCCGTTTTCACTCCCTGAAATGGTATTTATAAATTTTATATCTATGAAAGAACCTTTGTCTCACACACATATTTAATAAGCTTTAATTGGTGTTTTTATTAAAGAATAATGCTTTGACAGTTGTCCTTAAATGGACATAACAGGTGATGCATAGTCGATTGCATGCTTAGACCTAGACAGTGATCAGTTGGATGGTTTGATTTAGCCGAAGGTCATATTGGGCTGCGACGGGGGTCAGTGTTGTTTGTTTATGTTTTATAACCACCCAAAAGTAAAATCCCACATGCTTTATAACGCACAAAAACCCTGTGTTTTATATGAAACCTCCACCCTTCATAGTGTCTGCAAGAGCATAGTTGGTGGATAACCAAGAAGGTAGTAGGAAGCCCCTAACGGTTAAGTGGTAGCCCATTCATTCGATGTTGCAATTAGCTAGGTGGAATGCGATTGAATGGTGTTTGGTGTTTTAAATTCTACAATGGGATTTTGTCCACATGCTCAAAGGACTAATCTGAGCTTAGTATCTATATACCAGCTCAAGAGAAGTGATAACATCCACCGAGGAACATGACCCTAAAGGTCGTACATAAATGGAAAGTTTTAAAGTGGGCAATATGGAGTCATGGACTACATATATATATAGCCTATTCTTTGTATAGACTATACAGATAGTAGGTTACAACTGCTAATACCATTATAATGTATTATGGTGATATGTAAGGCTATCCATTATGGCATAGTGTCATAAATGAATTAATCCCAATGGTTTAGCTAATTTAGAGTAATGGCTAGTCCACTTCTAAAATGGATTAATATTATATCTCTGGCAATGGTTGATGACCACAAGATACCATGCCACAACCCTTTTTCTGAGTCATTACAATAACCAATCGTTGCTTAAAAATATTGTGCAACAAACCTTCCAAATTTTTGTCACAAAACACTTTATAAGCATGCCTTCAATTGGGAGGAACCTATGGAATATAGTAGACCTCGTAAGGCAGGTGGTTGATATCTTGTGATGCTTGCAAGTCATGTTGTCATCTTGTAATGTTTTAGAAGTCATGTTATCATCTTGATATGCTTTCTAGTCTTTCACTATCATGGATGTGATTTTATGCTGCTTTGTAAACCTATATGATATAGAAACCTAAACTTGGGAGATTGCCATGGTTAGTTGCTAGCTAATAGGAAACCATGAGAAGAGTCATTGGTGTGATGTAAAGCTATGTGGACCTCATTGCAAGTAGTCGTTATCTTGCAATGCTTGGCAAGTCATGTTAAGGTGAATTATCTTGTAATACTTTGCAAGTATTTTAGTTATATTAAAGATGGTTGTTATCTTGCAATGCCTTGATGGTCTTGTTATTATCTTGAGATGCTTAGCAAGCTTAACAAAGGGTTTATGAGATACAATGCTTATGTGATATTCTCTATATCAGTCAGACAGGTAGATCTTTTCAAACTAGTTTCAAAGAACATGCTCAAGATTTACATCAAGGAAATATTAAGAGAGTGGCATTGGTAGAGTACTAATTTTAAAAAAAAACACGCCATGTGCTCGGATGATGCCAAAATATTAACCTTAGGAGGTTGTTGGAAACATAGAAGGATTAGGGAAGCCATTGAGATCAACAAACAACCTTGTAACCTTAATAGAGATGACGGCTTCAAATTGAGCCATCGTGAAAACCCCTGATCCATAAGCTCTCCTAGTCCCTGGCCTCCCCTTTTTTTCTTCCTCTTTCCCTTTACTTTATTCATGTGTTTGCTTGCCCTTGGTTTTATTTTCTTTTCCTTTCTTTTCTTAGCTTTTTCCGGTCTTCTTTTCTTTCATGTCTTCATAATTTATCAATTATATTAGTTAATCTATTATGCTTATTAAAACTTTTATTTTATTTTATTTTTATTCTAATTTTTTAAAAAAAAACATTAAAAAACTCTTAATTATTTTCATTAATTAATTTATTAATCTTACTATTATCTTTCTTTGGATTATGTTCTGTGTTTTTGTGTCTCTCTTTCAATCTAATTCATAACACGAGAACTTATAAGATTTTTAGTTTGTTTTATTATAATTTGATTTTGCTTTTGTTTTATTTTATTGTTATATATTTCATTTCATTATTTTTATATTTCTGTGTGAATTTATTTGGTTTCATCTTGATAATGAATTATTAAATCAAATAAAACTATTAATGAAGATTTCACTATACTAAATTAAAGAAATAAAATAATAATAATAATTAATAGAATAAAATTTGTTTAAAAAATTTAACAATATTTTTTATTTTGGATTTATTCTTTTATGATTGTTGGAGATTAACCTTATTTGGATTCACCTTATGCTCTTTAGGTTTATCCTAAGTCTCTTTAAGATATGCATTTCTTATTATTAGAAATTCATTTTATCCTGAATTTATGAGCTGTTTCTCACCTCTTGTTCTTTTGTAAGATTATGGGAGTTACTTGCACAACTCCTCCCACAATATCAAATACTTCCCTTCACCTTTTGGGGAATAAGACATTTAGCACACACTAAGAAAGCCTTGTAAGGTCATCATGGGAATCTTAATAACTCCCTCTTCCTTCCTCTTGCTCTTTTTAAAGAGCCCTCTCCTCCTCTGTTCTTCACTTGTCACATGAAACTCTCTTCTCTTCTCTTCTTCTTACTTCTAAGCTTGTATCGTGAAGATATTTGTGGACAAGTCTTCTTAATATTCACGTGGTGTTTTTTTCCAAATAATTTGGTTTCCCACTTCAAAAACTCTTGGCTCATCTTGTGGTTTGCTTACTTTGTGAGGTAATATTGCTTCATATTTTGCTTTAATTTGTTGTTCTTTCAACGTTATTTAAGAGATCTTGGCATAAATCCTAATAATGTTTTATTTGTTTTCTTCTTTTCTTGTGTTTGTTGACCTCCCTACTCCCTCACCTTGCCCACCCTCACCCTTTTTTAGAATTTGTTTGCATCACATTAGTATTTAGAGTACTTGAGCATTTTCTTTATTTTCAAGCATTGTCTTCATTATTCTCTTCCCTGAAGATGGATCTAGCAATGAGATCCAAAATGTCAGAAAACAATTAATTTGTCTTTTAAAGTGTTTCAAATTATGAAGCATAACTTATGTGAAACCCCGATCGGGGGTAATTGGCAAAGCTCAATAGCCTAGCAAACGAACACATTTTAGAATGTTATTGTTTGGGTTGAACTACATGGATCACTTGGTAGTGATAATGCTATGTAAGGACAATGTGGATCTTGTCACGCTAGTGAATATTTATTGTTCTATATTTGTTTTTGGGTAACAATATACATAGAACCTTTACAATTATATTTTTGTGAGAAAAATATAGTACATGTGGTATGGTATTGCTTAGTGGAAACAATAAGTTTTTTCTTGATATTAAACTCGATGGGGGTGTGTGGAATCTAGTAGCGACTTTACTTATTGCTTAACCCTATTGAGCATTGTGAATTCTTGTTATGCTATTGTTGTCAATATGTGCTTAGTGACTTGTGATAATGCTTATCATAAGTGGTATGGGACACTTACTAGTCTTGTTATCATTCGTGACCTTTGTTTTTGGGTTTGTGCAATTGGATATGTTAGACATGAAGTCTAGATCAATTGTAAAATCATCTTGGGTATGGCTAAATCTATTTGGAAGATAAACACTATAGAACCTTATTGTATTAAACAAGGATCGGATGGCTTGTTTTGCGCACATGCATTATGTATGTGCCTACTTGGCAATTAGATGAGGGCAAGTGTTGGGTGCAAACTATTGGCTTGTATGGGCAAGTCAATGGGAGGCATCTGACATGGGTTACTGCTTATCGATTTGAGCATGAACTCCATGTATCAATTTGAGCATAGTAACAATTAGGGCAGGTGCTCTATGTGTTATAGGGCAATGATGCTTTGTGTTTGTAGGGAAACATATCTATATGCCTAGAAGGCAATGGCTCTATATGGTTGAAGGCAAATGGCTTCCTTTGAATATTTTACATTTGAGCACAAGTGTATATAGTACATATGAGCACATGTGTGTATTGCATAGTTGAACGCAAGTGAATATTGTGCAGTGGAGCACAAGAGTATTATGTGCATGGAGCAGAAGCATTACCTGCGTAGAGCACAAGCACATTTGTGTGTTGAGAACCAACGGGAAATGTGTGTAGCACAAGTAAGTATTTTGTGTGTAGCATAAGCGGGTATTGTGCTCGGAGGAAAAAGTGTGTATAGTGCATTGGAGCAAAAGTGTTTATTGAGCGATTGAGAGCAATCGACAATAAAAGGCAAATTGGAATGCCGAGGAGCGAACAATGTTTTGCAAGCATCTTGATGCAATTGAGAAAACTAAATGGGAAATTAGTATATGCATCTCTCTCAAAGGCAAGCAAAATCTGGTTATGGGTAGATAGTTGTTCTTGCAGAAGAATAGTCATCTCGAAGATTAGGGTTATAGTCTTAAATGACTACGTATTAATGAGTCTTCTACAAAGATACTCTAGAATATCCAAATACATCCAATGCAATGATTTAGAGACCCTACTGATGTTGGCACAAATTTTTTCACACTTTCTTCCAGGTATTTGTTCAAACAATATGTTTATAAAATAAGCATGTGGTTTCAGTTTTATAAAATAATTGTTCAATGTACAGCATGAGTTGGAAGTGGTTTTCATGTTCAGAAAAATAAAGAGATTGCAGAGTACTAATAATAATTTATATCCTACAAACATACATATTTCCCACGGAGACAACAGTATTTCACACTACTTATATATCTGATATAAAGCAGAGCAATAATCTGACCTGAAATGTATTGAAACAGCAGATTGAACATAGATAATGATGCCCAGCAAGTTATTTCATTCAGTTTACAGAGGTTACAGTACTCTTTATGGCGACTGTTCTCAGGGAAATAGACAACAGACGGATAAATTGCAATATGATGGTATCCTTGAATAATGCCTGTGATATTCCTTATTTCTCATGCCTACAGAAGGTACAAAAATACTGACCTGTTTGTTGTATATCAGACCCAAAACTGTACAAAAATGTATGGATAGCTGATTGAGATATCCGACCATCCACAATAACTCCACACGTGCATAAAAAATGTGAACATACTCGCCCAGCCCTATAAATGCCACAACTTGCACAAGGGGCTCGACCAAGAATAAACCCTATCATCAACCTCACACAATGTCACAATCACAGCAAGCTATTGGACATAAATGACCAGCCATAATAACTGTCGCTAAGTACGGAATCACTGTGGCGAAGTACAAAAACCACTGTGATATGTACGGAATCACTGTAGCAGGTGCAAAATCACTGTAGCATGCCTCAAACATGCTAAAATCTTCCATATTTTCACTCCTTGAAACTTGACTTGTTATAGGACTTCACAAATTTCGATGAATCTCCAATAAACCTCTGTGAGAAATATGTATGATATCTCCAACACTGGCTAGGGTAGATAATTTCACTACCGAATCCAGCAATCCCTTGGGTTTTTGTCTGAGGGTTTCCAGCTCCAATGAATCTCTCCAAATTTCATAATAGTCCGCATAAAACTCTAATGAGCTCTCTTTTCCACTTTTATTTCTTTTTGAAAGAAACTTCTCGAAACCCCATTTAATATTTCCTGCTTAAATAAACATTAAACTCATTTTTATAAAGTGACTTTATAAAGTATCCTTTTAAAATTTCCTTAATGCCACTTTATAACATCACTTTAATTTAATTATTTAATATTACCTTTTTAAGTGTACTCTTTGCCAGGCAATATCAAACAATTAAATTAATTAATTCCCTTATTCCCGACTGTAGCCTGCGGGAATTAAATAGGCTAATAAGTCCTCCTGAAGTGATCATGCAGAAAGGGACATTACAAATGAGGCGGTGCCTTTTTCCTAAAAGAATAAATAATTGAAAAACTACATTAGACCATGATTCTGTTGAGCTGATACATAGACATTGTTGTGACGAGATAAGACACACACAGACACACAACAGAATCATTCAGTTGCGAATATCTGTAGGGAGAAAAAGGGAGAATGGGATCTGGGGATACCGGTACCTAGGTGACATTTACATGGTTATCAGAGTAGCACAACAGATGCGTAGCAAATCAAAACAGATTGGGAATAACCTGTAAATTTATGGGAACAAGGATATAAAACCTTGTTAGGTTCTCGACAAACGATTGTATCATATTAGTTGCTGGTATGCAACTAGTCAATGCCTAGTCTATGGACGATTCAAAGCATGTGAAAAGCTCATAGATGGCAGACAGGAAACTATACAGATAACCTCTGATGACAATTTTACAATAGATGGCTTTTCTCAAGGAAAAGTAGGACAATAAGCATAGAAATCAGTCCTATGTAGGTTATGCATTATTGCCTACACTGCATCATCAATGGTAAGTATGAATGGTAATCAGCCCTGTGAAGGGTTCTGCATACACTTTATTGGATTATTACCCTTAGGTTTAGTTTGACTCTCTTGTTCCACCTGATGGTGTTTGTAGCTCTGAATAGAAATAATTGTTCCAAGAATGTCTAAATGTGTTTTGCGGCATGTTGAGTACGGACTCGTGAAGCAATCCTTATTAAGGGAAAGTTGAGCTTTACCCTTGAAAAGAAAAAGTTCTTAAAAGTTCGATTTTTGGGAACTTTATAGACAGCTTGTCACTAAACCTAAGGGAAAGGACATTGTTGGATGTAAATGGGTCTACAAGACCAAGTATGGTTTCGATGGTTAAATTAAGAAGTACAAAGCTCACCTCGTTGCAAAGGGGTTCTCTTGAAAGGAAGGTATTGACTATAATGAAACTTTTGCTCTTGATGCTTGCATGGACTACTTTAGAATGATCCTCTCCATTGTAGCTTCATCTTCATGGAAAGTTTATCAAATGTATGTCAATAATGTCTTTCTTCCTAAAGATCTTCAAGAGGAAATATGTATGCAACAACCATCGTGGTTTGTTCAGGATGGGTCTACACCACTAGTTTTCAGACTTAAGAAGTCCTTGTATGGGCTTAAGCAAACACCACAAGCATGGTATGAGAAAATCAATAATTTCTTCCTTGACTGTAGCACCAGTCATTGTGAGGTGAAGCATGATGTTTACATCAAACATCATGAGGATTGGACTCTTGTTATTTAGTTGCATGTGGATGATTTGATTATTTGTGGGATTTCTCCTTCCATGATTCAAGAGATGAAGCTACGACTTCAAAGTTCTTTTGAAATGACAGATTTGGGCCTTCATTATTTTCTTGGCATTCAGATTACAGAATCTTCTGGAGGTATTTCCCTCTCTCAGACAGAGTATGCCTTGGATCTTCTGCAGTGGTTCCGAATGGAGGATCATAAGTCAGCTCGTACCCACTATTCATCAGCAGTAAAGCTTGAGGCTAGATGTTCTTTGCCTTTGGTTGATGTCACCTTAATATTCTGTATTGGTGGGCAGTATCCTATATCTGACCCATACTCGACCCAATATCGCCTTTGTTGTCCGTTTATGTTCCATGTACATGCAGGGGCCTCATTAGAGTCACTGGAAAGCTACCAAGAAGATTTTGAGCTATATTCAAGGCACCACTCACATCGGTATCCACTCCACTGTAGGCACTCTTACTCTTTTGCAAGGTTACTCTGATGCAAGTTCAGTTGTTATTTTGATAGCTATAAGTCCACTTCCAGTTACTTATTTTCTCTTGGTTTGGCAGTTGTTTCTTGGTGCTCCAAGAAACAACGCACCATATCTATTTCCTCCACAGAAGCAGAATATTGTAGTGCCATTCTTGTTGGGAAACATCTTAAGTGGATACCTCCACTCTCATGCCATCCCCAATCTTAGAAAGAAGAATGCATCAGAAGGTAAAGGCTTTTTCAATGTCACCAGGGAAGGATGCAATACTTGTAGTCGAGAACAGATTATGTTCATTCCTGCCTCTTACAATGAAATTTACTGCTACAAAATCCTATTTGGCAAAGAATTTAAGGCAGTAAGCATTACTTTCAATACAATGAGGCCTATAACCCACAAATGCATGTGAAAAATAAGATTGTTACTAGTTTCTGGAGGATTGTTTTAGAATGTCCTCTGGTGATAAGCAAAACAAGCATGTTAAATGTGTCTACTTAGTAATGTACTACACAACAACACATTGCACTCAGCCACAAAAATGATTGCAATCAACACCCTATATTGCCAAGAACTAATGAACATCCCAATGAACCCAACCACGCAGAATGCCAATGTTTGTGGAGAAATCAACACCCTCAGATAAATGCAATACAGCTAATGTTAAGGGATCAAGGACAGGGATCAAGGACAATTCAACTATTGTGGCAAACTAGATGATATAACAAGAAGACCATCATTGCATTATTTTGAAGTAGGAAACACAATCTTTGTCCAACTTCACCATAGATACCCTGAAGCAAAAGGATCATCATAAACTCCAGCACAAGTTCTATAGGCCTTACATAGATCTGGCGAAGATGGTGATGTTGCCTATGCACTAGATGTAACCAGTAAGGGAAACTTTGTGATGTATTCCACCCTACTCGGAAGAATAAATCAGGGCCTAGGCACTTTGATGGTGAGAAGGTGGTACATACCATGGTTCAAAAACTAAGACTCAACAAAAACTCTACAGCCCAAAATTTTAACTCAAACTTACGATTCAGCAAATCAAAAAAATATATAAACTCATTAGATACATTTAAATAACATGAGAAGTATTGTTGTGTGCATCTGAGTTGGCCTAATGGTGAAGAACATGTGCTCCCAAAAGGGAGGTCAAGGGTTCTAATCCGACAGGGGGTAAGGTATACACACCTTCGTGAAAAGTATCCACATGCAATGGGCTAACCGACTCAGTGTTCAATGCGACGAGGGTCAGCGAGTGGATTGAAACCTGTGTTCAATGTGACGAGGCATTCCACAGTCCATGGCTAGGGATACTATTCACCGCTGGTTTGGGCATTCCGATTATAAAAATGCCTGTACCTAAACTTTTATGCGAGTGGAATTGAATTGGCCATTCAGTGTGCTATCCCGAAGCTAATCGTTGAGGGTGATTCCCAAGTGGTCATTTCAGCCTTGAAAAAGGAGGCAAATTCTTGGCATTTAGAGAATATCTTGACGAATACCTGGAGGAATCTGGAGACCTTTTCATCAGTTGATTGTAATCACTGCTTTCAAGGGGCTAATTCGGTTGTTGATTTCCTGGCGAACTGTGGTATTGATCGATCGGAAGTTTGCTAAGTGGATAATGTGAGAAATTCTTGGGAAGATTTCCCATCTATATCATCAATCGATTTCGGCTAATTTATCTCGCTTGTTTCTTATTTTGTATTGCTTTGTTTACAAAGCAATTACAAAAGCTCCTAGCTAATTTAGTAGGGGTCTATTCTTAGCAGAGTGTGAGTCGGCTAAATCTTGTGGGTGGCCATCCTAGCGCTGTCTTTTTCATCATTCCACAAACTCCATTTCGTTTGACGTGGTGATCGGGTGGCAAGATTTGCATTTATGATGGCGGAAGGTTATTATTGGAAGGACAGGAAGCCTCCCGAGGCACGAGGGAGTCGCGAGGCTTCCCTCGCGCCTCATTATTTTTTTTGCCCTCTTGGTTTTTATCTGCTTTGAAAGCATGTTCGTTCTTTGTTTGCCCTTTGTTGTGTGAGGTGGTTGCGGTCGACAGTGCTGAGAATGGAGAACGTAAGCGAGATAGCTTTGGCGACTGTGTGTGTTTATGGCACCAATCAAGCACGCGAAATGGCCTTTGAAGGCCAAATTTCATGAGCTCGTCTCAAACACGTCTTCCGGCTGCCGACTGAAGAAATGTTTGGTGCTATTTTGGACGTTCTCAATCAAGACTTTCTTGTGAAGGGTGTTCGAAGCAGGGTAAACTCGAAAATCACGGCGGTTTTTGCATCTAACCTTATGTTCCTGGTTTCTGTTTCGGAGGTGGTGGCGAAGGTCGTATAGTTCTGTGTGAGCCCGATTTTTCGCACGGGTTTAGTGAAGAAGATTATGTTGCATGATTTGGCACCACTCCCAAACTTGTCATTTTCTAGAAGGGATGGTTTGGGGGTAGTCCTAGCTACGACGTTCAGGGCACTCGAGACTCGACTTATGATCCTCCTGGGTTTCGTTGAAGACTTAAAAAATAAGGTAAATTCCCCAGACATGAAGGTAGGGAAGTTTATCTCCTTACCACTTATGACGCAGCTCAAATGTCAAATTCCGGAGATGGCACAGATGAGGGCATGTAGTCATGATAGCGGCATGTGGAGGCGGTAAGAAAATTGGTAAAATATGTTCTCAGAGGACAAGTTGTGCCTCTTTGGTATAATAAATCTTTGGTGGTGGAGTCTAGGGCGGAAACCCCTACAGGCTTCAATCCCTCATTGGCGTCTACTTCTGGTAGAAATGCCCCGAAGAAAATAGCGAAAGGCGAGGTTGTGGAAGCAGCGGAGAAGGATTGCAATGGACGGGAAATCATCCTCCTAGTAGACACGAATGACGAGGTTCATGCTTGTTTAAATTGTTGTTGCTGGTCCGCGTCTTGTTTTTTCTCTTACTCATTTTTTCGGTGGTCAGTTTATGGTGTTTGGTTTTTTTGTTGTATTCTCTATGGTGCACCCTTGTTTTGTCAAGGTTTTTTGCTTGTTGGTTTTATGGCGGATGCTAGTCTTTCTGGTTTTGATTGTTTGCCTACGAGCCGTTTAATGTAACTCTTTTCTTTGTGGGTTGGGGGCCCAAATACAAACCCCGTATCCATCTAAGAAAAACATGAAAACTATTGTTAAAAAACATTAAAATTTTAATTTCAAGAACACAGGTATATTTTTAATTTTGCAAAAGAAAAAAAATTGCTTACTCGCAAGTTTTCTGCATGGACTCACGTGTACCCTATAGTCTTGTTGTAGACTGTAACATCCGTATTGTCATGATTACAAGTTATATGGTTGTATTGTCAGGCTTAGCTAGTTTGTAATGACTCTTGTCAGTTATGTTCTAGTGTCGATGGTTGTGTCAACTGCCAACCATATGTCATTTATCTTATACATAGCAAGAGATTCATCAGGGGACAGGCACTTGTATCAAGTCCTCCCTGTACTGTGCGAATTGTATTGAGACATATCTTTTATGAATACAAGATGCTATTGTTTGAATTACTATTTTATGTATGTTGCTATTGAGGGTCAAGTATCTCAGTAGACATTAATCATAGTACACATGCCATGCAATTTACCAAAGAGTTACTTGCCCAGCACAAAAACTCATGCATTTGGCAATTTTCCTGCAATTTCTCGTGATTTTTTTAACTAAGGTACAGACTGAACTCCCCTAATGGCTACTCCCCCTTGGAGCTGGAACATATATTAAATACATAAACCATCAACAACTCTTTAAGTGCCTCTGATTTTATCGAAGAGTGACCTAATTGAAGATTTCCCTTGAGAATCGAAAGATTTCCTATATCATAATTCTTGCATTGCGTTGACACTAGAGCTTTTTTTAAAAGCTAGCGCATGTTGTCAAGACAAAATTCTTATTGTGCTCAGATCTAAATTACTTGGTTCAAATTCGTTAAGAAAATCAACATTCCAAAAATATGTCATTAAATTCACATCAACTCATAGGCATTGTTTATTTCAAGAGAATAGAAAATAAATGTATGCACCTACATGAGCAATGGTGGTCTAGAAGATAAAAATAATAAAAAATAAAATGTAGTAAACCCATGACATTCTAATTAAATTAAAAAGCTAGTAAAATAATATATGATTTTTAATACATATGGTTTTACATATCGCATATGTTCTTTTATAAATCATACAAATATTATATTATAAAATGATATAAACTTCTCCTTCTCTCGCTAACTTATATAAACCATACCCCTGCTAGACATTGTCCTCGTAAATGATATATTTTAAAATCATAATAAAATTTCTATTATAAAAAAACATAATAATAAAATTAAAATTAAAATAATAAATCTAAACAATACACAGTGAAACTAATGAAAACTTATATTAATGTAGCATTGTGTAATACATATCACTGACAATGAACAAAACAAAGCAGCAGTATTTTGAATGACAAGCAGCATTGTTTTGGACAGACACACCAAACAAACTCACAAAAAGACAGAGAGGCCACCCATGAACAAAACACAAGCCAAGCAGAACTCAATCACCATAAAGTCGTGAAGTTTTAATCACTATTATGTCACACAGTATGTCGAAAAACAGGGGCTCCTTAGATCAAGGTGCTTAGAAACGCATATTGAGAAGATAAGCAGATCGAGAGGGGCCATCCATGAAATGCTTTGAAATTTGGATATGGCAATTCAAGCAGAATGTCATGTCCCTCTTTTCAAGATAAGACATGAAGACCCTTAGCTTAAAATAGTTTCCCAATAAGCTAAGGGGCGAATAGAGAGAAAGGGAACATTTGAGTTTTATTTGCACTTTCCCTAAAAAGATACTTTATGTTTTTAAGTTCATTTAAAAGGGGGACCTTTATGGAACCTTGATTATTTAAGTGACTTCTTAAGAAGATCATAAGGGAAGGGCCTTTTTAGTTTCTAAAAGTTACTCTCCCTTCCCAATTTTGGGCGCTTCAATTGGGGAAACTATATAAGGCAAAAGGAGGATCATTTGGAGAGGTTCTTGACTTTTTTGGATAACCATTTTCTTGGAGTCTAACTATGAAACGTTGGGCTTGTACTTGGAGGACAAAAACCCTTCAAGTGAGTTGAATCAAGGACAAAAACCCTGAAATTCAGACCTAGGGCAGCTTCATCTACGAGTTGCATTGAGCAAAATTGATATCAAAAGGTGTTTTCAACACCAAGTGGAACCTTGCAGGTCAGCGAACTACTGGAGGAGTTAGGCGTGGACTTGGAGGGCTGTTTGAGGGCAGCGAAGTACTTTTCTGAGGGCTGCACACATTTCCAAGGGCAGCGAACAGCTTGTGGAGATTGGCAACCCACTTTGGGGTCTTTTCGGAAGCAGTTTGGTAGTGTGGATCAGCCACACTTATTTTCTGAATTTTTTATCATATTTTCCAGCTCAAATACTTCACATCAAAAATCAGGTTCTTGGCTAGTCATTTGGCAAATATATTATTATATTTTCTGCTAATTTTTGGAGAGTTAAAAATAATATTTGGAGCTAATTTCAAGGTTATCTACAGCAGTATTTGTAAATTCAGCTTGCTAGGGTTTTTGAGATAAATCTGAAAATTCATATTTTGTTGATTGGATTGTTAGAATATATTCTTGTTTAACCAAATAACCCTAAAGGGGACATTACACAGAAAAAGTATAAAGGAAACACCTACACAAAGAAAACTGCATACTGAGATCATGCTAGAAAGACAATTTAGATCACTAATCCAAATGAACTTCATATTGTTGCATTAAAATCAACAAATTCAAATTTTATGGATGAAATGTGACAAAGTAACTTAGGCTATGATTGCCCTTATATTTTTTAATGTGAAATGTACCTTTTATGCATTGTTACTAGTTCATCATGTCTAATGTTTGACAATGTCGATAGCAACGAGGAACAAGTGATTCAAATTACCATTATAAAATGTGAGACATGCATTGCATCACATCACCATCAAAGGAAACCGAATAAACATACAATTCATTTTTATTATTCAATGCCAAAATACATGTTAGAAGAAAGCCACGCGTGTGTTTTCGTTAAGCACCTACTTTGTGGAAATTGGCATCCAGCCTCCCACATGCACGTCAATAGTCCTCTCTGCTTCAACAACCCACAACCCTGTCACTTGCACATAGTCTGCTAACTACCCAACAAAACCATGCGCCTCCATCTACACTACGCAGAGCTCCTTTGGCAAGTTTATAAGGTTTTAATTCATTTAAACTTTTTAAGTTGTATAGTTTTTTTTATAAAGAAGGTTTCATATTCAAAAAACATTATTAATAAAATTTTATAATTATAGTAATAATTATATTTTTAAAATATCATTATAAGTCTTAACATTATAATTATAATTTTAAAAAATAGAAAAAGGGGAAAAAGTACAGTTTCTGTTCATAAGAGGCATTTTCTATCATTGGGAGGATGTCCGACATAGAGACCAGCAGAGCCTGGTTTTCCACCTAATTGCCCAAATGGGAAATCAGGACATTTTCAGCTGGTCGCCACAGTCAACTCTGATACAACAGCGCACATCAAACCTGGCTGTGTTGCAGATCATCGTTTTCAAGATTCATTTGCATACAAAGCAAATGTATGATTAGTGGTGTCTACCATGGCTCTCAAAGCTTGCCCCAGTCCTTCGAAATGGCCTTTTCGAGTTTTGTTGAGATCTCAAGCTCGGATTTTGGATATGTTTTCCGACCCATTGGAATTGGTTTCTAGGCGTTTACATGTTTAATCAGGTAATCTATCATTCGGAGTCATAGAACCCTCATCACCTTCCAACATTTTATGTTGGTTGTTCTGCATTATCTATTTTCATTTCCAATCATGTGGAATTTTCTCTGACAACAATTGCCAATTGTAGCCTCTTCCCAAACACTATTTCTTAGCAACATTGTTTGGCGAACAACCTTCTAGTTCACTGCTTCTACACGTCACTAGTGTTATGTTCTTCAACATGCCAACTCTTCACCTTGGACATTGGGTTTGTTGGCTATCATCACTCCAATCATCGCTCCTTGTTCTTCATCATTTTCTAATTTGCTTTGGGGGCCAAAGCTTATATTGTTGGAAGGAATGATAAGGTACAGGATACATAGGTCAGTGTGTTATTTTATAGTTTTAGAAACCTATGTTTTACCCTTGTAATTGGTGGTTAGACTTAAATTAGTACCCTATTACGTAGAGGAATTAATTATCTATTAGAATCCTACGTTGGTTGCATCAAACGATGGATGCAATCCATATTTGCTAGCTATTTTTAGTTCATTTTTAGCTAGTTGTCAATCTTAAACTTAGCATGTGTAAAACCTATTTAATGGCTATTCTTGTGAATACAAATTGGTCAGAACTTGCTACTCAATCTCATTTTGAGCATTTGCATCATTAATCCAGTCTGTGGCCTCTTTAGCAGGGAGATTATTGTCGCACTTCGTGTAGACAACCTAACAGCCACATTCTTGGTTGTGTGGCAAAATCCATATCAATATATGAATCAAATGTTTACTTATTTAATTTTTAATCTTTGGCGATGATTTACTTAGCATGGTTTTTCACATGATTTGATGATTCACTTAGCACAATCATTCAGAACCACATACAAGACTTCATTATATGATATTGTATTTTTTCACGCCAAAATGTCCATGTACAATATCTATACAAAGAAGATACCCATTACTCATTCCAGGCTAATGTGTATTTTTCTAGGGTGTAAGCATGTTAATGTAGGTCTTATGTGAAAAACAACATCTTAAACCCATATAAAATTGGCCTCAAACTATGTAGTTTATGCATTAGATAAGAAGAATTAGCTCTAGCATGCTTTAATTGGATGTCAAATCATGCACGAAGGTTAAACAACCACTGAATGCACAGCGCCAATTTTAAAAATTCCTAAATGGCCTTAAATAATCCTTAAAAGGTCTAAATAAACTGTATCTTGCCTCAACTACCCATGACATCTTCTTAGATAACCATCAAGCACCACGGCTAGATACCCAAGTGCCTTGATGGATGTGATGTAGAAATATGCAGACTTCATATTATTTTGTTACATTGGGTGTCCTAATGTCAGTAGCCACATTAAATGTTAGCGACTCAACATTAGATGCTAGCTAGTTAGAATGTTTGTACTGTAACTTCTTTCTATAAGTACTTCGGCAATCTAATAGTTGACTCCAAATAATAAAGTGACTTTATTATCACCTCCTTGTATATATATCAATGTTCTAAATCCAAAAGCAAAAAGCAAAACCCAACAAAGCACAGATTATTGCAACCAATTAGATAATACTCTTACAACTATCATTTAGCTTGACATTTTCAGGTGTAGAAATATGGGGCCGGAAAAGAGAGTCACCTTACCACAGCCTTCATGAGGACATATAAAATGTTTCTCTCCAGTATGAATAAGAAAGTGCCTCTTGAGCTTAGAACTATCCAGAAATTTCTGCAAACCCACACTTCCAGATAATAAATTATCCTGAAAAATACAAAATATAAGAACAAATTCCAGTGTTCAAGTATTTCTAAAAAATCCCTCTTTGCAAGAACCACCTCCCAAAATTTCCTGTCTTGCTTCAAAGTTTGGTTTCATGCTTCCAGAAACCCCTTATAAGTTGAGTTTGAAGGGAAAACTGAACCTTATTGATATAGAAATGGTCAGCAGGTTCATTAGTGCTGCTAGATAAGAGTGTCAAAACTGAGAGGATGCTAGTGACCATTGATAAAAACAACCCTCCACACAAGTAGAAAAGCCATGTTTATTGATTGCAACGGAAGACACCAAGACAATCATGCAAATGGGGAACACAGCTGCGGAAGTTGCAACCATAGAAATATTTCCATAAAGTAGTGTATGGTTACCCGTAAGACCTATGAGAGTGTTAATAGCTAGTTATGCTACCCTCTTGTGAACATTTTTCTTTGTCTGGTCATGTTCGATTAATGAAACAGACACACAAGTTCAAATTCTTTACTGAATGTTATAAAAAAGAATAAATGTACCTTGCCACATCCTTCATAATGACAAACATGTTGCTTTTCCCCATGCACATGGGAATGTTTCCTTAAAGCTCCACCCTCTGTGAAAGTCTTCCCACAGCCTTCATAGCTGCAAAGAAAAATTCTTGGAGTGGCTGGTTCAGGCTCTGGCTCTTTCTCTTGATGTTTCTCTTTCAGTGTCTTCAAGGTATCCTCTAGAAAAATAAAAATGCACAATATAACAATGATCAATCAAATATATTCACCATTTGCACAAAATTGAAAGTCTATGCCAGTAATGAACTTGGACATCTGATTTATCTTAGAAAGAAAACATTTACACACCGAGACCACTGCAGAATTGGTCCTTATTAAAGTTTTCTTCCAAATCCCCATGTCTAATTGTTTGACCAAATTAAAACTGCGGATATCAATTTATTTGAAGCTCAAGCCAAAGCTTTTAGAGAGTTTAGTCCCATCAATGCATTTCACGCACTTATATTCACTTAATATCAATAAAATAGTATAATGATGCACATCCAAAAGGCATGCAGTCTATAAGAAGCAACCTCAAACAGAGTATAAAAAGATCGATGACCATCAATGAGACTGAAAAAGAAAAAGAGTCAAATAACACCTGCAACTAAAAATATTAATTTGATGTAATAAACTAGATGATCATCCACAAGATCCAGCGGATCAAAACCTCACACAAAAGACACATATGGAGTAGACTAGAAGACAGGGCATGATGGGGATAATATGTAAGAAGGGCCATGAGGGAATTGTCCAATGATTGATCCAAAGCACCTCATCACTTGGTCAAAGATACGGATGAAGCTTGCCATGCACTTGCCACAAAATATTCCAACCCACCTAAGAGAGAGCATGGAGCAGCACAAGGAGGGGACCTATGAGGAGAAGTCCATGAATGATGAGGAGAATGGTGAGGAAAGGGATGCACACGATGAGGAGGATGAAAGTAACGATCATTCAGATGAAGAGACCATGCCGCATATCCCAATGGTCCAATTCGACAAGAACATCTTGGTACAGGTTTCATTGATGCCCAGGGGGGCGACATTGGGACCATTTTTATTACTACCTTCACGAGTCATACACACAACTCCATTATGTGTGTGTTCTACTCCAATACTGGGTCCAACTCAGTTATTGTGTGGACTATTCAGGCATCAAGTTTGAATAGACTACCTTCCCTAGATAATATGTTTGACAACATTGCAAATAAATACAACATAGAAGGTGTCTCGGGCCTACCCCATAGACTTGGGAGAGACACAATGAGAGTACTCCACAAAGGAGTACAAAGGATGCAGAAAAAAGGGAGTGCAGAACATATGCTTGCGAAGGATATACAACAAAAGGAGACTAACACGGAGGCAGTTCCACAGGAATCCCAAACAAGGAAACCGGAAGAAGACATTGATGTTGAAACACTCCATTAGGATGGTATAGGACAGCATATGCACTCAGAGGAGGTGTTGGTTCACTCAGAGCACCAACAGAGTGAATCCTCCAAGGATAGAGAGTCTGTGACTCGTACAAGGCATCATAATACTCAGACAAAGCATGTGAAGATGGAGCAGCAAATGGTATTAGCTGCTATCTCTTTTCTAAGAGGAAGAATGGGATGCCCACTATCAGTGCATGAATATGAATTCAAGATCAGTTGGTACAATTGCACACAAGCTCTAAGTAAAAGCATCTGGAATCACCTGCGTTTGATATCCAAGATCTCAAAAGTATACATGATCCCCACCGAGGGGCACAAAATGGTGGTGCGGAGGGCAACACCATAAACTAACTAGGAATATATTGTGTCGTAATGAATATGCAATAGAAAACATGCAAAAAACTGTTACCCATTCATGAAATTCGAAGAGAGGGCAAAATAATGCTCATCTATTCACCATGAACAGGTATAGTACATGTGCACAATGAACCAAAACGCTGAGAGTGAGAATTCTTGTGATCAGAAACTAAGGATGAGAATACTAGCTAATTTGTCTAGCTTGAGACTGGAACAACTATGGTGAACCAAAGCAGTCGAAGGGTTCCCTTCATAGGGTCAAAGACGTGTATATGCAATCATAAGAGATGATTACAAAATAGTTTAGGATTTGTAACAGTTGACGGTTAGTGATTCATCTTGTGTGGCGCACATTGGTGATGAGCGCACAAGTGATGTTTAGGCTTCCCCACACGTGGTGGTATCTCTGGCACACAATGCTACAAGTGATTTTGTGGCACACGGGTGCTAGGTTGGCACACAACTAGTGCTGGTAAAGGTAGCATGTAGGTGACCTAGGTTCCACCTGGATCAATATAATAGAGTCAAATCTAGGGATTTCACATATGAAATGTTGGGCCACTCTAAGAGCCACATACGGATCTATAGAGATGTATGTGATCTGTAATTAGTTTGGTTAGACTGATGTCTAATTCATTAACACAAATCGTATCTAGTCTTTATGACTGATTTATGTCAAATTAGCATTATGCAGTTGCAGTTGCAAATTTGTTCATAAGGTGGTCACATTCGATGAATTGCATAAATAAGTGAGAATCAAACAACTAAACACGAAAAAGAAATATATTGCAGCACACACGCAAGAGTAAACATGCAATTTCACCCTGAAGAAACCCATTGTCAAAACACTCCGCCAAGTTGGTTGTGCCTACAATCCACAATCAACAAGAAATGCAAGGTTACAAGCTCACAAGGCTATGACATAAAACCAAATGACTATATCCGTTGTTTTATGTCTGCAAAAAATTGTTCTCTGATGTCTTCACCTTCCTCTATGCTCTAAAAATTATACTCAAACTCTAAATGACCATTCATTTTCCTCTCAAGCCTCTCCTTTAACCAAAGAATCCTCCAGTTCGACACAAATGACTTCAAATGACCAAACAACCCAAGAAACCCATTGTGAAAACACTCCAACAAGTTGGTTGTGCCTCCAATCCACAATCACAAGAAATGCAAGGTCACAAGCTCACAAGGATATGACATAAAACAAAATGACTATATCCCTTGTTTTATGTCTGCAAAAACGTGTTCTCTACTGTCTTCACCTTCCTCTACGCTCTACAAATTAGACTCAAACTCTAAATGACCATTCATCTTCCTCTCAAGCCTCTATTTTAACAAGGAATCATCAAGTTCGATGCAAATGATTCCAAATGACCAACCAACCCAACAAATGGCATACCAATCAATCCACATTCCAATTTTAGCACTTGGATTCATCTTTTGTCTTATTCAAGATGGGTTTAGTCTTGAACAAACATGTACACGACGTGTTCATTCATGTCCAAACTCATTTTGTGTCATGTCCCCTTTCCTAAATATTTAATTACAGAAATAATTTAATAATAATATTTTTAAGTCGTCCTAAAGTTATTTTATTTTATAACATGAAAAAAGGATCTTTATTATTGTTATAAAGGGGTCCAAAAAGTAATATTTACTAAGTGGGTCAAAAAGTAATATTTATCTAGAAGGATTTTAAATGCTTTTAGGGTTAGGCTAATTGGAAAAGGGAAAATTATAAAAGCCCTGAGCTCAAAAGGATTATTCATTATTCATCCCTTATCATTTGTTATCAAACCCTATTTTAGAGCTTGAGCTTGTTCAATTTCTTCTCCCGAGATGAAAACCCTTGAAGTGCAGAGATTTGAAGGACGAGAACCCTCTTGGTTTCCATTGTTGGATTGGAGGACGAAATCCCTCTTGTTCATGTGAGATAATTCCACCCAAGGATCACATTTGTGACAAAGATTGTGATCATTTCTAGTTCAATTGGTTAAAGGTTCAAATCGGTTTCAAAATTGGGTGAAGGTTCAAAATATTCATTGTTGTGCATCATTGAAGGGCATGCCATACACCATCATAAACCTGTTGGGAATCTTCATACGACATTGTCTATTGTTGTCATGGCATGTATTGCATTCCACCATAATTTGAGAAGTGTAAAGACTCATGTGTATGCTGCAATCATCACTCAACAACGGATTGAACCCCTTGGATACTATCATTTCATCTTCCAGGCTAGTCATAATACATTATACCCTGACATGACCTGCTACACATCAGATGCAACCACCATGGGAGATTGTTGATTGTTGTATGTAGTCATTGGATTGGGGGTTCAATGAGTAAGAGATTGTTGTCACACCATTGTTACTCTATTTATAATCTCATCAGATTATGTGTATTTGGTTTATTAAAATAAAAGAAATCAGTTGGGTTTTGGTATTGTTATTAGTGTTCTACAACATCTTAATATGAATGATATCAGTAGGGTTTAGAATAACAATATTATATGTTGTTGCCTAGCATGTTTGCCAACTATTTGTGAAATTGTCTAGTGGTAAGCACAACAGTGGGTTATGCATGCCAATTGTTTGTAGAATTGTTGATGAAGGGTTCATGTTTGTCAATTGTTTGTGAATATGTCAATAATTACTTGTGAAAGTTATAGTTGTTCCTAAGTGCAGAAATCAGAAAATTGCATAGGTTATTGGTTTATTTTAAAAGGGACATTTTAGTGGTATCAGAGCTACGATCCTGCCAACGTGTCAGGTAAGATATAGAGCAGCAATGTAGCTAGCCTGTGAATTATGGTAGAAACTCAGAGAGGACATTTTATGGATTTGATAAAACAAAGGCAAGATAGAATGGACAAGCATTTGGCAGAATATCATAATAGTATGCAAAATCTAGTGGCATCAATAAAAATACAGCGAGACAAAAATAGTTGAAGAAGCAAGATTCAAAAGAAGAAGAATGGCAGCAACAACTCAAAATAGATTATGAAGCCCACTGTGAAAAATATTATAATCTAAGACTGAAATTTCAAGCTGACATTACCCTCCAAGATTTATGTGACTTAATAAGGGGGCATGAGCCAAGAAGAAGAGGAAGAAAGATCACTCAAAATCGTCTAAGCAAGCTTCCCACATATGATGAAAAGTCTGACTTTACGTTTGAAGAATTATTGAAGATGCTCGAAAAAGATAGAAGTAGAAAATTGAAGAAGAAAGAAGAGCAAACGGAACCAAAACCTCAAAAGATAGCTATGAAGGAGATCAGGAAGCAAGAACCCAAGAATGCATCCTTGAAGGAAGAAGAAAAACCAGGACCGGAGCTACAAGAAAGTGAATAGACCAGTGATCAAGAATAGAAAGAATCCACCATGCAAGTTGAAGGTGAAGAGTCCTCAATAGAAAAAAGTATGACTTATGATAAACAAAATGTTTGTATTAATGAAGTCAAGAAGAAGCAGACATTACACATTGAATGTAAAATGTCCATAATTGAAAATAATCTTCCGAAGAGTGAGTCACTAACACATAAGATTGAATTTCAAAATAATCATGTTGATAGACATGCAATTAAATAAAATGTTTTAGTTGATTCTAATACTGAAATAAATCTCTCAAAAGCTCCTACTTCAGCTAAAGAGGGTAAGCACTCTTATAATTGTAGCTCAAGATATGGGAATGATAACACAGATCTATTTTAGTTTTTCCATCATCCTAAGAAGGGTAAATGAGTGAAGATAGATACTTTGCCTCAAAATTGTTTGTGCATAATGGTGTACGATCCAGGGGATATTTTGAGATCTATATAGGGTAGAGTTTCGAATTTCAATATCATTATTGCTAATAATTTCATCATCCCATATAAATGGATAAGGAAAAAATCCAAATTGACCTTAGATGAACATAAGGAAAATATTGTGAATGATAATAGGATTCAATGGTTGGAGCACATGGGTCAAATGCAAGGAACCAAGGCATGTCACCTCACATCCAATAGCGCTCTCAAGGCAAGCAGCAATGGAATAATTCATAACCCTAGTAAACAAATTCATATCATTTAAGTTGGCCTCAAATCTGGTATCCAAACTATGATTGCATTGGCAAATGCATATGACATGGTTATTGGCAATAAGTTCGCAAATGGCTATCGTTTATACAAGGTCCATGGTATGCTAGATAAGGCAGCATCAGTTATCTCTTCTTATGTTGGTTTTGATTGAGTTGCTAGTTTACCATTCAACATTGGCTTGATATCCTCCATATATAATGAGTTGTATTTGTGTGGAAATAATACCACGTTAAGGAAAGGACTGGGAAGAATGTAATGGTAACTTGTGTTTGCATCCTCATGATCCGCCATTTGTGGTCAAAGGTCAAGAAGATAATTCATTAAAAAGATTAACATATAACGTTGCACATGCCTATGGCCATCATGGGAAACATTTTGATATAAGCAGGTACATAGATCTTTTTGCCCAAAGCTGCCAACACATTCTAATATGGCAACCAAGAAATATTTATAGACATAAGCAGGGTGAAAATTGTGATAAGTTCAAAATCATTATTGTGGAGTATGTTATGAATGCTAATCAGATTGTGGAAGTTCAGTGGTTTTGGTTCATGAACAGATCATCACTAGATACTCAATCCATGGAGTTGAACCTTACATTAAAAGGATGGTTTTTGAAGCCCAAAAAAATAAAGGTATTACAATTAAGAAAATTTCTCACGAGGCACAAATTGCCCAGGAAACCAGATACTTGGTATTGAGGGGCATTTGTACCCTTTCACTTTGTGAGCAAGGCAAACATCATGTTGATATTCAAAATTTTCTGAGTAAGTGTATTGTGGTATTTAGTCATTTGCTCCCAAGATCGTGGAAGGACATAGAAAATCAGCACATCACACATTTAATATCAAGTTCCCAGCATGTTCACCTTCCCAAGATACACAGAGGAGAATTTCCAGAAGTTGAAAATTACATTAATGGGAATCTCGTGGCATCTTGATTGCAAAGAAATTGGAGGTCATTCATTACAACGTTGCAAACACTTGGGAGAAGACCAAATATGTAGATCTGGACATATGGTAGAAAAGGTTTGATGAAAGGTACCATTTCTCATATTAATTCACAGTAGACATCCTTGCAATAAATAAAAATGATTTTATTATTACCAACACATCAAAAATTTGTAAGAAGCACAGATGTTATTGGGCAATGGGAAAGCTATGTAGATTTTACACTTCTTGAGGAATACAGTAGAGTTCTAGATTTCACATCGGTAATGGAATTAGTAGCAAGAATGCTACTACAGCTAATCAGTTTCAGCAAAAGATAGAAAAAGAATATGTTGCAAAGGTCAAATATGTCTTTCCTATTGAAGAAGTAAAAGTGGGCACAAATAATACCTATGACACTCAAAAAAAGAGGAGCCCAACAAAGGTAGGGAACAAACAAGCTAACACAGAGAGAATAGCCTACACAAGAGTTGTAAGATTTGATATGAATGAGAATTTTGGATCCTTGCTAGTAAGTACATATAAGGTCCGTGTTTTTTATGCACTTTGCTCCATGGTAGATCTTGAAGAGCTAGAGCTCCAAGTTGCAAAAGTGTCTTCTGGTGCAGAATATGTGGATCAACAAGCAAAGCAATTTGAGAACGAGAAAGGAAAAATATACGCACCACATAGAGAGATGGAGAAGGCTTCAAGGGAGCTACATAAACAAGCCTCGGCCAAAGCTATGCAGTCGAAGGAACACACTGCATCACACAAGGAATTCAAAACATGGAATTGCAAATTTCCAATGATGAATTTGGATCCAAGTATTACATGGATGGTTATATCATGTCCCCCTTCTGGTCGTGGAGCCATTGAAGACCCTTAGCCTTGATTTGTTTCCCAAGGGCTAGGGAAAAAGAAAGAAAGGAAAACACTTTGAGTGTCCTAAGAACATTTGTAAAAGTACTTTATTATTATGAAATTCACTTAAGTTGTGGTTTTTTAAGGGTCATGGGCCCCCAAGCCACTTAAGTGGGATTATAAGGAGTGTTCTTTTTATAATTTGAAAAAGGTCTTCCCTCAAATTAGGACGCACCCCTTTGGGGGAGAATATAAAGGCAAGTGAGGGATCGTGTGAAACGGTTATGCAATTGATTATATTCAAATTTTGTAGTCTAAGCATGAAACACTTAACCAAGGACTTGAAGACGAAACCCTTAAAGACCAAGCAAGGATTAGGGACGAGAACCCTCATTCCTAATTTGAGGGCAGCATCATCTAGAGGTTGCCATTGAGCATAATATTCAGAAAAAATACAAAAGAGATGTTGAAGATTGGAGACTTGCTTTTAGGAGTTTCTAGTTGCCCTAGGAGGTTGGTGACTAGGGTTGGAGGCCATAAAATTTTGTTTTTCATACTGAAGACCCCTACTTGTAGAGTTGCGTTGGATTTAGCGTTGGAAACATTTAACTCTAGCATTGGACGATTTCATTGGCCATTGTTTGTAAGGGTTTAATACGCTATTTCAAGCCTAAACATTATTCTAAATTTTCTATAATTATTTATACATTTATTCCTGATTTTGAGAGGGTTTTGAAGGTTATTTTGGACCTCAAATATATTCATAAATTATAAAAATATTGATGTGATTATTCAATAATATTTTGGCATTCCTCAACATCATATTTCCAGGTGAAAGGCATTTATTACAGCCAATAATATTATGTAATTTCTTGGCAATTTTCTAGATACAAATTGGATGGTGTTGGGCATAAGGACATCAGCAAGAAGGGCTATTAATTTTCAGACATGGGACGCATAGGGTATGAAGGGTAATTTCCATTTTGAAGGGGCTAATCTTGCTTGTAGGGTTTCCTACTTGGTTTGTAGAGTTTGGCATATTTTTATGTTAATCTTGAGGAATTTGTTACAACTAGGGTTTGTTGTATAAAAATCAGAAAAAATAATATTTGGCTAGGGTTTTGCAGGAATTCTAGATTCAAGGTTTTATCCTATTGTGAGATATTTCAGGTTATTTGGAGAGAGTTAGAGCATTTGAACTTGCAATTGCTTGAGGACAAGCAATTTTGGGAAGGGTGGACTGTCATGTCTCCTTTTCTAAATAGTTAATTAAGAAAATAATTTACTAATAATATTTTTCAGTCGTCTTAAAGTTACATTATTTTATAACATGGAAAAAGGACACTTATGTATTATTAAAAAAGAGTCCAAAAAGTAATATTCATTAACTGGGCCAAAAAGTAATATTTATCTTAAAGGGTTTTAAATGCTTTTAGGGTTAGGCCAATTGGAAAAGGGAAAATTATAAAAAAACTGGGCTCAAAAAGATTATTCATTATCCATCCCTTATCATTTGTTATCAAACCCTATTCTATAGATTGGGCATTTCTTGTTCAATTTCTTCTCCCAAGATGGAAGCCCTTGGAGTGCAGAGATTTGGAGGATGATAGAACCCTCTTGGTTTCCATTGTTGGATTGCAAGACGAAAACCCTCTTGTCCGTGTTAGGTGATTCTATCTGAAAATCACATTTGTGCCAAATATTGTGCTCATTTCCAGTTTCAATTGGTAAAAGGTTTGAATTAGTTTCAAAATTGGGTGAAGGTTCAAAGTATTCATTGTTGTGCATCATTAAAGGGCTTGTCGTACAATATCATAAACCTGTTGGGAATCTTCATATGACATTGTCTATTGTTATCGTAGCATGTACTGCATTCCACCGTGATTTGAGAAGTGTGGAGACTCAAGTGTATGTTGCAGTCACCACCCAATAGCAAATCCAACCCCTTAATTGTTGTTTCATCTTCCAAGCCAATCATAATACATTATAGCCTGACTTGACCTACTACACATCAAACGCAGCCACCATGGAAGATTGTTGACTACTGTACATGGTCATTGGACTGGGGGTTCAATGAGTAAGTTGGTTGTCACACCATTGTTACTCCATATATAATCTTATCATTTTATATGTACACCCGGTTTATTGAAATAAAAGAAATCAACCAAGTTTTGGTATTGTTATCAGTGTTATACATCTCCTTAATATGAACGATTTCAGTAGGGTTTAGAATAACAATATTGTATGTTGTTGCCTAGTATGTTTGCCAATTGTCTATGAAATTGTCTTGTGGTAATAACAACAGTGGGTTATGTATGCCAATTGTTTGTAGAATTGTCGATGAAAGGTTCATGTTTGCCAATTGTTTGTGAATATGCCAATAATTACTTGTGTATGTCAATTGTTTGTAGAATTCCCGATGAAGGGTTCATGTTTGCCATTTGTTTGTGAATATGTCAATAATTACTTGTGAAAGTTATAGTTGTTCCTAAGTGCAAAAATCAAAAACTTGCATGAATTATTGGTTTATTTTAAAAGGGACATTTCATTTTGTGTTGTTTATTTCAACGGACGACTTCAATTATGGATGAACCTATCACAAGTTCACTAAGACGGGTTTAGTCTATCATGAATCTGCCTATTTGACAGGTTGTAGAAAAACAAATCCTTTGAACTGAAATGTCACACTTAGGACAGAATTTAGCAAGTCTGGAAATCACTACAAACCTTTGAAACAAAATGCAAATTCTGATTTTTTAATCAAACCCTAAGCCTATTTGACAGGTTGTAGAAAAACAAATCCTTTGAACTGAAATGTCACACTTAGGACAGAATTTAGCAAGTCTGGAAATCACTACAAACCCTTGAAACAAAATGCAAATTCTGATTTTTTAATCAAACCCTAACAACTAGAAAATTTCAGAATTCTAGAAACACTTATTTTAGATCAAAATTCAATATTTTATTGCCACAAACCCTTGGAAAAATTAAGAGAATTACAACCATACAAACGACCTCAAAATCTGTATTTTTGAATCAAATATATCGCTAAAAAATATTATAAAAATACCAGCTAAAGGTGTGTATGATCAAACACCAAAATCACCCTCAAATTGCCCCAAAAAATACAATTTCAAACCCGCAAAGGGGGTTGATTCCCTAGGAGAGGGATCCCAACTGACTTGTTGCCCTTGCAAGGGCTGATTACCACTGCATGCCACCTCCATAAGCTGCCTAACTGCTGTGCTCTACTTGGAAAGGTGCCTTAGACCTGAAATCCACCAATTCCACTCAAAAATGACCTCTGAATGAAGTCAACCATTGAACATTGAAAGGCTTTGTCCTCAATATCCAAATACCAAAGAGGGTTTTCGTCCTCTAGGGCTGAAAGCATAAGCAAACTACTCAAGATTTGAATATTTTGTTGACCAAATGACCTGAACCTCAAAATGAAACTCCTTGTTTACTTTTATATCCTTTCCCTCCAAAAGACCTTCCCAAAAGGGGAGCGCTCCACTTGAAAAGGAAATTTAAATATTCAAAAACCAATTTCCTTATAATTTCACTTAAGGGCTAACTTGTCCATGACAAAAAGGTCCCCTCTTAAGTCAAAATTATAAAAAGGTTGCCAATAAATCACTTTTGACAACTTGAATAGAGAACCAATGTTTTCTCTGATTCTTCCTTTCCTTAGCCTATGGGAAACAACAAGAAAATAAGCTAAGGGTATTCAACCACTCTAATCTTGAGAAGGAGACATTACAGTCCTCCCTTCTCAAAATTGTTTGTCTTCAAACAATTGCAAGTTCAGATGCTGCAGAATAGTTGTCCCTTCCCAAGTAGTATCCTCAAGGGGCAAGTTTTTCCAACGAACCAAATATTCCATGATGCTTCGATTCCTTAGCCTCCTTTCCCGAACCTCTATGATAAAATCTGGGACCAAAATCAGCTTGCCCTCATCTAATGGCTGTAAATCAACTGAAAGAATGATGTGCTGTCCTAGTGCCATTTTGAGGCACAAAACATGAAACACATTGTGGATCCGGCTATGTTCGAGCAACTCTAGATCATATGCAACTTCTCCAACACTTCTTAGAACTTTCTAGGGACCATTGAAGCAGGGTTTAAGCTTTTCAACCGCACTATGCCTAATGGAAGATTGTCTATAGGGATGCAACCTCAAAAATACCATGTCACCTGCCTCAAATGTCCTTTCGATCCGATGTTGGTCCACATACAATTTCTGCTAGTTTTGAGCATGATGAAGGTTGTTTTTTAGCACCTCCAATGTTTCAAGACTCTATTGTACCAAATCCATAGCTCCCAACACTCTACTATCTATAAAAATTAAGTCCACAAAGGAAAATGCATCATATCCATACAAGGCCTTGAAAGGTAACATACCTATAGATATGTAGTATGATGTATTGTAGCAGTACGCAGCTATGTATAGCCCTTAATCCACATTGTTTGTTGCCTTGAAACATAGTTTTGTAGATATCATTCCACCCATTTATTCGCTATTTCCATTTGCCCATCAGTTTGTTGGTGGTAGCTAGTGCTGGGAGACAACTCCGTGCCCATCAAACAGAAAAGTTTTTGCCAAAATAAACTCATAAACCTACTATCCCAGTTACTTATAATGTTCTTAGGCAGGCCATAAAGTTTAAACACTTCTCTAAAAAATATATCAACCACTATGGGTGTAGTAAACTTGGCTGGAATTACAAAAAAAGTGCATATTTAGTGAGTCTATCCACCACCACAAACACACAGTGCTTACCTTGTACCATGGGAAGCCCCGTGATCAAATCCATGGATATGCTTTCTCATTTTTTAGTGGCAATAGGTAGGGGCTACATTAGACCAACTGGAAAAATGTGTTCACCCTTATTTTGTTGGCAAATAAGGCACTCCCAGATGTATTGAAGAACCTCTCCTTTAAAGCCCTTCCAAAAGAACCTCTCTCTTGATTGTACGAAATAAAGTACCCCAAATGACCAGCAATTGGAGTATCATGTACAACGTTCAATATTTGATGTTTCATCTAGGATTTCGGGGTTCAAAAGACTTTATTCTTGTAGATAATCAGTCCATCCACCACCTTGTACCTTTCATCGTCAAACTTACCTTCTAGGACAAATGTAGTAAATCCATACTTGGCATACTCGACTGTGATTGCAGCTTTCCAATTCGCTGTAATTTCAGTCATTGCATAGAAAAAGGGCTTCCTAGACAATGCTTCAACAACTACATTGTTTTTCCCTTTGACATATTCAACATCCAAGTCATAAGATTGTAGTTTGCTTACCAATTTTGCTACCTATCGCTCAAATCAGTTTGGCTGAGAAAATATTTCAAGCTATTGTGGACCATTTTCACCACAAATTGGCCACAAATCAAATACTACCTGAACTTGACCAAAGCATATATGATGGCCAAAATTTCCTTGTCATAGATGGAGAACCTACGTTCCACTTCTTTAAGTTTTCTACTTTCAAAAGCGATAGGGTGTCCTTTTCGTATTAGGACAGCCCCTATACCTTCCCCCCAAGCATCACATTCCACAACAAATGGAATGGTGAAATATGGAATAGCGAGTACCAGGCAAGTACTCATTGCTTCCTTGAGCTTTTCAAAGGATTTCATGGCTGTTTTTGACCAGCTGAAAGCTCCTTTTTTGTCAAGTCCGTTAATGGGGTAGCAAGCTGAGAAAACCCCTTCACAAACCACCTATAATAGCTGCATAAACCAAGGAATCCCTTCAAATATGTCATAGTAGTGGGGGGTGGCCAATCCATGACGGCTTGTATATGTTGTTGGTCCACATGCACCCCTTGGGCTTTGATTACATGCCCCAAGTACAAAATTTCAGAAACTCCAAACTCACATTTGGACCTTTTGGCAAAGATTGTTTGTTGCTCCAACACTCCCAACACTATATCCAAGTGTTGTAGATGCTCCTCCCATGTTTTGCTATAAACAAGAATGTCATCAAAGAAAACCAATACAAATTTCCTCAAGTGTAACCTAAAAACATTATTCATGCATAATTGAAGTGGCAGGAGCATTGGTCAATCCAAAGGGCATGACCAAAAATTCATAGCGACATCTAAAAGTGGTTTTCTGAACATCCTCTTCTCTTACCCGGATTTGGTGGTACCCGGTCTCCAAAACAATCTTGGAAAAGAAGATTTCCCCATGAAGCTCATCAATCAACTCGTCCATTTTAGGTATAGGATACCTATTTTCGATGGTATTCTTGTTCAATAGGCGATAATCTATGTACATTCTCATCGTCCCATCCTTCTTCACAAGAACCACTAAAAAAGCAAACGGGCTAGCGTATATGACCCATCTTTAAAAGCTCTTGGATGGCTTTTTCAATTTCTTCTTTGTAGACCCTAGGATGGCGGTAAGGTGTAGTGATTACCGCTCTAGATCCCGGTTCCAACTCAATGATGTGCTCAAAACCCCTATCCAAGGGTATGGTCCATAAGGAATATTACCAAAAACCTTGGCATATCTATCAAGGATGGGCAAATACCCTTGTGATGATGTTGTTCCAAATCAAAATTTGTAGTGCTTACAAAGCACTTGGCTGCCCAAACAACCTGCCCTCTATGAAAAGCCCTTTCCATCTTCTTTGAAGTCACAACCATAGATGCCCCCTTGCTCAACCCACGTAGCACTATTTCCTTATAGGCTGATCTGAATTTTAGTTCCATTATTTGATAATTTTGGGTGAATTCTCTACGAGAGTGCAGCCATTGTACTCCAAGGACTAAATCAGTTTCTCCAATGCCGACTACATAAAAATCATCTTCAATTTTGTGCTTACCCAATGTGACATTCAACCTTGGAATCTTCTTTGTGCAAAGGATGGTGAAGCCATCCGCCATGGTCACATTAAAGCCTTTGAAATCAGTAGTTTGCAGCCCACATCTAGTTGCCAAACCCTCATCAATAAAGTTGTGGGTGGCCCCACTATCAAAGAACACAATGACTTTCTTACCTTGCAAAACCCCTCACTCTAAAGGGGTGATATCTAGGAGCTCCGGATAAGGTAGCAAAGGTGCCATCCATATTGTCACCTTCTTACTTTTCAACTTGTTCCTCCTCATTAGTAGTTGTCCCCTCTTCTTTTTCCTCTTCCTCTCAATCCAAAATTACTTCAATGTATTGAACTCGCCCTTTTCCACGACAATGGTATCCAAGGGTCCTTGCATTTAAAACACATTTTTCCTTCTTAATTCATTCCTTGACTCCACCTCTTTGTTCATCTTTGGCAGCTTTTTTGGCTGCCCAAAAGCTTGCTGATAAGGCTTCTTTTGCTGCCCAAATGGGACTGATTTTGGTTGTTCTGAAAATGCAGTCCTAGGCTGCCCAAAAGTATTAGTTCTTTGCTGTCCAAAAGGCAGAATTTGCCCTTGGGAGCTATAGATTCAAGGTCAAGAGCAATTTGAATGGATTCTTGAAGTGTAAGAGGGTTGAAAGCCTTGACTAAACCCCTGAATGGGTTAGCCAATCCTTCCATGAACAAAACTACAAGCCTTCTTTCCGAGACATCCGATACCATCACTGAAATCCTCTGAAAATCAGTCACATACTTCTCCACTGAAGTCTTTTGTTTTAGCCTGTGCCAATTCTCTGAAATGAAGTTCCAGATCAGCCCTAAAAAAACCTTTCAATTAATCTTCTATTGAACTCCTCAAAAGAATTTATGAGGTTGTGCCCTTGTGTTATCAAATTGTGGTACCACCACTCATGGACGGTTCCCTCCAAATGCAATGTGACGAACTTGATGGCCTCATCCTCCATCATAGGCCGAAGTGTGAGGTAGGTGTCTACCCTTTGTATCCATGTCGTAGCTGAAATTTTTGTGGATCCATCAAAAGTGAAAACTGAGCTTTTCAAAAGCATATTGTAGATCTCCTGGATTGTTTCATTGGTCTATGATCAGCCCTATAACCACCCTTGCCTTTCTTCAATGTCACAAAATTTGTAAGACTCATTTCCCCTTTGATTTCAAGTGGAAGAGTCCTATATTCATCATAGCTTGCAGCCACATCATCTATAATAGAAGGTTGCTCCTCCCTTTCTGGAATGATTTCGTCTCTACGAAGGAAGTTAGGCTAAAAAGGCCTTTGTGTAGATCCAACCATCACCCTTGGTGGAGGGGGAGGGTGGTTGTATGTACAAGAAGCCCTTTCCTCACCATTGTGAGGACGATGCCCATTCATATTCTTCATGGTTTGGATGAATTCAACCATCATATCTATAAAGTGCTCTTGATTTTGAGCGAACTTTCAAATCTAGCACAATCCGAGTCATCCATGTCTCTGTATCTTGGTTGCTCCAACTCTTGCCTTGGTTGTTCCTGCTCTTCTACCTGATGTTTTGGAGACCTTTTCTTTTCCCTTCCGTAGTATCTAACCTCTTTATCACTATTTGGCATGTAGAAAACTCGCTTCCCCACAGCTAGCCAATAATTTGGCTCTGATACCACTGAAATGTCCCACTTAGGACAAAATTTAACAATTCTGAAAATCACTACAAACCCTTAAAACAAAATGCAAATTATAATTTTTTAATCAAATCCTAGCCACAGAAAATTTCAAAATTTTGGAAACATTTAATTTAGATCAAAATTCAATATTTTATTGCCACAAACCCTTGGAAAAATTAATTAAAGCCATATAAAAGACTTCAAAATCTAAATTTTTAAACCAAATATATAGCTGAAAAATATTATAAAAATACCAGCTAAAGATGTGTATGATCAAACACCAAAATCACCCTCAAATTGCCCCATCAACTACAATTTCAAACCCACAAGAGGGGTCGCTGCCCTAGGAGAGAGCTCCCAACTAGCTTGTTGCCCTTGTAAGGGCTGATTACCCACCTCCACAAGCTGCCCAACTGTTGCCTTCCACTTAGAAAGGTGTTTTAGACCTGAAATCTACCAATTCTACTCAAATATGACCTCTAAATGAAGTCACTCACTGAACATTGAAGGGTTTTGTCCTCAATATCCGATTACCAAAGAGGGTTTCCATCCTCTATGGCTGAAAGCATAAGCAAGTTATTCAAACTTCGAATATTTTGTTGATCAAATGCCCTGAACCTAAAAATGAACCTCCTTTTTTCCTTTTATATCCTTTCCCTCCAAAAGACCTTCCCAAAAGGGGAGCCCTCCACTTGAAGAGGAAATTTAAATATTCAAAAAGCAATTTCCCTATAATTTCACTTAAGGGCTAACTTGTCCATGACCAAAAGGCCCCCTATTTAAGTCAAAATTAGAAACCAATAAAGCACTTTTGACAACTTGAATAAAGAACCAATGTTTCCCTTGATTCTTTCGTCCCTTAGCCCATGGGAAACAAGAAGA
Source organism: Torreya grandis (assembly GCA_037957365.1). Taxonomy (NCBI): domain Eukaryota; kingdom Viridiplantae; phylum Streptophyta; class Pinopsida; order Cupressales; family Taxaceae; genus Torreya; species Torreya grandis. The sequence continues at coordinate 735,149 of JARHVA010004629.1, read as the reverse complement.
AAATAGGCTAAAGGTCTTCAACCACTCTAATCTTGAGAAGGGGACATTACAGAAATGTTTCTCTCAGACCGTCCTACACCTTCCCAAATGTTTTCCAACTCATGACCTGTCTAGAAAACTTATATAATTTTGTGTTAGTTAATCACAAGCTTAGAGGGGATTAGTTGCATGAAAGAAGATGCTCAAAGGGTCATACAAGCCTCTTAGAGTCATTTACACCAAGTTGAAGTAATTGCATTGCATCGTGATCCAATTTGTATCAAGATACCACAAGGAGCTTAAAATGGGCAAAGTATCTGATGATTCTTTAGGGTATGAGACCTTGCAAACAAGTCTTGATGATTGGCTTATATGAATTTGCACTCCAAATGGCACTTGATCATGGCACACAATGCATAGAAGCAAAGAAGGCAGATGGAGGATTAATGTGATAGCTTGAGGAAACAACAAACCTAAGGCACATGTTTGAAACTTACTGTGGAGAACGAAAATCTGAAGACCAAGATTGTTGAGTAGAAAAGTATAGTAGACTATGAAAACCTCTTCATCTGAAGCAACTTGAATAGGAACAAACAAAGAAAGCCAGAAAGAAGTTTGAGGAAGCATCTAGAAAAGCTTCCATGCGAGAGTTATGAGTTGTACAAAATTTAGGAACAAGGACGCAGAGTAAAAGGCATAGATGAAGGCCAAGGAAGCGATGTGGAGGCAAAGCACGTATAATAGTATAATAATGCAAATGCAAACGCGATACAAGAATTGCAGTTGACAGAAGAGTCAAAGCAACTCGGAGGAAGGAGCACTTCCCTTTCCTATTCTTAGACACTTTGAGTGCCATGACCTCTTGCCTCCCCTACTATTGCCACAACATCAAAATCTGTTACAACTCTAGCATTCCCTTCTATAATGGAGCCATCTCCATCCTAAGCAAGTGTACTTATTCCTCCTGATCCCCCGATCTTACCTAAAGTAGCATAGTTGCCAAGGGATGGATATGGGGAGATGACTATAATATACATACATATATATATATATATATATATATATATATATATATATATATATATAACAATTTATTACAATAAATATCGAAATATAAACTATACTGTATATATAAATAATATGATTTATTTAAATATTGAAATATAAATTATACAAATATAAATATATTATATATATATATATATAAATAATATAATTATAATTTATATACTATATATTTAAATAATATAGTTATAAATTATATTGTATATAAAATATATTGAAATATAAATAATATAATTATAATTTTTGTACTATATATTTAAATAATATAGTTATAAATTATTTTGCATATATAAATAATAAAATTTATTAAATAAATCATATTATTTATATATACAGTATAATTTATATTTCAATATTCATTGTAATAAATTGTTTTACATATATGTATAAATATTAAATTATATATATATATATATATATATATTAAAAATTATTAAAAATTAAATTTAAAAATAATTTATTAAGATAAATATTAAAACGTAGATTTTAATTTTCAATTTTAATATTATTTAATAAAATAATAATAAATATAGACTTACAAGTTATAAGTTATAACCTATAAACTATAATTAATAATTATAAATTATAATTTAAAAATTATAAATTTTAAAAACTTTAATTTAAGGTTAGATAAAAAATTAAAGCATTGAACGACAATGTCACAGCATTGTCGTCCTACTGCCACAACACTCAGACGGCAATGGCACAACATTGCCGTCCCACTACCACGACACTCAAACGACAATGGCACAACATTGTCATCCCACTGCCACGACACTCGGATGACAATGGCACAACATTGTCGTCCCTCGTGGCAATGGGACAGCAATGCCATGGCATTGTCATCCCACTACCATGACACTGGGAGTTTGTCATTCCTTTTTAAATCAAAAAACCATAAACTACAAACTACTACAAATACCCGACTATACCACTAAAAATCTGATAACGGCAAGGTGAATCAGGGGACAAAGATTTTTCCACTGCAAATCCGACAATGACAACAAATCCAAAAACGGCGAGAATTCTCAAGGCATACAACTCGATTTTTTGAAAGGAGACGTTTAGGGCTTCTAGTATACGTCTCCCAATACGGGACACATCTTGGTACCCGTCTCCCATACCGAAAATGCAAACCCGTACCAGAGATGCATCCCAAGTGGTCAAGGACGTGTCTCCTGACAACATTGTAAAGTAGTCATCGGGGATGTCGACTTAGCCTAATTGAGAAGATATTTATAGACCACAATTGTAATAAGCATTTATAATGCATAAATACGAGCGATTATGTTATGTTGTACAAAAGTTAAGAGTTAGGAGTTAGAAGTATAATTATAATTTTGTTGTGACCAATTTGAACAAGTAGGGCCACTCCCAACCTTTGCACTAATCCTCTAAGGACTCCTTGATGCCTGTATATATTGTATTGTGAATCATTCCTAGGTATGATCTCGTAGCAATCCATCATAACTATTTGTGCCATAGGTGTAATATAAGTATGATGGAATGGATACCATGTATCTACATTTTATGAATATAATGTAATTATTATGTCCTATGTGATATTTACTATAATGCCTTACATTTTATTTATGTAGGATGGAATATATGAGTATGTGAGTTATTTTGGGTACATGTTCAAGATCATTTGAGGCATGTTTTCACTCATTGTGGTTTGACACCTGGTTATTCTTATTTTTTTGTTAGTTTCCACTTGCCACCCTCAAAGGTCTTGTACTAATTTTGAGATTGTTTATAAGGTTTTAATATTTTCATAGGTTGATTATGAGAAGGGGAAGCATCAGTTGCTTCTTGTTTGTATAAAGATCAATTCTCATCAAATGGGAAGAAGCAAAACCAGCAAAACAATAGTTAGGGAGGTTAAGATCGAGGACTATTTTGACATGCGTAAAACCTCTAAAAAGTTAGGTGAATCTTTGGAGGAAACTACTGCAAGATATCAATCTCCACTGAAACTCTTGTATTAGGGTCAAAAGAGAAACCCTTTTATCAAGAATGCATTTAAAAGGTTTCACCATCATCTCAATCGCTTCTTGACAATGCTCAACAATGCATGGAATATCCATCCAAAGAGGGTATTTATGTTGAGAAGCTAAATCTGGAACAAAGATTTCATACCATGGATGCACATAAGCCAACACTCCAGAGAGCATCTATACACCATTCATAGATACTGCTTAAGGTGCTTCCTTGTCCATGATAAAAATATATATCCCTTACCAAGGCCCCAAGACAATTTCACCAACTTCTAGGCCTCCAATAATCAGCATACTACTCATAACGGTCTCTTTCTAGAAGCATTCTTCTCAAAACAATTGAGAATGAAAACTTTTTTATTAATCTGTTCAACAACAAATAGCACCTGCCCAATGTTAATAAGATTAATATCAAACTCACTCAACGAAGCTTGAACTTTTGTACACAGCAGAGTTAAGTACCCTTGGTGAACAATGAAAAAACTTAACTTGGTGAACAATGAAAAAATTCTCTTTAAATCAACTCTAATGGGCATCCATCTTGCCCTTGGATTCGCTTGCGACTATATGTAATATTGTCCTTTGTAACTTCCTCAAGGTCAGGATTTTTGGGGGAAGGATCACCAAGGTTACTTTTACAATTTATTGCCAGCTACTTAAAATATAAATCTTCTTTTAGTGAATTATCTCTTGTTGTTGCTCCCAACGAAGGGCCATATCCTGCATCTCTTGTTCAGAGATCCCACCTTGAACCTTAGTAGCTTGACAGATTTTTAGAGTTGTTTCTTTCAAATCTGAGACTAAAAGGGTTTTGAGAAAAACAAAAACAAGTATCCTACTCATAATTCATTAACCCCTCCTTCCTCAACTTCAGCATTCACCAGAGTTACCATGTTAAAAACTTTGCTTCATTCGACAAGGGAAAAAGATCTTAAGTTTGAAATTTCAAAGAAAGTTTAGTTTGGTACGAAAACAAATTTAAGAACAAAACAACAATCCTAACAATTGATAAGGTAGCATCTGTATACCTTTACTGATATTTTAGGCATATATTAAACTACTTATTACTCTCAATGTCTGTTAATATTAAATATTTAAACTAAATATATATTTTATTTTTGTTAATGTATTTATAAATTATAAAGTTTAAAAGTACCTGTTGTCTTTTATGTACTTAAAAGAGAAATGTCATGTAAATACTTAATAGAGAAACGTGTACGAAGAAGAGAAATGCATGTAATAGTTAAGGAAATCATGTCTTTTAAGTATTTTAAAGTGGCAATCCCCCTTTTTTGTAGTAAATCTATAGCGTCTATATCAGGTGGTAAGAAGGCTACAGATGGTTACTTCACATGCAGGTAAAGGAAGTAGCTATATGGCACGAAATGAAAGAAAAAATATTTGTGGATGAGTTGAAATGAAACCTAATGGTTTGCTAACACCAGAAAACATTTGTTTGATTGCAAATTCATCACAATGATCAGAATAGAATCAGAGACAACGTTACCCATTTTTGGCCAAAGGCTCACTACTAAAGATTGTCAGAGGAAAAGCAAAGAAAATATGGCTGGACATCATAACATCATTCCATTTCCACTGACATCATAAGCTCACAAGCAATGCCTCTAGCAGTTAATGTGGTCTACCTTGACATGCTTCACAGATATTAAATCTCCTAAAATCTCTATATTGAATATTAAGGTTTTTCATTTGTTTACTTTTCCTTTCTTTCTCTTATTTCACATTTTTTCTATGTTTTATTTAACTTCATAATGAACATCCTGTTTATTATTTTTAAAAAAATTAAAACGTATAAAAAATGGCACGTGGCAAACTGAACAGGTTCAAACCAGCCAAAACATTCGGTGCAGGCAAAATATCCGCTAGTTCGGGCCAAAAATGTTAACTATGGCATTGGCAATGAGAACCTGATCCTCATGTAATATTGTTGAATCTACATTATCAAGATCCATGTTGGACAGGCCACTTAAGAGCCAAATCAAGGGTATGTACAATTTCCAAAATTTCATGCCAAGAACAAATCAAAAGAATTTTTTTCAAAAACTGGCCTATATGGAGTTTTGAAAATGCCTTAAAGAAAAACAATATAGAAGTGTCTCTAATAATGCCAATCCTTTATTCCTAACAAAGTGATTTGTTTAATCATTTGCTCTTTGAGTGACTAGTCTAGAAAGATTCCTCCAATCATAGTTGTAAACCACAAAAAAACCCTCGTGCTTGCAAAGAGAATAGAAAAACAAAACCTCAACCTTGGAAGACAACAAAGCAAGAACCATCAAATGCAACCCTGCATCACCATAGAAAACCCTTATGCCAAAATTAATCCCTTTAGAGAAGAGGAAACAGAAATTCACTCACGATCCAAGAAAAAACTTCTCGTGGTTGTACGTAAAACCTTGATTTAGAGAAGTGAGCATAGCAAAACCCCCAAGATTGTATCCTCTCAAAACTACGAAGTCTACTAAGTAAGCTCGGCACTTTAAAGAGACAAAAACCACAGATAACCAAATCAAGATAGCATAGTCTAAAAGAGACAAATGAGGGTCAAAGTCGTGCCTATTGGTCTGGATGCCCGAGCTCGGACACTGGAAACACCTAAAGCATCATTTTACATAGACGTACCTCCAACTTTGGGATATTACCTTGGAAAAACTAACGTTTTTTCTTAATTGTTCCCAAATTTGTTTTCTACATATTTTGCATTTGTTGAACCTCTCGTATTTCATTGTTTTATGAACACGACTATAGGGATCACTAAGTATTAAATTAAAAGATAACATGGGATCCTCTATTTCCCATAGTAGCAAAATTGTTTATGGATAGAAAATGGTACATAAGAATCCCTCCGTATAAAGCCGAAATGGTGGCATCACTATGTTGATGACACTAATATAAACTGGCCACATGGTAAAGAATTGTTTAAAGTATCTTTGTCACACATTAATGCGCAATTTGAACACATTAAATTCACAATGGAGGTGGAAAAATCCCATTCACTCTCCTTAGACATCCTTATCGCCCCAAAAGAAGATGGTTCTCTCTCCGACAGGTTTATAGAGAAAATAATCATACAATATTATGCATTAGAGCAAACTCCCACGACCATCCATCATAGAAGGCCACAATGATGAACACACAGTTTACTAGAGCACTCAGAATCACTAACCCAGAGTATCTTAAGGATGACGAGAAATACCTTAGAAATTCCCATGAGAAGAATAATTATAAATATTGGTAATTAATAAATTCGTGAGAAAAGCAAGAACAGGTACAGGGACTCACCTGAATCCTCAAAAAGAAAGGCAGAAAAGCACCAGGGAATATCTTAGAAGCGCCTAGGAATAGCCTTAGAAGAGCTAAATAACATTAGGAGGTGATACAGAGAAAATAAGTTTCTCACATTCCATGTGTTTGTGGTACTCCCTACACGAGAAAAAAAAGGTAATCTTTCGAAACAAGAAATATGGAATGTGTTGTGGATATCCAACGAGGTTGGATCAAACAATCTGCATTTTGAGAATAATTGGAAAGTCAGAAGAATAAGGGAAACCATAGAAATAGAAAAAGATGTAATAGTCTCAGCAATGATGATGGTTGGAAACTAAGTCAATCTTGGAAACCATTAATACACAGACAACTAAAAACAAGACTTTTCAAGTTAATTTTTGGATTAGATGATGTTGCATATTTACTTTATCAAAAGGCTAATTAATTAATCAATCAATTGGATGAATAATTAATTAATTATTTTATTTTGATAAGGTCAATCAAGAAAAGGGATACATTTTCCGTTAATATAATAATAATCAAAAATCCTGATTACATCAAGGAAGTTCAGCAACATTTCAGTGGACCATGATACCAAACAACAACAAAAGACAAACTAAGCTACATTACAAAAGCCCTTAAACCATACATATCAACAAACAAGCTAAGGACACCAAAAACATCAAATTGAATATCCCTGACAGCAACCACAAAGGAAACACCTTAGGCTCCATGAGATCCTCTCTCATCACTATAATCTGGTACAACAGTGGCAGGACACCTCTGCAGCGCTTCATCCTCATGAATCAGTTCAGCCAAAACAGTACCAAGGTCAGGCATTTTCTTGTCCATAGGCTCAAAGTCTTATGATTTGATTCCCAATTTGGTACAAATAAGATTAAGTTTTTGGCTATGGATCAACATCGCGTTTGCCTTTGCTTTTTGAAACTTCCAAATATTCTCCAGCCTGCTCATCAAGTTAAACTCCAATTGTTGCACTCAACAAGACAGTTTGAACACTAATTAGCTATACTGTGTTCAATGTATATAACCTTCGAGTAGACTGGCCTGGATCTTTCATAGCTTGGAGCACACAGTCAACCAAAGCTCCTTCATCAAGTCTGGAAAATAATTGATCCCTAGACAGGTTGGTGGTAGCGCATTCTAACAGTTTATCATCTTTGATACCTTCAATCAATGAATTCCTCCAAAACTCGAGTGCTTGATCAACAAGCACCTTTGTGGTCTTGTCAAGGAGGATACCACCATGCATCAATTGTTTCAATTTCAAGTCATCCACCAGGCAAGGAAAATAAAATTTGTTCATCATTGTTATGTTCTGCTCCTTAATGATATTTTCTGAGGATTCCTTTCCTTTGCTGAGCCTTGGGCTTCGACGAGCTCCAGACCCTTATCCTTATTTTGTTGAAACCTTGCCATCCAAATCCATAGGGGAAACCATTATAGTCTAAACAAAGAGTCTGAAACCAAGCAATACGTACTTAGACAAGGTATGCAAGGCTAGGCCATGACCATCTAATACTCAAAAAAAACTTTGCAAATCGTATGAGAAAAACCCATGGAGTTTTTCAAACTTAATAGCTCCAAATCAAGTCCTTACCACTTTATTCTATAGAAAATTCAATGTTGAAGTGCAATAAGATAGTGCATCCACAATCGAGACTCAACAATCCTCACACAACATAATAGAAGGGGAGATCACTAGATTTTTCCAAAGGAAAACTTCCATTCAAAATTAGACAATCAAACTTCTGCAAAAAAAACTTTCTGAAATAAATGATATGAAAATAGCATATCCGAGCATAATTATCTATTTGTTGGTGAAAAATTTGGCACTTGTGACAAATAGGAAATTTCACAACAGTGAAGGAGACAAAAGCCACTCCTCTATTCGAAGAGGAGGTTTTCTTTATTGAAAACAGGAAAAGTTAAACTAAACCTATTTACAATATCTAAAGGTTGAATAATGGAGTATCTGGTTGTACCACTTTCAACTGAAATGAAAAATAAAAAGGAAGACAAAGGGTCACACATGAATAAGTAAACGCAAAATTCATCCAACACACGACAAAAAAACGTTTACGAAAATTAACAAGGTTGTTTGAGATTGATTTAATTATTGCTTGAGTTGAGAGATATGCATTGACATTGGAAAAATACATATATGCATTAACATAGGAAAAATACATATCCACAAAGAAAAACAAGACACAAAGTTCTGGACTTTCCTTGTGTTCTCAGTTTGAAAAACAAACACAGTTTATTTCTCCTTCCTTTCAAGCAAAATTACAATGGAGATCAAACAATCCCTATACAATTGTCACTTCTCCTATTTATAGAGATAGGAGGGAATGGACTGACCCTTCACATTACATGTGACCTTTGACATTCACATTTTTGTCCCATTATTTTTTCACTAATTTTCTGATTTATACAGAAGAAAATAAATACAACTTTCCCGAAATAGAAAGCCAACAAAAATAGAAAGGAAACCTGTAGCATCCAAGGATGTCTTCTTTCGAGAAGCAACGGGTTGAAAATCTTGGAGCAACAGCAGAGCTTCTGCCCTATTCCTTATCCTGGGCAGCTTTAAATTTTCTGAATTTCTTCATTGCCTCAATGATTGTACTCCCCTCAGGGACTACCACATGTTTGCATCATGTCAACCATCTTTCAGATACCAGCAACATGGCATTTGGGACTTCCAAGAGTTCAATCAGTTGGTTATTCATTTCTTCAAATGACATGTGGATCTCACAGAGCACAGTCATTGAACCAACGTTGAAGGCATTTTATTTGAAAAAGTCTTCTTCGATCAGATTTTTGAATTGAGCCTTTACTTCATCCATGGTGAGCTAGCTTGTTGAATCTCTTTCAACATATCACAATGCAATTCTCCCACGTTGGAAAAAAAATACAACTTTCCTGAAATAGAAAGCCAACAAAAATAGAAAGGAAACCTGTAGCATCCTAGGATGTCTTCTTTCGAGAAGCAACAGGGATTGAAAATCTTGAAGCAACAGCAAAGCTTCTGACCTGTTCCTTATCCTAGGCAGCTTTAAATTTTCTGAATTTCTTCATTGCCTCAATGATTGTACTCCCCTTAGGGACTACCACATATTTGCATCGTGTCAACCATCTTTCGAATACCAGCAACATGGCATTTGGGACTTCCAAGAGCTCACTCAGTTGGTTATTCATGTATTCAAGTGAAATGTGGATTTCACAGAGTACAATCATCGAACCAATGTTGTAGGCATTTTATTTGAAAAACTGTTCTTTGAACCGCTTTTTGAATTGAGCCTTTACTTCATCCATGGTGAGCTGGCTTGTTGAATCCTCTTTCAACATATCACAATGCAATTCTCCCACGTTGGAAGAGAATTCTTTCTGCGTCTCTCTTCCAAATTGAACTTGCTATCACAACTCACCTATATCTCAATTCAGAATTTCAATGTTCTTAAGGATGTACTCTGACCATTTGCAAGAGGTACCATCTTCAGCTTTCTCAAAGATTCCAGCATTAACCATCACATCGGTTTCAATGTTAATCATTTGTTGAATATCACCTTTCAAGTTGTCCCAAACCTTCAACTCAATATCATGGGCCTTGATTTGTTGATTGATATTGACAATCTCAACATCAATTGTCCCATTTAGCTTTATTGCCTCCTCAATGTATTTCATACCATCCAAAAGCAACTCCTCAACCCAAGTTTCAAGAGGTTTGCCATTTTGCATTTATTGATGGTGGCTATGGCATCCTTACTAATTCTAGGAACTTAAGAAGAAGCATCTACCTAGGGAGATGCCAGGGCTTCGACTAGATTCAGAAAATAGTTGACATATCTGGCCAACTGTCAACCCTGATCCTTCAATTGTTCCTGAGTGAGTTCATCTTGTTCAGATCTTTTGATCATCCTCTTGGTAGTTTGTCAAAGGTTATGAACATCACTTTCCCAGGTTGGCTCCCCAAGAGATACTCTCATTAGAGTGTAATCACTCACAATCATCTCCTACTCATTTTTATCAACATTAGGCTCCGCAGTCTCCACAAACTGAGCACCTAATAGGTCTGAGACTAACCTTGATGTGGTCTTTGCCTTCTTGGGAGGAGTCACAAGGAGATTGGCAACTATGTCAAAATCTGGAATTTCTGCCTCAGACACCTTTCTTTTGTTCAACATTGGTTGCATCCATTGAAATGGCATTTGATTGAAACTAGTCATTTGAATAGTTGAAGGTGGTGGCGTAGGTTGCTTTGGAGGTGAAGCCTCTGGAGGGGGTGGAATAGATGGAGAAACTGAAGGAGATGTAGAGGCTCATAATTCAACATCACTAACAGTTGCCTATTGAGTTGTTCCTTGAGCAGAGGCAAGATATTGTTGAATGGCATTAGGGATTACTAGAGAAGGATATCCAAGAAGGGAGGACTACAACATGACAAATTTCTTAGCTTGCAACTTTCTTCCCACAGCAGGGCTTGCTTCACAAGTTTTAATGGGTTGCTTTGGCTGCTTGGGATCCTCATCATCTCCATCATTAGAGCTTGAAGAGCTGGATGATTGAATTGCAATGCTAGCACTGCCTTTCCCTTGAGCCTTGCAAGCTGCCACAGGGGCTTGCTTTGGAGGTGTTGAAGCTCTTGATCTCCTAGAGCCACCTACTCATGTAAACTCTGCTAGTTTGTTGTTGAACCATTCCATGGACCGATCCAACACACGCTTTGTTTGCACTTGCAAATCTGATAGCTCTTTGACAAACCAATTGATAGTAGAAAATGGGGCATCTGGCACCCATAACTCTTTCAACATATATGGGATCAAGGAGGTCACTTTGATCATCAATCATGCCGTCCGAAACCCATGTATCTTTGAAGGCTCTAATTTGTTTTAAACTCAATTTGCCCCAGTCACACCTAATTACTTCATACTCATCTGCAAAATCAGCCTAATAATCCTCCAAATGTGGCACATGTTCATAGGAAGCACCAATGCCAAGGTGTTTTCTTACACGCCATTTACTATCAAAAGACTCTCGGTTGTCATATGAATGCAAAGTGAATTGTGCAATTGAAGATTCGATATGCTAAGCATTCACGACATTCTTGCAAGTGAAATGATCCATGGAAATAGGAAATGCAACAACCAAAACATGCAAGTCTCTACAGCGTTTGTGCATTGCACCCAACTGTCTGCATAGTTCAATCAGAATAATCTTATCATTGGCTAACCTGTGTAACCGTAGAGGGTATCCTTGAAACCCTCCAACTCTAATATATGTAAATTTATAAAATTGGATGACGAGCTTCCATATTCAGAAATCGGGTCAATTGCTTCATCAAAAATTCTTCTTCCCCAATCTTCATCCAAGGCTTAGACTATTTTCATTGTGAAGGTATCACTAACACTTCTAAAATGTTTGTTGCTCTACTCCAGAGTCAAATAAGAGTAGAACTTATATACTTGAGTGGATGCATCTGCATTGGCTCGTTAAGTGAGACTACAGTACACTCTTTAAGAAGCCAAAGAGTACACCAAGTAGGAGGTCATGAAGAATTGCTTTGTAGCATCTATGTTAATCAATTGTTGGTGCAAGGCCTCACTGATCATTTCTCCCCATTCTATGTATGGTTTTCCATTACAGAGGTTCGTCGCCATAAACATCCATGTGTAGAAATTCATGGTGTTCTGATTTCGTAATACCTGTTTGATGAGAGTTATTATTCCCGATAGCTCTTCTTTGAAGTCAAATCTATAGAAGTTCTTCAAGAGCTTGGAAATACGGCTTCTCTTATGCTTCAACCATGACTCCTTGATGGTGGTCATATACTTGTCGGGATTTTATCCCAATAGCGTTGTCCTATTGACACACTCATCTTCGCACATGTCATGTACTGGGATTCTCAAAGTCATTCCCATCGATGTCCCATCCAATTTGGCCATTAGAAATCCACCACTTGATTTTATCTCTTTGGTCTTCGGATCATAGCACCGAGCAAAGACGAATACCAAATCAAAGCACTATACAGAGGTAGGAAAACCAGCCGCCTCAGGCAAGCAACTTTCTATCAAGCGAACAATCATGGAACTAGCATTTTCTACATTGAGCCACTTTTGGTATTCTTCTAGATCAACATGGCCAATCTGAGAATCTCCAATCTTCGAAATGTGCTATCCAAAAATAACAACTGCTCGAAACTCATATACTTATATTTCATTTTCATTGATTTTATGATTTGAAAGGTTTTTTCGGCAAGGGTTTGTAAATTCAGTGGATCAAGAGGCAAAAAGTACTGATGCAGTTGCAGAGAATAGATTTTGGTGGTCATGAAAAAATTTATATCTTTTCGGAAGACCCCTGAAACAACTATATTGGAAACCTAGAAATCTACAGTACCCTAAGCAAAACAAAGCTCCCTCTAGCTGAAATTTGTTGAAAACGTGAACCAATGCTACTGAAAGCTATACCAATGGGAAGTATTCGTGACACTGGAAATTATGACAGTTTTTTTGCAAAAACCCGTCTTGGTGGAAGATAATGAGGGCTGGCCAGAGTTTTAGAGAGCACTAGGACGGATAAATGAAGAAAACCGAGCCACTAAGTGGCTTTTATAAGTTTTATCACCGCAGGTATCAGCACGCAACATCCGACACATTGGACATGTGTCGAGTCGTGCAATTATTTTAATGGTTTGTCCATCCTCATGGGCGTGACAGATGCGAGGTCATGCGCAGGCGCGGCCTCATGTCCGCAAGGACAAATGGGTCATTCGCAGAGGCACGGGGCGCACAAGAACATGGTCGAGGGCATCACGTTTCCACATCCTGCATGGCCAAGAGGTTGGGTGACAGACGCAAGGTCATGTGCAGACGCAGCCTCATGTCCGCAAGGACAGATGGGTCATTTGCAGAGGCACGGGGCGCACAAGAACACGATTGAGGGCATCGCGTTTCCACATCCTGCATGACCTGGAGGTCGGGCAAGCCCGACATCCTGGCCACGCAAAGCACAAAAATCTGCTTTGCTATTTGGTAATTTCTTTGAATTTTAACTAACTCAAACACTTATAACTTTTTGCAAGCCTGACCTATGGGATTGCGCGAAAACACGCTTTATTCTCAGGCAATTTCTTTGAAATTTAACTAACTCAAACACACAACTTTTTGATAAAAACTCGCTTTTGAGTTATGATTTTAAATATTTGACATCAAATATTTCACTGTTACTCCTAACTTAGGTAATTTTGGCCTTGGTAAATTTAAGATACAATAGCTGCCTCAAGTTGGGGTCATGGACTTGTGAAAGGACATAGGATGAACTCTCAGAATCTTTGGTTTCGCAAACCAAGTGTCTTATCCATTGGGCTGAGTCTACTCAAAATGACAAAAATGAGAAAGGAAACAAGAAAGACTAGAAACATTAAAAGGAAACACAATGAAAACGGAAACACACAACAAACCTAAATCACTTACGAGGAACGGTAGATGACAGCCTACCTTCACTGTTTACAGTGCTTCAAATATTGTCCGTTGCAGGGTAGTGGAAGATGAGTTTCGTCTCTGTATGCCAAATAGTATGTATTCTCGCCATAAAAATGTCGGATTTTGAAAGGCCCCATCCATATGGAGTCAAACTTCCCATGACTTCCTCATGGTCCTCTTCGTTTATCTCAAAGTAGGACCAAGTCTCCTACTTGAAAATCTCACTATCATGCTTTCTGATCAAATACATATTTGACTTTTTCCTAATGTGTTGCAATTTTGTCAATCACTGTCACTTGTTTTTCTTCCAATCTGGTCAAGTACATGATTATCTTTTCCAATGCATCTTTGAATTGGTCATATCTTTATATAGCTTGAGGTAGCCATAAGGCTAAAAATTCTAGAGATATAGGAATCATTGCATCTATACCATAGAGTAATCGGAAAGGAGACATTTGGATTATTCTCTTAGTTGTTATTCAATCAGCCCATAAGGCGTCATACAATTTCTTGTGTCAATTTCTCTAATTCTCGTCAACCAATTTATGAACAATGGTGGTGATGTTCTCATTGTTGTATTCCGTTTGACTGTTACCTTGAGGGTAATAACAACACGAATGTGCAACTGAGATCCCATATCCTTAATAACCAATTAATCCAATCAAAGAGAAGATGGAAGCATTGTCCTTGACAATGTTCTGAGAAACTCCAAATCTGACCAATATGTTCTCTTTTATGAAGTTGCAAACCACATTAGAAGTGGTAGATCTTACTAGAATAGCCTCTACCCACTAAGTGAAGTAGTCAGTCGTCGTCAGCACATGTGTATGCCATACACTAGAATGCGGGTTCAAAGTTTCGATGAAGTCCAATCCCCACTATTGAAAAACTTCTTCAATGACTATAGGGTGGAGAGTCAATGTTGCTAGTTTAGGCCATCCAATAAAGCATTGACAAGCCTTGCACTTTGATACCCATTTTTGCGCATCTTTAAACAATGTTGACCAGTAGTAATGAGATTGCATAATTTTGAAAGTGGTTACAGTAAACGAAAAGTGTCCACCATGGGCCTTATCATAAAAAGCTTCCAGAAAACTTTTTTTGTTGGTCATTATTCATGCATCTCAAGAAAGTACCATCTAGGGACTTTTTGAACAGTGTCGTCCAAAATCAAATATTCGGTTGCCTTCAGCGTGAGTGTTCGCTTTTTACATGAGCCGAACATTCTCCATACGAGAGAAAGTATGCGATGTCAAAATACCACTCTTCAATGGAGTCAACAAAGACTACCAACGATAGTTCTTCCTTCTCTTCTTTGTGTGAATCAGCACCTTTACCAATCAACTGACAAAGGCCTTGTCCCCTTACCAACTTGGTGGGTTTGATATCTGACTCATATATGTGTACTTTAGCGATCCATCTCTCTCTTTGACCCAAGCTCTTGCTGAGTTAGGATTGATTTGACTGATGAATCTCGGACCATCATGGTGTAAGTTAAATAACTAGAAATTAAAATGTTTCACTGCCTTGACCACAACATACATGTGCTTTTCAACTAATGAATACTTGAGTTCATATTCTTTCAGTCCACAACTCATGAAAGCGATTGGATATTTGATTCCTTATTCATTTTTATGCACCAAGATAGCAGACAATGTATATTTAGAAGAATAACAATATGCAATGAAATCCTTCTGAAAAAATGGACAAGTCAAAACATGTGCCTTGGCAATAGCTTCCTTAATTTCATTGAAAGTTTTCTTCCCATCATCATTCCATTTAAAAGAGCTCTTTCCTCACATCATTTGCACAACGTATCTAGTGAGTTCGGCGAAGTCGAGAACAAATCTTCTGAGAAAGTTAACTTTACCGAAAAATAAACCCATGCCAAGCTTGTTGGTGGGTAAAGATAGATGTTGAATTGTGTTGACTCTTTTTGGATCAATCTTCTTACCTTCTTTAGAAACCACATGTCCTAGGGGTTTACCTTTGATTACTGCAAAAATGGACTCCTTGGGGTTCAAAGAAATACCATGAACTCGGCATCATTCAAAGTCCATTTTCAGATGCTCCTAGTGATCTTCTCTTTTATTTAAGAACATTGTAAGGTCATCAAGGTAAATCACTACAATCTTATTCTTCATGTCACTAAAGGCCAAACCCATTGCTCTTTGGAATGTAGCCCCTGCATTGATGAAACCAAAGGGCATCCTTTTGTAGGCGAATCTTCCCCATGGGGTGGTTAATGTCATCTTGTACTGATCTTTTGTAGCAACTTCACCCTAATTATATCCAAAAAAAAAATCTAGCTTGAACATCATTTCAGATCCCATGACGGCTTACAGGATTTGATCCATAATTGGCAAAGGACAATTGTCTTTGAGCAAAGACTGATTCAGATTGTGAAAGTCTACACAAAACCTAACTTCTCGATTCTTCTCGATATTAGCTACCCAAGTAGAATGATGCACAAGGAAGATTGTTGCATCCAACATCTTCTTTATTTCTTCATAGATGGTACCAATAATTTTAGGATTGTAGTGTCGCAACTTTTGTCTGAAAGGATAAACCCCAAGTTTCAACATCATACTACGCTGCATACTCTTAGGCCTAAAGCACTTCAAATCAGCATAACACCAAGCAAATATGTCTCTATACAATTTGAATAGAGTAATGAATCTCCTACGTTCTTCCTTGGAACAACATTTTCCAATGTTGACATATCACGGCCCTTCCTTTGTACAAATGTTCACTCTCTCACAGTTAGGTTACCCTCAGGGATCTTGATTTTTCTTCTTTATGTCCCTGTCATGCTTGTCGAACATTTCCTCCAAAGAGACCAAGCCTTTAGGGGTCTTATTTCCCTTTAATTGAATGACTTTACCATCTAATTGATTGGCTTCAGCGTCAAATGGTTCCAAGATTTTTGTGTCCTTTTATTCTAGTACAAAAGGCTCCCTATTAGTTGTTGACTTCCTTTGAAATGCAGATTTATGAAGTTATCCCTTTGCTCCAAGAAAGCAATAATTTGCTCATCATTGTTGAACACTTACAAATGCTCAGAGTTATCTAGAACACTTGGACGATATACCATTTCATTGATCTATCGTTCTTTATCTAACTCTAGATGAAGAATCAACAAAGATGTCGATACAGCTAGGACATCAGCGTTGGAATTTTCCGCTCTTGAGACAACATTTATGGCAAAAGCTTTGAAGGTTTCGAAACAGTCCCAAACCTTATTTCTATAGTGCTTCAATCTATCATTCTTCACATGGTACTGACATCTTATCTATTTCACAATCAACTCAACATCTCCTTGGGGTTTGAGATTTTGGATCTTCATTTCTTCTGTTGCTTGCAACCCTAAGAGCAAAGCCTCATATTCAGTTGTATTGTTGGTGCATTCGAATTGGAGTTTGTAGGAAAAAGGAAACAATTCCTTTTGAGGAGAAATAAACACCACACCAACAACTAAACCTATAGTTCAACAACTTCCATCGAATTCTAAAGTTCAAACATCATTTGTATCACCTTCTATAAGTTCAGGGTGTTCAAGATCTTTCTCATTCATCGTCATGTAGTTACCAAGGCTTGTTTCCTCCTACAAAATGTGTGTTCAAGGGTCGATTGATTTCTACACCAAAAATTTGGCCTTTGGTTCTGGAAACAATTTTTCATTTATTCTTTTTATAGGAATAATAGCACATGTCTAGTCCAATTTGATTTCACCTCCATGATCTTTGCAAAAGGTTCTACTCAATAGCATTCCAAAGTCGGGAGGGATATCTGCCACTAGAATAGTCATCTCAACTCTCTTCTAAGGTAACGCAGCTAGATCAACCTGTGCATCTTTTATCTATCCAATCAAAGAGACTTGTTTTGCTTCCATGTTAAAACAACGACCGAAACTTTTGGTGTAGGTCATCCCTAAGCCATTTGCTACTTTGGTCGGCATTATTATCTGAAGCTCTCAAATCAATTATGCAATTATTTAGTCAAAAACCTCCAACGAAGAGCGAAACATAAAAAGGCTCAAGCCTTTCATTACTTTGAATAGAAACAATTACGTTATTTTACAAAGCGGAATCAGCCAATCTGGTATGAGCTCCATGAAGTGTGTTGGGACTTTCTCCTTTGATGAGCTTGATCAATCTGTCCAACTGCTCAAGATTTGACCTAACGTATTCAGTTTGAAAATTTGAGCCTTAGTCTTATTCATGTGGTCAATAATATCAAAGGAAGAACTAGCAGAATTTGATTCTTCATTGATGGAAACATTAGGAGGGAACATGGAATTCCCAATATTTGCAGGCTGCTTGTCTTTTGAGGAATTCGGTAAAAGAGTACCTCGGTTGAGAACGAACTTAGGAGCAGTTGTAGCCTTGGGAGTGTTGTTCCCAAAATTTGTCACTTATTTTGGGACATGTTAACTATTTTTGGTCCTACAAGCCGAAAATTTCGCTCTTCCCTTTGTAGAGTAAGATACTCTACATTTTATTTTGAGTTTCAGTTGCACACTCCAAGTTTTGTCCCTGCGCGTTTCAGTTTCGAGGCAGTGGAGGGTTATGACACAGGGTGCAGGTTTTTCTTTCTGCGCGGGTTTTTTTTTTTTTTTTTTTTGCCTAAAGTTTTGTCTAAGTCTCAAAGTCGAGCGGAAGCTGCCAAGTGTCATCTGTCGGGACACATTACAACTTGTTTCTAAAAAGCAGCAGAACGTGCCACGTGTCCCGTTATAACTCAGCAGAGCATGACAAGTGTCTCCATCCGCATTCCAAAGTTTCTTATAAGCTTCTTTTAATAAGCTTCTCTTAGAGTCTTGCGGAGGGCGCCAAGTGGCAACTGCGGAAGGTTTTAATATGTTTTTCTAAATGCAGTGGAAGTCGCCACGTGTCCCTTGTAAAGCTCGGCGGAAGCCGCCAAGTGTCAACATCCACAGTTTCCTCCTTTTGCTTCATTATCGAGTAAGGACTGTGGTGGGCCCCGGATGAGTTGCTAAAAGCGGAGCGTGCCAAGTGTCATCGTTCGCGTGAATCCAAATGAGTCCCGAATGTTTCTATAGTGTTTCTAAAGCTCAGCGGAAGCCGCCATGTGTCATCTTACGCAAGATTCTCAAAAAATATCTAAAGCTTCTATAAGTTAAGCAGATGCTGTCAAGTGTCCTCGCCTATATCACAGCGGAAAACACCACGTGTCACTTGTTAAGATCAGCAGAAAGCGTCACCTGTCCCCGTTCCCCTCTTGAAGTTGTTCGGGCAAGAAGTGTTGTGGGTCCCATTTTTTGTAAGTTGGTAAAGTTTCAAAGCAGCGGACTGTGACAGATGTCAAAGACGGAGCACTCCCAATACAAAGACACAGTAAAAAGGATGAAGCCCGATGGAAAGCGGCCAAAGCAAGCGGGAAAGACACGAAAGAATCGCTAAGGAGGATGACGGGCCCGCAGCCATCAAATTTAGGACAACCAACTAGCCGTTAGCTTTCAAACGATGACGAACCCGAAGACGTCAAATTTGCAGCAATAAAGTGTCTGATGATCTTTGCACGCTTAAACGCGGACCCGAAGGCACTCAAATACCTTCAGGCCGAAAGGAAGAACCGCCGAGAGAAGGAACCAAAAGAACCAGAAAGGAAAAAAAATAGCCCGAGGGCTCAAATCGCAGCAGAAAGAGGGAAAGGCCAAAATATCTACGCAGTAGTTATTCCAGTAGGTGGAACAGTCCGCAAAGCAGATTTTTGAGCCCTTAAACATTGAAGACATGCCCTGTTTGTCCCCCTTGGAGTAAAGACAAAATGAACAGCTGCGTAGAGACCGGATGATCCAGACCCAGGAAAAGACATTTGTGATGAATTGACACGCCACAATTAAGGCCGACGCCCTATTCCAACATGGCCCCCTAACAGAACTGAAAATGCATTCAAGGCATTGAATGCACAGCATGGGCCATTCCATGAAACAAAGCGCCAAGTCTTTCTTAGCTGCTATATATTGTAATCTCTTTTATTGTTTTAGGGAGATCTTTTTGATAAAAGGAGCAAAACTCTGCCAAAACTGAGAAGCTATCACTGAGACTTTGAGCTCAATTTGTTAATCATTTTTCTTTGTTTGAATGATAAAGCAAGTTACTTTCAGGGTTTGTGATGTCACAGCTTGTATCATTTAGGAGACTGTGCTTATGTCTGTTTTCTGAATGTGTTCTTGTCCATTTAATGAAATAAGCAGAGCTAGTGGAGATAATCAAGAAGGTACCCTGAAGCTAACTGTGGGAAGACTTTGTGCTGCCTACAATTGCCTTTAGTGTGTTTCTTTATTTTCTGTTTCTGTGTAAAAGACATTGGAACGACTTTGTGCCCTCATTGTCTTTCGTATCTCACTCTTTGGACAGCTGAAGTGGAGACTTTGTGCTACACTTCATTCTGTTGACTACTGTATCCTGTTACCAATCACTTCTCACTACCTGAAAAAACTCTTGTTGTTTCCTGTAAGACCACTTCTGAAAGAAGAGAAGTGTTTTCAGTGAATTCACCAAGATTTTTCTTTTGTCTGTGAGCATCATCTCTGAAAAAAAAGAGATGGATGGTGTTACCTTACCCCTGAGTGTTATTTTCTGTATATATTTATAGTATATAACAATTTTGTCATATTTAACAAGGAACCTCCCTTGATGAGAGGAGAGATTTGTCCCCTTTGGATGTGGTAAACCTGCAACTTTGGACGACCAATCTCCCTTGCTGTGGTTGATAAGACCTATTTTGCTCATCAGTACACTGGTGACAATATTCACACAACAGCTTTTTGGCGACTTCCCTGGAGACAGACAAGCAGTTTGAAGCCTCGAACTTCAAGCTGAAGCAAGACCAGTCATTTTTCATTTTTGTTTAACAATCTGGCAACTCCACGCTATACCAGAAGCCAAAGAGATCAAGGTGTTGTTGACCCTGTCTTTGAGTTCGTGCAACAAGAAAATTTCGACTTTTTACCTCCCCAACTTCAAGCTCAGCGATCTAGGAGTGTTCCTCGTACCCGTACCAGGTCACCAACCCAAGGTAGAGCTGCTTTTTCTGCTGTTAGCAGAGCTTTGCCTATACATACTCCACCCAAATTTGTTGTCCCCCTTTTCCATAATCCAATCATAGCAGTTCAAGGCCCCTAGGGTAACTCTTTTCGCCCACTTAATCTAACTCCACCTCTACACGAGCTTCCACGTAGTTCAAGAAAGAATTTTTCCAAATTTTTTGGTGATGGGAGAGTTCATCCTGATGAACACATCGCAGCTTTCAACATAACCTGTGGTGTGATAAGCGTGGAATTTGAGGACGTGACAATCAGGCTTTTCGTGGAAACACTACAAGGTGCTGTTGCAGACTAGTTCTACCATTTGCAAGCTAGATCAGTGACTCAATGAGACACACTCAAAGCTAAATTTGAACCCAAGTTCAAGTCTGCAGAAGATGCACACGCCTTACTGGCCCAGCTCACACAGATGAAGAAGGAATCTCATGCACCTATGAGGGATTTCATAGCAAAGTTTGACAAGCTGAGGAATAGAATTCCTACAATTGCCCAGCCAACACCTGAAAACCTCAAATGCTTCTTCATCAACTCACAGCTACCTGAAATGAGTTTTCTGTTGAGACGTGCTAGCCACATAGACCTTGAGGCTGCTCAGGACTTGGCTACTGAGGTAGAAGATGACCTTATCTTGGCAGGAAAGATAAGAAGAAATCCAAACAAAGATAAATCATCTTTATCTTCTGAATACTCACCTATAGCCACCACTGATCCAATGGTGCAGAAGCTAGCAAATGAGTTGCTGGCTCTCAGAAAGCAAATGGGGTGTCCTCTGCTCCATACAGAGATGTACCAAAGAGAACATTCCCAAATCAGTCATATCAAGGCAATGCTGCCAAGAATTAAGGGCAAACAAATCGCCTTCCTCCTCCACAGAGGAACTTTGCCCTTGAAGCGCCTCCAACCAACTCAGCAGTTGGATATCTTGACGTTGAATTAGATTTCTCCTTCCAACCTGAGCTGAATCCGAAAGATGACGCTAATCTCTTCACTGAGGAAGAAGAAGAATTAGCTGGTGACTCCAACATTGGTTTCCTGAATTATCAGGACGAACCCAGAAGTGAAGAAAATGTAGCTGAGGGATCATATGTTGTTTTCACTCGGTCCAAGAATCAATCAGCCCATCAAGCTAATAAAGAGAACACAGAGCAGCGACCTCAACCTGCAATTTCAATTGCCAAACGGGGAACCACTCTCCCTTTTCGACCAAAGGACTCGGTGACTGCTAAAAAGGTGAGTCCCTCAATTGCGCCTTCACCTCCATTTTCGAATTCGCAGACCAATCCTTCCTCTTCTAAAAACCAAAAGGATGAACTCCCATCCTCTACTCCTAGCTCTTTCCAGACATTTGACATAATTGACCATGTCAAGAAAACTAAGATCCAAATGTCTGAATTTGAATTTCTACAATCCAACCCTGATCAGTTGGATAAATTGGTTCAATGTGTAAAGAACCAAACCATCCCAGCCAGACAAGAAGCTAAGAAGGTAACTCGTGATCCCTCAAGGAACATGTCTATTCCAAACAACCCTTTCATTACTCCTATTTCTGCCCCTAAAAAAATAGAGTCTTTCTATGTTTTCCTGTTGATAAACGGTCACAAGCTAAACAATTGTATTATTGATTCCGAAGCTTCAGACAATGTCATGCCCGCCAAAGTGGCTGAATCCCTTGGTCTCACACTGACCAAGACATTTGGGAGATGTTTCTCCATGAAAAACAAGCAAGTACCTCTGCTATGACAAATCAAGGACACCCAATTTGCATTTGCAGCGTTCCCAGACAAAAGAATCAAGATGATTGTCCTGGTGGCCGATGTCCCAGCATCATATGGCATCCTTCTTGGGCAAAATTTTTGCAAAGACGTTGGAGGTGAATTGAGCATGGACCTATCCGAAGCAAGGATTTCAGTCAAAGGCGTCATGAAGAGATTGCTCCCTGAAAAAAAAGCAAAATATGTGGTCACCCAATCATCAACACCTGAAGCTCAAATTTTGTGAGTCTTCAGGCATGGGTAATTATTTCTTAACAGAAGAAGTCCATGAAGCACCTAATGAAACTCCTGAATGCGATAGCCTGAAAATACCTTCAGCTGGAGCAGCAGAAAGGATGGTAGAACGCAGTACAAGTGCTGAGAAATCTTCCCCTCCAAACGAAGAAGAATCCAAAGGAAAATCAGTGTCTGAGGAGGTATGGATTCTGAAATTTGATGGCATCTGCTCCTCTACTGGTTCAGGGGCCGAAATTGTGCTAATATCTCCTCAAAGAGATATTTTTCCTTCATCATACAAGTTGCAGTTCAGCAACATCAACACAGTCGAGTATGAATCTCTCTTACTTGGATTGAAGGTTGCTCGTGACAAAGGCATCAAACTCCTTCATGCCAAGGGGGATGCTGAACTGGTGGTTTGTCAAGTGAGAAACCTGTACCAAACCAAAAACGAGAGATTGCGCCATTACCGCAATCTAGTTTGGGATCAGATTGAAAACTTTGATGTTTTCAACATCTCTGTAGTTCTCACAGAATTCAATGATAACGTTGATGCTTTAGCCGTTTCAGCAATTCTCTTGGTTCCTCACCCTGACTTCAAAGGAGATAGGTACACTATTGAGCTGATCTTTCGACCAAATGTACCTGATAATGTCAGTCACTGGCAAGTGTTTAATAATGACAACCAAATCATTGCCTTCTTAGAGCAAAAAGACAGCTTTGAACAGCTGCATTTTGAAGGTAGTGAGCCTCAAAAGCTTGAACCAGCTCCTGAATCAAGTGCGGACGCAGGTGAGGAGTTCCTACAATTGAAAGGGAATAAAATTTCCAAAGGATTGGTCTCCTTTAAGAAGTTTGACAAACATGACAAATTCATCAAACAGCAGCAAACGGATTCAAGCTCCTCTTAGGAGTTTGATCAGATAAATTTGGGTACCAAAGAAAATCCCAAGATGGTGAACATTGAAAAGCGTTGCAATCAAGAAGAAAAGTTCAAATTCACTACTCTGCTCAGTCAGTACATGGATGTCTTAGCATACTCCTATGATGATCTGAAGTCACTCAGGCCTGATGAAATTCGCCATGACATTCCTCTCAAAAGTGATTCGGCACCTTACAGGGAAAAATTCAGGCACTACAATCCGAAGATATCAGGCACTATTCTGTCTGAAATACAGATTACGCTGAATGCCAAGATAATCTTCCCAATCCATCATTCCACATGGATTGCCAACATAGTACCTGTGAGAAAGAAGAATGGCGAAATTTGCCTCTGTGTGGATTTCAAGAATCTGAATCAGTCATCCTTAAAAGATAACTATCCTCTGCCTATCATGGATCAAGTGCTTCAGACAGTGACCGGTTCGAAGATGTTATCAATGCTGACGGCTTCTCAGGATACAATCAAGTTGAAATTGGTGAAGCAGACCAGCACAAGACAACCTTCACCACGCCTTGGGGCACCTTTGCATATCGAAGAATGCCATTTGGCCTGATAAATGCTGGCGCCACCTTTCAGAGAGCAATGGACCTTGCTTTCAAAAATGAAATGGGTAAGCTCATTGTAGTGTCCCTGGATGATCTAACCATCTTTTTCAAGCATCACCCAGATCATGTGCGTCATTTGCAACAAGTGCTGGAACGCTGCCGCCAAAATGGCATTTCTTTGAACCCCAAGAAGTCTGTCTTTAGAGTGACAGAAGGGAAGCTTCTCGGACACATTGTTTCCCGAGAAGGCATAAAGATTGACTCAGAAAGAGTCAAGTCTATCCAAGAGCTTACTTTGCCCACAAGTAAGACTGCAGTTCACTCTTTCTTTGAAAATGTGAATTTCTTAAAAAGGTTCATCCCCGAGTTTGCTGAGAAGACTCGACATATTGTAAACATGATGAAGGGAAAGGCCACTTTCAACTGGACTGAAAAAGGCAAATTAACATTCCGGGACATCGAGACAGCGATTGTTCACGCTCCAATTCTGGTTTGTCCAAACTATAACAAGGATTTCATGATGTATAGTTATGCTTCAAAGCACACACTTTCAGCAATTTTGTTTCAACGGAACCAAAAAAGTGTGGAATCCCCTATTTCTTTCATGAGCTGTCCTCTTAAAGCTCATGAGCTGTCCTCTTAAAGCTCATGAGCTGAAATACTCAAACATAGAGAAGCATGTCTATGCAGTGGTAAAGGCAGTGAAGCATTTTCACTTCTACATCCTGAATTCACACGTTACTGCCTTGGTTCCTGATACCACGGTTAAATCCATATTAACTCAACAAGACTTTGGGACGAAAAGTGGCAATTGGATTGCAAAAATCCAAGAGTTTGATCTAGTCATCAAACCAACGAAGCTGGTGCGAGAAAAGGGCCTTTGTCAATTAATTGTTGATAACAAGCCAACACAAACAGAGCATGAAAAATCAGAAGACACGCCAACAGTCCTCTTTGTCTCTACTACGAATGAGTGGTACTCAAGTATTGCTCATTTTCTTACTTATGGAGAGTGTCCTGCTCACCTATCTTATAAAGAAAGGAGGACTATCAAGTTGAAAGCTGTCAATTGTCCTCTGAGACAACGGCCTGTACAAGAGGAGCCTTGATGGAGTGTTCTTTCGCTGCATGGATAAAGAGCTGCAGAACCAACTTTTGAGGTCCTTCCACAATCTGGCCTGTGGAGGACATTTTTCTGCTCCTGTGACTGCCCACAAGATTCTTAGAGCCAAGTATTACTGGCCTACTTTGTTCCAGGATGCATACAAATGGGTACGAAGGTGTGAATTGTGCCAACAGTTCGTTGGAAGACCCAAGTTAGTTGCTCTGCCTCTCAAGCCAGTGGTCATAGAAGAGCCATTTCAGCAATGGGGCATCGATTTCATTAGCGCTGTAAACCCATCTTCAAGTGCTGGACATAATTATGTCCTCACAGCAACAGATTAATTCACCAAGTGGGTGGAAGCAATTCCAACCAAGCATGCTACTTCTGAAGTAGTGTGCAATTTCCTCAAGGAGAACATCATTTCCAAGTTTGGGGTCCCAACCAAGATTGTCACTGACAATGCAGCTTGTTTCACTTCTCAGGAGATCACTCAGTTCTGTTTTTATTATGAGGTCACCCTCTCCCATTCTTCTGATTACTTTCCACAAGGAAATGGACACACTGAATCAAATAACAAGAATCTGGTGACTATCATCAAGAAGCTGGTGGATGACAATCAAAGGACATGGCATAAAGCATTGGTTGATGCTCTGTGGGCAGATAGAATTACACCAAAAAGGGCGATTGGTATGTCTCCTTTCCAACTTCTTTATGGTCTCAATGCTGAGATACCAATCACCCTGGAATTGCCAGCATTGAAATTCGCCAAGGCAATTGAGGATCAAACTTATGAAAGCTCCTTTGATAAGAAGATCATGTGCCTGACTGAGCTAGATGAGCAGAGAACTATGGTGGTGGACTGAATTGCAGCCCATCAAAGTCTGGTGAAGAAACTCTTCGACCAGAAAGCAAAAGACCATGATTTCCAAATTGGAGATCAAGTCTCCCTGTGGGATAAGAGGAGAGAACCAAAAAGAATGCATGGAAAGCTTGATTCCCTATAGAGAGGCCCTTTTACTATCCATGAGCTCAACGGTGAAAACAGCTTCCTATTGAAGTATCAAGATGACACACCCTTTTCTCTGCCTCACAATGGGCAACATCTGAAGCACTTCAATTCTTGAAGTATCAGATAAGTTCACCTGTACATATGCATATTGGTATAGCCTTTGTTTCTATTGTGTGTTGTTCGTTTTCGTTTTTGGCGCCTTTTCTTTTTGGGTAGCATGACTTCATAGCCCAATGGCATACTTCAAGGCACTGAAGATTCTAGTTACTACTCCCCTCAACTATTCCAAGTTTTCAACTGAAAGAAATTTCCCAACTGGAACCAGCTGTTGTTCTCAAAATTTGTCACTTATTTTGGGACATGTGAACTATTTTTGGTCCTACGAGCCGAAAATTTCGCTCTTCCCTTTGTAGAGTAAGATACTCTATATTTTATTTTGAGTTTCAGTTGCGCGCTCCAAGTTTTGTCCCTGTACGTTTCAGTTTCGAGGCAATGGAGGATTATGACACAGAGCGCGGATTTTTCTTTTTGCGCGAATTTTTATTTATTTTGCCTAAAGTTCTGTGTAAGTCTCAAAGTCGAGCGGAAGCTGCCAAGTGTCATCTGTCGGGACACATTACAACTTGTTTCTAAAAAGCAGCAGAACGTGCCACGTGTCCCGTTATAACTCAGCGGAGCGCGACAAGTGTCTGCATCCGCGTTCCAAAGTTTCTTATAAGCTTCTTTCAATAAGCTTCTCTCACAGTCCCGCGGAGGGCGCCAAGTGGCAACTGCGGAAGGTTTTAATATGTTTTTCTAAATGCAGTGGAAGTCGCCACGTGTCCCTTGTAAATCTCGGCGGAAGCCGCCAAGTGTCAACATCCGCAATTTCTTCCTTTTGCTTCGTTATCGAGTAAAGACTGTGGTGGGCCCTGGATGAGTTGATAAAAGTAAGCGGAGCGCGCCAAGTGTCATCATCCGCGTGAATCCAAATGAGTCCCGAATGTTTCTATAGTGTTTCTAAAGCTCAGCGGAAGCCGCCATGTGTCATCTTCCGCAGGATTCTCAAAAGGTATCTAAAGCTTCTATAAGTTAAGCAGATGCTGCCAAGTGTCACAGTGGAAAACGCCATGTGTCACTTGTTAAGATCAGCAGAAAGCGTCACCTGTCCCCATTCCCCTTTTGAAGCTGTTCAGGCAAGAAGTGTTGTAGGTCCCATTTTCTGTAAGTTGGTAAAGTTTCAAAGCAGCGGACTGTGACAGATGTCAAAGACAGAGAACTCCCAATACAAAAACACAGTAAAAAGGATGAAGCCCGACGGAAAGCAGCCAAAGCAAGCGGGAAAGACACGAAAGAATCGCTAAGGAGGATGACGAGCCCGCAGCCGTCAAATTTAGGACAACCAACTAGCCGTTAGCTTTCAAACGATGACGGACCTGAAGACGTCAAATTTGCGGCAATAAAGTGTCTAATGATCTTTGCAGGCTTAAACGCGGACCCGAAGGAATTCAAATACCTTCAGGGCGAAAGGAAGAACCGCCGAGAGGAGGAACCAAAAGAACTAAAAAAGAAAAAAGATAGTTGGAGGGCTCAAATCGCAGCAGAAAGAGTGAAAGGCCAAAATATCTACACAGTAGTTATTCCAGTAGGTGGAACAGTCCGCAAAGCAGATTTTTGAGCCCTTAAACATTGAAGACACGACCTGTTTGTCCCCCTTGGAGTAAAAAAAAAATGGACAGTGACATAGAGACCAGATGATCCAGACCCAGGGGAAGACATTTGAGATGAATTGACACGCCACAGTTAAGACCGACGCCCTATTCCAGCATGGCCCCCTAATAATACTGAAAATGCATTCAAGGCATTGAATGCATAGCATGGGCCATTCCATGAAACAAAGCGCCAAGTCTTTCTTAGCTACTATATATTGTAATCTCTTTTATTGTTTTAGGGAGATATTTTTGATAAAAGAAGCAAAACTCTGCCAAAACTGAGAAGCTATCACTGAGACTTTGAGCTCAAGTTGTTAATCATTTTTCTTTGTTTGAATGATAAAGCAAGTTACTTTCAGGCTTTGTGATGTCATAGCTTGTATCATTTAAGAGACTGTTCTTATGTCTGTTTTCTGAATGTGTTCTTGTCCATTTAATGAAATAAGCAGAGCTAGTGGAAATAATCAAGAAGGTACCCTGAAGTTAACTGTGGGAAGACTTTGTGCTGCCTACAATTGCCTTTAATGTGTTTCTTTATTTTCTGTTTCTGTGTAAAAGACATTGAGACGACTTTGTGCCCTCATTGTCTTTCATATTTCACTCTTTGGGCAGCTGAAGTGGAGACTTTGTGCTACACTTCATTCTGTTGGCTACTGTATCCTGTTACCAGTCACTTCTCACTACCTGAAAGAACTCTTGTTGTTTCCTGTAAGACCACTTCTGAAAGAAGAGAAGTGCTTTTAGTGTCTTCACCAAGATTTCTCCTTTGTTTGCGAGCATCATCTCTGAAAAAAGAGAGATGGATGGTGTTACCTTACCCCTGAGTGTTATTTTCTGCATATATTTATAGTATATAACAACCTTGTCATATTTAACAGGGAACCTCCCCTTGATGAGAGGAGAGATTTGTCCCCTTTGAATGTGGTAAACCTACAACTTTGGACGACCAATCTCCCTTGATGTGGTTGATAAGACCTATTTTGCTCATCAGTACACTGGTGACAAAATATTCACCCAACAGGGAGCTTCCTTGGTTTTTTGCTTATCAGACTTTGTTTTTTCTGCAGCCTTCAACTTCTCATTCTAAGCTCTGGTGAACACAACATATGCCAAGATACCTATTACTTCAACATATGAGCTTCCTTGTATGAAGTACTCTGAGCTTGGGGAATCTATTACTTCAAAGCCAAGATATCATGTGCCAACCTCTAAACCAAATGATCTGCTAAATTTTGTTCTTTACTCTTGTAAGAGTCCTTTTTAAGATTCTCAGCTATGATAATATCATCTTCGATTTCCGTGGCTTGGGTTTGTGTTATTGCCAAAGTCAAGGGATGGTTTCTTCGAAGGAAGAAACTTTAATCAAGTACTTGTGCATTTAAGAATAAGCACTTCTGATTTTCTATTGTAGGTATGGCAGCCACTAGAATCTTATGCACAAGCTTGTTGAATCGAGCAATGAAATCTCTCATGGGCTCATGAGATTATTTCTTTATCTCAAACAACTAAGCCAATAAAGAGTGTTCATCCTCAACAAGTTTGAATCTTTCTTCGAATCTTGTTCTCATCGTTTGCCAATCTGGAATGGAATCAGTGGGTAGATGGTGAAACCATTTTGCTACTGCTTCAACCAACGTTTCCATGAATAATCTGATTGACACATCTTCACATTCTACACCGAGAATACCACATGTAGAGAAGAAAGCATTTACATGCTCATTAGGATGTTTACCATCACCGGTAAACTTGAAAAAAATATTCCTTGAACCCTTTGGTAGTTCATGAAGTTGAGCACCTAAGGCCAATAGGCCAATACAGGGATCCCATGGTACAACAACAACCATGTTTTGAAAGCTTATTTCTCTTGAAACCAATATGTTAGGCAATGACAATGTTTTGCTTATAAGTTGTACCCTTCTTATTCGCTTAGGAAAGAGTCTGAAACTAGATTGTTCTTGCAAGTTAAAGAATGGATCAAAAATACCTTACTTTTTATTGGACCTTGTGTACCTTTTCTCAGCCAAGATGCCAAGAATTTATTGAATAGGAGTACAAAAGATTTAAGGAGCTCTACGTACTACTCTGATTATGATTCTTCCAACAATGATTGCAACAATCTTATGGAACAAATGAGCACTTTGTTCCTCTTCTAGTACAGTTGCAACTCTTTGAAAGTGGGAGTTATTCACTCTATTATCTCAGGCGAACTGTCAGAGATCACAAGAGATATCCGATTGCGCAATTGGTGTCCAATCAAGGTTTGGTTGGTGAGCTGGGTTTTAATTTCAAGGGATAGTCATGCAAGTAATTATACTGATAGATGTGGGTTGCACGAAAAGTACATAACGTGCCCCATGGTGGGCACCAAAAACTGTTGGTGAAATATTTGGCGCTTGTGGCAAATAAGAAATTTCAAAACAGTGAAGGACACAAAAGTCTATCTATTCAAACAATGCAATTCTCTCAAGTTGGAAGAGAGTTCTTTCTACTTCTCTCTTTCAATTTGGACTTGCTCTCGCAACTCACCTATAGCTCAATTCAGAATTTCAATCTTCCAAAGGATGCATTCTGAGCATTTGCAAGAGGTATCATCTTCAGCTTTCTCAAAAATCCTAGCCTTAACCACCACATCGATTTAAATGTCAATCATCTGTTGAATATCTCCTTTAACATTTTCCCAGACCTTCAACTCACTGTCATGGGCCTTGATTTGTTGATTGATATTGACAATCTCAGCATCAATTGTCCCATTAAGCTTTATTACCTCCTCAATGTATTTCATACCATTCAAGAGCAACTCCTCAACCCAAACTTCAAGAATGATACCATACATGTCATATCTGTTAATGGTGGCTATGGTATCCTTACTAATTCCAGGAACTAGAGAAGGAGCATCTACCTAAGGAACTACCAGTGTTTCGACTAGATTGAGAAAATAGTTGACATTTCTGGCCAACTGTCGAACTTGATCCTTCAATTGTTCATGAGTCAATTCATCATGTTCAAATGTTTTGATCATCCTCTCTGTAGCTTATTGCAGGTTATGAACACTTTCCTGAGTGGCTCCCCAAGAGATACTCTCTTCAGAGTATAATCACTCGTAGTCAACTCCTACTAATTTTTATCAACATTAGGCTCAGCAATCTCCACAAATTGAGCCCTTAACGGGTCTGAGACTAACCTTGATGTGGTCTTTGCCTTCTTGGGAGGATTCTTGAGGAGATTGGCAACTACATCAAAATCTGGAATTTCCGCTTCAACCACCTTCTTTTGTTCAGCATTGGTTGCATCCATTGAAATGACATTTGGCTGAAACTAGTCATTTTAGTAGTTGAAGGTGGTGTTGTAGGTTGCTTCGAAGGTGAAGCCTCTGGATAAATTGGAATAGATGGAGAAACTGAAGGAGAGGCTGGTATTTCAACATCACTAACCGCTGCCTATTGAGTTGCTCCTTGAGTAGAGGCAAGATACTGTTGAGTGGTATTAGAAATTGTAAGAGAAGAATCTCGAAGAGGGGAGGACTGCAACATGATAGATTTCTTAACTTGCAACATTCTTCCCACAACAGGCCTATCTTCACAAGTTTAACGGGGGTTGCTTTTGTTTCTTAAGATCTTCGTCATCTCCATCATCAAAACCTGACGAGCTGGATGAGTGAATTGCAATGCTAGCATTGTCTTTCCCTTGAGCCTTGGGAGTTGCCACAAATGCTTGCTTTGAATGTGTTGAAGCTCTTGATCTCCTGGAGCCACCTGCTCCAATAAACTCTTGCTAGTTTGTTGTTGAGCCATTCCATGGATCGATCCAACACACGGTTTGTTTGCACTTGCAAATCTGATAGGTCTTTGACAAATCAATTGATAGTAGGCAATGAGGCACTCATAACTCTTTCAACATTTATGGGATTGAGGTCGTCACTCTGATCATCAATCATGCTGATCTCCGAAACCCACATATATCTGAAGGCTTTGATCTGTTCTACACTCAGTCTGCCACAGTCACGCCTAATTACTTCATAGTCATCTGCACAATCGACCCAATAATCCTCCAAATGTGGCACATGTTCATAGGAAGCACCAATGCCAAGGCGTTTACTTACAAACCCCTTACTATCAAAAGACTCTTGGTTGTCATATGAATCCAAAATGAATTTGCAATTGAAGATTCGATATCCTGAGCATTCACAACATTCTTGCAGGTAAAATGAACCAAGGAGATAGGAAATGCAACACCCAAAACATGCCTGCCCTTGCATTGTTTGTGCACTTCACCCAACTATTTGCATAGTTCAATTTGAATGATCTTATTGTTGGCTAACCTAGGTAGCCACAGAGGGTATCCTTCAAATCCTCCAACTCTGATATATGTAAATTTATCGAATTGGATGAACTAGCTCCCATATTGAGAAACTAGGGTGACTACTTCATCAAAAATTCTTCCCCAATCTTCATCTAAGGCTTGGACTATTCTCAAAGTGAAAGCATCATTGACTTCTAAAATGTTTGTTGATCTGCTCCAAAATCATCTAAGAATAGAACTCATATACTTGCGTGGATCCATCTGCATTGGCTCACTGAGTGAGACCAATGTATACTCTTTGAGAAGCCAAAGAGTACACCAAGTAGGAAGTCATCAAGAATTGCTTTGTAGCATCCATGTTGATCACTTGTTGGTGCAAGGCCTCACTGATCATTTCTCTCCATTTTATGTATTGTTTTCCATTATGGATGATGTTTATCGTTGTATGCATATAAATTTGCTCACCTTCTCCAAGTTGCTAATCTCGTCACTAATTTCATCTAATTTCATTTTATTTCATCTTATCATTAATCCCCCATCTTCCTAGTCATTTTTCCATCACTCCCATTATTTTACATCATACTAACATTATTCTCATCCCACCAATCAATTAATCCACCTAAGTCCCCACTATCTACTAACTAATCCCACTTATCTAATATTTGAGAATTTAAAATTCCCATATCCCACCTATCTACCTACTCTTAGGCTTTCCTACAAGCCTACTCCCCTAGTCATGACCTAATCACTTTCTAATAGCACCTAGCACTCACCTAACCTCCATTTAATCATCATTAACCCCTCCTAATGGATTCTAGAATTATCCAATTCTAGAATCCTCTCTATTCTCACCCTTCCTCTCGAGAAGCCTCTAAATCTAGAGGCTTCCAAGGAATTTTTAATTCCTTTTAATTCTCCCTCCTTCCTCTATTTAATCTACCACCCCTCCATGGCCAAACCAATAGATGAATTCATAGAAACATCATGTCCATATTAACAATCAGTCCATGCTATCATTTTAGTCTATCATCAAGTTAAGATCATGCTACTATAAAGTCTACGTTTATCCATAACAATCCATCAAGCAAAGTCTAGAATCATTGGAAAATCGGTTTGAAGATCTTGGAGGGAAGCCAAGAGGAGCAAAATGGTGGTAAGAATCCTTATCTAATTTCTAATTTGCTTCCATATTCTCTCTTTTGATGTTTTGTACCATTTGGGTGAAATTGCTATTTTTAGTAATTTAAATTCATAAGCTCAAATTTACAAGCATTCATTTGGTGACCACAGTAAGAGCCCTCCTTTTTGACTGACCATTCATGCTTGGAGTGTATAAATTCAATTTGCAAGTCGCACTGAGGAAGAATTGGTGGCTTCTAATTTTTGAAAATTTGCGTTTATTTTGTGAATATGTGCTCTATTTTTTATAAATTGTTCTTTGTTCATAGGGAATTTCATAAAACAAATTCTGGGTTATGAGCGTCTCACTCTCAGCGTTTCAAAACATTTTATAGTTACAAATTTTGTTACGTATTGAAAAACCTATGACTATTTGAATATTACTATTCTAGACATGATTTTATTTTATTTTTAAAAAGGAAACGTGGTTTTTTATTTTTTTAAGAAAATGGTCGACTTTCAAAAAAAATGGTAATGAGCCAAACAAACACATGGCACTGACAAGATTTTAGTGGATTTTATCATCCATTAAAAATTTCATTTCGTTCTATGCATAAAAATATTTGACAAAAATCCGCTTGTATTATGCTTTGATGGATGTCCATACTTTATTTTAAAGCTCCCATTTTAGCACATGCTGAGACGATGCTAGCAAAGGTCATGGAGTCCAGCTTTACACCTACTGATTGTATTTGATTGAAAGTTTCCGAAGTATTTTCAACAAACCCATTTTGTGCATACCCTGTAATCATTGCAGTCCATAAGACCGCCTTCTTTTTTGAGAGATTTTGTCAAACAGTTCAAGAGTCTTGTGACTGATTCCCCATTTTGTATCTGCCAAAAATATGCTTTCAATTACGGTTTAATGGATACCCATACTCTGATCTAAAAACGCCGTTTGACACAGGCTGGGCACATAGTGCCCATTCCCCCGATGAGTTACCTATGTTTTTAGCCGCTATTCTGTAATTTATGCACCCAAAATTTCTCGTTACACTTTGATGGATGCCCATGCCCTGTTTTAAAAGTTTACAAGCTGAGAAAAAGCTTATAACAAGCACCGCATCCAGCCGTACACCTGTCAATTGCTTGCTCGTCATATCCTCCACATTTTCTTCGAAAATTTTGGCAAATGGTTCACATGCAAATGATTGATTAAGAAAGTTTGTCCAACGGCTCACATGTCGTGTGTACAAGTCTTTTGACTACAATAATCTGCTCTCACTTATACTTTGACGCATGTCTATGATAGTTTTAAACTTTGACCGATTTGGTTATTAGTTATTTAATGCTATTAAAATTTAGTTTTTCCTCAAAATTATAAGTCTCTGATAGTTAAGGTGGTCAATATATATAGTCTTAAATAGTTAGTTTAGCATCAAGTCAAGCAAATAAATAAATAAATAATAAAAATAGGTTGCTTTTTTTGTTTTTTTTACAATAACAAGAATAGTGGATATAGTCTTTATTGAAAGGATTTGTTGTTTTATATCGTAAATTCAAGTGTTCCTTTTCAACAAAGGTGTTTTCCTAACTTGTAGGAACATAATCGTCGAAGACAAGTTATAAAACCATTAACAATATTTTTGCAGGTTGCCCTCCAAAGGCTAACAATTGAAGTCACTACCATTTGCCCAGTCAAAATTACTAATCAGTGTGTTTTGCAGGTTGATCGGCCCTGAAATCGACTAAAACATTGTTTTTAATCATCTGTTTGATTTTGCTTGTCAACATGCTTCCAAGGCAAAACATTTAAAACTATTAACGACATTTGTACAAGGTCGATTGTCAAAGTTGCCGATTTGAAAACTACTAAACCATTTGCTTGTAGGACGATCGATTGAACACCACTTATCTTAAAACTACTAATATTTTGTCTTGCAGGTCGCCCAATCCCAGAATCAGCTAAAACAATTATTTTTTATCACTTGTTTGGTTCTTACTTGGATTAGAATAGCAAACACACAAATTAATCGATTAATAAATCTTTTTGTCTGCTTGTTTGTCACCTAAGGGATACAGTGGTGTATGCTTTCCTCCTTGCATCCTTGCGGCGATTCCTAGAGGATCAAAAACCACTAATAGACCCTCTCATTTTTCTTCTTTAGGGGCAACATGACGTGGAAGTGACACCCATGCACTTGCCATAGTTTTTGAAGGATAGTGTGTAATATTCCTAAACTGAATATTATATATTAATTTAGAACACTAGGACATTCCGAAATGATATTGCAAATGAAATTTGATTAGACAAATATGTATCCAGAATAATCCAATAATCAGACTTTACAGATATAAATAAAACCACAGGGGTTTTCGTCCTTGTGTTGGTGAATAGGGGTTTTCGTCCTTATTCATCCGAGACTATTAAAGGTTTTCGTCTTTAATAAAGAAATATGAAGCTGCTGCTCATATTATGTATATAAAAGAGATAAATTGAATTGAATGTCTTGCTTCTTCACAAGAGGATACATTTATATCTTCTTCCCTTCATTAAGGGACATGTCTTTACAAAAGTCACAACTATTCATTTTAACAAATGTTAATAATCAAAATACAATATAATAAATAACTATTGATTAGTTATGAAGTCCTTCCATTAAACAATGTTGCTCCTGCCCCCACACGACTTCTTCTACAGGCAGCGCTAATGCTTCAATGTAGCGATCTGTGTATTAATTGCTAATGCAGCAATCTCATAATGCAGTGATTAATTTTTGTTCCTATTCGTAGCCTCCCAAACATGCGATCTCATTCTGCTGCGATTGGTCTTTGTCGGGGACGTTGGAGAACATTACAGACCTCCCTTCCTCAGATTGCTTGCCCACAAGCAACTATAAATTAGGATGTTCCAAAATCCGAGTGCCTTCCCATGTAGCATCTTCGATGGGTAAATCTTTCCAACGAATTAGATATTCTTTAATACTACGATTTCGCAACTTTCTTTCACGAGTGTCCAAGATAGTCTTAGGTATAAGGATGAGTTTACCTTCATCATCAATGGGTGGTAATTCGGTGGAAGGAATAATATGCTGCCTTACTGCACGCTTCAAGCATGATACATGGAAAACATTACGTATTCGACTACGCCCTAGTAGCTCCAATTCATATGCGACCTCCCCCACGCATCGAACAATTTGATATGGACCATAAAACCGTGGTTTGAGTTTTTCAGCGCCACTTTGTTTAAGAGAGGATTGTCGATAAGGCTGTAATCGTAAATATACCATATCACCAACTTCAAAAGTCTTTTCAACTCTTTGCCGATCAGCATAGATTTTTTGTTGATTTTGGGCTTGATGAAGATTATTTTTAAGAGTCACGAGGATACCCTGATGTTGTTGAATTAAGTCTTGCGCGCCAAGAACTTTACTATCGGAAAGCACCAAGTCCATAAAGGTCTTGGCTTCATATCCATATAGTGCTTTGAATGGTGACATTCTTATGGACATGTGGTATGAAGTATTATAACAGAATTCTCCCAAGTATAACCATTTAACCCATGTATTTTGTTGTCCCGTGACATAGTTTCGCAAATATCCCTCTATCCATTTATTGACAGCTTCAGTCTGCCTATCGGTTTGGGGGTGATAACTGGTACTAGGGGTCAGTTCGGTTCTGGCCAAACGAAAAAGTTCTTGCCAAAAAGAACTCATGAACCGAGTGTCTCGATCACTAACAATGGTTCGGGGCAATCTATGGAGTCTAAAAACTTCTCTGAAAAATAATCCAGCTATCATGGGACCATCATACTTCTTAGGTAATGGAAAGAAATGTGCATACTTGGTTAATCTATCCACCACCACATAAAGATTACATTGTCCTTGCACCATGGGTAATCCGATGATAAAATCCATAGAAATGCTTTCCCATTTTTTAGTAGGAATGGGTAAAAGTTGTAATAACCCGACTGGGAGACTATGTTCAATTTTATTTTGCTGGCATGTGGGACATTCTTGAATGTATTTGAGAACTTCTCCTTTAACACCCTTCCAATAAAAACGTTCTCTTACTTGTTTGTAAGTTTTTACAAAACCAGGATGACCAGCCAAGGGGTCATTATGCAGAGCCTTTAAGATCTTATTTTTAATCTTGGAACCTGCCACTAGAAAAAATTTGCCTTTATCAAAAATGAGATCATCCGATACTTTATAGCGTTCATCTTCACATGTCCCATCTAAGATTGTTTTAGCCCACTCATCTTCGATATACTCCGTAATTATAAAGGCTTTCCAATCTGTCGTAAGTTCCATCATGGAGCAGATATGTGGTCTTCGCGATAAAGCATCAGCCACAACATTATTTCGGCCTTTAACATATTCAATATCAAAATTAAATGCTTGAATCTTGCTAACCCACCTTTGTTGTCGTTCATTGAGATCTGTTTGCCCAAGAAAATATTTCAGACTATTGTGATATGTTTTGACCACAAACTTCCCACACACCAAATATTGTCGGAATTTAACAAGGGCATGCATAATAGCCAACATTTCTTTATCATATATGGAATAATTATGTTCATGCTCCTTAAGTTTTTGGCTCTCGAAAGCGATGGGTTATTTGTTATGTATTAAAACTGCCCTGATACCTTCAACCGAGGCATCACATTCCAATATGAAGAGTAAAGAAAAATTTGGCATTGCTAGAACCGAGCATGAACTCATTACTTGTTTAAGATGTTCAAATGCGGATTGGGCTAGGTCTGTCCAAACGAAAGATCCCTCCTTAGTTAGATTGGTTAAAGGTGCTACTAGCCGTGAAACCCCTTTAACAAATTGTCAATAATAGGTGCAAAGACCTATTAATCCTTTCAATTGTGTCATGTTGGTGGGAGGTGGCCAGCCCAAAATAGCTTTGATTTTTTCTTGATCTACATGGACTCCGTCCTTATTAATTATATGTCCGAAATATAAGATTTCGGTCATTCCAAACTCACATTTCGACATCTTGGCAAAAAGTGATTTCTGCTCTAGTATAGTGAGTACTATGTCTAAATGTTGTAAATGTTCTTCGCAAGTCTGACTATATATAAGAATGTCATCAAAGAAAACCAAGATAAATTTCCTTAGATGTTGGCTGAATATGTGATTCATGCAAGATTAGAATGTAGCTGGAGCACTGGTAAGGCCAGATGGCATTACTAGGAATTCAAAATGCCCATAGTGACCTCGGAAAGCAGTTTTCTGCACATCTTCTCTAATACGTATTTGATGATACCCTGATCGTAAATCAATCTTTGAGAAGGTAGCTCCATGAAGTTCATCGATTAATTCATCAATTCAAGGTATTGGATACTTATTTTTAATGGTGTTCTTATTCAATTTTCTGTAATCGATACACATTTTAAGGGTTCCATCTTTTTTTTTTCTAATACAACTGAGGAGGCAAATGGACTAGAACTTGGTCTAATATGCCCCATTTCCAAAAGTTCTTTGATAGCCTTTTCAATCTCATCTTTATATATTTTGGGATGGCGGTAAGGTGTTGTTATGATGGATTTGGTTCCTAGTTCCAATTCAATGATATGCTAAAAGCCTCTGGCTGGGCGTAGTCCCGGTGGTAGGTTTTCAAACACTTTAGCATGTTTTGTAATAATGCACTAAATATCTTTGTGGTGTATTTCTTGCTCTTCTTGTGCAGAACTAATTAAACATTGTACAGCCCAAGCTACTTGGCCTTTATTAAATGTTCTTTCCATAGTTTTTGATGTAACTACTTGTGGTCCACCTTTAGCCATACATTTTTAAGTTATCTCCTTCCCATCCACAGTAAATTTAATTTCCATTGTTCGGTAGTTTTGGGAGAGTTCACCTTGAGAGTGCAGCAATTGAACCCCCAAAACTAAATCAGTTTCGCTGATATTAATTACGTAAAAATCATCTTTTATTTCATATCCACCTATGATCAAGCTTAGTTGTGGGATTTTGTTTGTGCATGGAAGAGTAAACCCATCCGCAACTCTCACTGGAAAGCCCTTGAATTCTTCCGTTTTGAGACCAATCCTTTTAGCTAATTTCTCGTCAATGAAATTATGGGTTGCCCCACTATCGATTAGGGCCATAATTCGTCGACCTTGTAGTGTTCCTCTTACCCGAAATGCATGATATCGGGGTGCACCTGAAAGACCGGCAAGGGTTCCTTCTGTTTGTTTCCTCGATTTTTAGTTGAAGTTCGGTTAAGTCATTTTCTTCGTCTTCGGAATCACTTTCAGGAACAACCTCAATATAGTGAATTTGTCCCTTTCCTAAACAACGATGGTCAGGGGTCCATGGATCACAGCAAGTAAAACACTCATTTCGTGTATCTGGGAAATTCTTTGTTTCTGTTTTCTTGGAAAATCCATTTGTTTGCATCGGTTTCTTTTGTTCATAGTATTGATTTCTCAGTGATCCA
Organism: Torreya grandis; assembly: GCA_037957365.1. Taxonomy (NCBI): domain Eukaryota; kingdom Viridiplantae; phylum Streptophyta; class Pinopsida; order Cupressales; family Taxaceae; genus Torreya; species Torreya grandis. The sequence continues at coordinate 695,091 of JARHVA010004629.1, read as the reverse complement.
TTTCCTATAGCCTTAGGTTGTAATGGTGGCATACTCTTTCCCTTTAGAGTTGAAGCCTCCAAATCTAAAGCCTTTTTAGTAGCTTCCTCAAGTGTTGATGGTGTAAAATCTTTGAGTAATCCTTTCAATGGTTCCATCAAGCCTTCTATGAATAAGACTACGAGTCTTTTCTCCGACATGTCTAGGACCATTATTGATAATCTTTGAAATTCACATACATACTCGTCCACACTATTATTTTGTTTTAATAGTGCCAATTCCCTAAAGTGTATTTCAGGGTTAGTTCTATCAAATCTTTCTATTAAGCGCTTAGTGAATTCGTCATATGAATCAATATGCCTATGCCCTTGTGTGATCCATCCATGGAACCACCATTCATGGGCTATGCCTTCTAAATGCAATGTAGCAAATTTGATGGCTTCTTCTATCATGGGTCGTAAGGATAAGTATGTGTCAAGCTTTTGTACCCAATCCCTTGCTGTACTTTTGTTTGATCCATCAAAAGGGGATAAAGTTAATTTATTCAAAACCTGTTGCATATCCCTTGGTTTATTTTTATTTTCTTCTCGAACTCCTCCATTATTTCTTTTCATGGCCATATAATTTTGAAGGGAAAGTTCCTTCCTTAGATCATTTGGAAGTGTTCGATAACTTTCAAAGAGTGATACTAGATCATCTTCAAAGGATGTTTGAAATTCTTCCTTCTCATTTAATTCCTCCCATGGTATGAACTTGGGTTGGAATATGCGATGTGAGTTTATAGTGGTTGATCTCGATTTATGCCCCTTAATAGAAGTACCTGTCTCTTCCTTTTGTATGTTTACTTCTACTACCGATTTCATTGTAAGGACCAATTGCTTCATAGAGTCTGATAGTTGTTCTTGGCCTTGTATACCCTATCTATTCATTCATCCTCTTGACTTCGACTTCATTCTAAACCCATCTCTTCCTCTATTAAATTGTTTTTTTTATTTTTTATTTTTTCTTTCATAATATAAGATATTTTCGTTCTTTGACATATACCGTTACACAAGATGGGAGGATTTTTCTCTCTGATACCACTGTAATATTCCTAAACGAAATACTCTATATTAATTTAGAACACTAGGAGATTCCGAAATGATATTGCGAATGAAATTTGATTAGACAAATCCAAAATAATCCAATAATCAGAATTTACATATATAAATATTGAAGTTAAAAGACCACAAGGGTTTTCGTCCTTGTGTTAGTGAATAGGGGTTTTTGTCCTTATTCATCCAAGACTCTATTAAAGGTTTTCGTCTTTAATAAAGAAATATGAAGCTGATGCTCATATTATGTATATAAAAGAAATAAATTGAATTGAATGTCTTACTTCCTCACAAGAGGATACATTTATATCTTCTTCCCTTCATTAAGAGACATGTCTTTACAAAAGTCACAAGTATTCATTTTAACAAATGTTACTAATCAAAATACAATATAATAACTAACTATTGATTAGTTATGAAGTCCTTCCATTAAACAATGTTGCTCCTGCCCCCACACGACTTCTTCTACAAGTAGAGCTAATGCTCCAATGCAACAATTTATGTATTAATTGCTAATGCAGTGATTAATTTATGTTCCTGTTCGTAGCCTCCCAAACTTGCGATCTCATTCTGCTGCGATAGGTCTTTGTCTGGGACGTTGGAGAACATTACATAGTGACCATGGATTTCACCACCACGCACTAATCCACACTCCATGTTCCAGCGGAGTATAAATATTAAGGGCAATAGTCGTTAGGCTAAGCAGTTGACCCCATATAGGTCTTTCATGAAGGGGAGAGTTAATTATCTGAACCAGACATTAGACAACACCCTACACGGACTTGGGCCCCATTGTACCTAGCGTGTATGGGGGACTCCCCTAGAGAGCCCGGTCACCCTAGATTAGGACCACCGATCGTAATAGGCGACTTGCTACTGGAATCAGTATCAGCTCCCAAGTGATTGTCATGTGCAGACAAGGTTGAGAAGGATCGAGAGATTTTGTAACAGGTCACTAGCCTACAGCCTCACCCACAAAGCCGTTGGACGGTGCAGTCCTCGGGTTACACACCCATTAAGTTTATTAATCATAGGTTTGTGGTTTGCTTGTTTTGGTGTGTGTCGTGTTAGACCAATGTTGTTTGTGAGCTGAGTCAACGTTTCACCCAAACCTATACACAACTATCTAGGTCTCCTATAATCATCATCTTGTATATTCTTGTCTATATCATATTGTCTTGTACATTCTAGCCATATCCTTATCTTGTACATTCTTATTGTACAACCTTATCTATTTCACTTGTCATCATATCTTGTCTATACATCATTTTGTATAATCTTGACTATCTTATCACCCTCGTCTGAAACATATCCTAATCTAATTTTGTCTTGACATCCCCCTATTTCTTTGTCACCCTATGCTTATCCTATCATTACCCTTTCATCTCATCTAGCCTTACCCCGTCTAGAACAATCTCATCCTACTTTGTTGGCTTTTTAGGTCACATATTGGACCAAACCATCCTCATCATCCCCCAACCATCATTACATCACCATCCTTATATACTTGTCCTAATCTCAATCCCATCATCCTTGATCCCTTCATCACATAATCTTATACCCATCCCACCTTGAGCAAATCAGTCTAAGGCTTGAGCTAGTCCTTTGTTGTCCTTATCACTCTAGACCACCATCATTCAGTCTATCACCTGTCACTTTATCAGATTTCATACTTAGTCAATACCCTGTTAACAACCTGTCACCTTGTCAGTTTCAATCTAGCATCCAATCATCATCAATCCAATCATCATTAATCTAGTCATCTCTAATCCCGTTGTCTTGCCTATTCATAACTAGCACCCATCCAATTGTCATCTTGCTAGTTTGAATCCAGGCACTAGTTGAATCCCCAATCCTTTTGCTAGCTTGAAAACTAGGCATTGTCACTAGATCCTTAGCACCAATCGTACTATCCGTCTAAAATCTAATTTGAGTCTTATATCATAATACATTTAGTCTATCTCATCCTCACCATCACTTGTCATACTAGTTCAATCATTCAAACTTGCTTTGTCCAAGCACCTATCCCATCCCTAAATCTACCCTCACATCAATCATCCGCTAAAATGGATTTGGACCCTGTTCTCATAAAACAATACCTATTTGACAACAAGGATGAGATACTTTTGCGAGACCTAGAAATGGGTGCCCACCTACCTTCAGACCTCGATCCCATCAAGCCTAAACCAATATCCCATGTCCTTCCCCATCAACAATCCCCTAATTCACTACAGTCAACTCCATTGTCCATTCATCATAATCATAGTCCTCACATTACTCAATATACAAGTGATAAAGTTACCCTATTTAATGAGTACATCTTTGCCAATAGGGATGGGGTCCTTTTACGGCTATTGGAGATGGGTGCTTGCCTTCCCAATGATTTTGAACCCCTAAACCTAAGGTCACCTACCAAACAAGTGCCTCATCAACCCTCATCCCCATCCAGTTATCACGACAACAAATCCCATTCCAGTCCACCATCCCCTAGTCCTAGTCTTAGTCATGACCTTCCTAGTTCAAAGCTTACCTTGTTTAATAACTATATTGTTGCAAACAAGGATGTAGTCCTCTTGCGGCTCCTTGAGATAGGTGCCCAACTTCCCAAAGGTCTTGACCCCATTCAACTAACCTTGCCCCCAGTTCGAACCCGTCCACAATTGAATCCTACATTTACCAATCATAGTCCATCACAAATCTCCCATCCTACTAGCAAAGGGAAGCCTGGCTTGTCAACCTCATCATCTCCCAATATTATGACATTGCCATCACATGCTTCCACTTATAAATCCAACATTTCTGCATCCAACACTATAGACAAGCAATATACCCCTCCCCATATCCATGGAAGCCCTATTTTGGAAATTGAGGTCCATAGGCGTGATTGTCCACCCGAAAACAAGACCTCTAGATTTGTCTAAACATGTGCCCTCATGGTATCAAGTTGAACGATTTTGTATATACCATAAAGTCCCCAGGCATTCTATTAATGTCGCCCTTGCAAAGATTATATCCAAAAGCTAATTGATAATGGCAACATTGAAATTGAGGGAGAGTCCAATACGTCTATACCTAGGAGTGTTCCAAAGGGGGTATGCCAAGAAGAACTTTCTAAGTATGATCAAGTGTCTTCCCTTCTCAACGAAAGTCATGAACCCAATCCTCGCCATACCATAACCACCCCTGATTAAACCATCCCTATATCCTATCCACATCAAATCCCCCATTCTCACAAATCCATTAAGCCTAAAGCACCCCTTCCCAAACCCAAGGTGAAGAAGGTACTTGCAGACAATGATGCTATCCAAAAGGCCCTCTTTATGGCTACTAAAAAATCATCTATTGGTGACATCACTTCATCAACATCCCTGTCGAAGTCAGCACTAGAATGGTCAGGATCATGTTTGACATCAACATTTGAATCCGAATCCGTGTCAAAATCATCGTCCATTTTCGATAATGAAAGTCAAGCCGACATTTATCTCTTTGAAGATGTCTCTAATTCGAATGTTGACCAATCAGAAGACGTGATTCTTGATCCGTATCAAGTTGATGAAATCATAACACAATTCTTGGATGCTTTGCCAATCGAGGATCATCAAGCTAGATATGAATCGGCTTTAGATGCTACTTCTACAAAGAGTCTTAGTGATCCTTTTGAGATTCATGAGGACACTTTCTCCGACATCGAGGTTGGGTCTTCTAGTACCTCTTATGAGAACTATGCTGCCCATTATCCCCTTAATCCACCCTCTCCATCACACATCACAAATCCCAAATCATCTCCCCCCTGTTAACAATCCCTCCATCCCACTCCCCGAATGTGACAAACAAGAACACAGATCGTTGGATTCCCTTTGAAATGCAATCTCGTGTGCCGAATATAAAAGAATCCAAGCCAATGATCAATTAATCCAGTCAGCTATGATCCAAAAATAATCAATCAAAGTCAAGAAGAATCATGTAATCAGCCAAGTCAAAAAGCATCACCCCTCAACATAAATATCCTTGAGCTGCTAGGGAACCATCAAAGTCAAAATCATCATCATCTATCAAGTCAAAGATCACTTTCCTCTGGGGAAGCCCAAAATCAGGCACCTGGGGGCAATCAAAATCCAAGTCAAAAAACTTGCAATAGTCATAGCAATATGGCCGACAATCCTCTTAATGTTTGAATCAAAGAGCAAGAAAGTCATAAGGTTTTGGATCCCTTAATCTCACGGCACCAATCAAAAATGTCCCCTCCACCATATCCAACGGTGTATGCAACTATTGAACCCCATTTTCGTTCCCCTCCCAGTCACATTGTCCATCATAACCATATCACTCATCCACATCATATACCCCACCATCAAAATCAAGACATAATCCCATCTTTACCATATATCAAATCCTTGCGCAGCATTGTCTCTCATAGGGGTTACAAAGACACCTGGTTGAGACATCCAGAGGACGTTAAATCAAGAATCAACAAAGGTCACAAGGACATCAATGAATCTAGCATCAACAACATGATCTTAGCATCATACATCTCAAGAACAGGTATCGGTTGAAAGGTCACGACAATGTCGGCATTCCTACATCTCGCACCCATATCCAATAAACCGAGATGCCCAAAAGTCAAAAAAAAAAAAAAAAAAGTCAAAAAAATAAAAGTAAAATAAAATAAAAAATCATTCCTCCAATGGTGAAAACCAGTCTTCTGGCGCCTTGGGCAAGTACCATGATGAAAACCGGTTTCCAACATCATGGTAAAATAATTTATTGTCAGCATTGTACCTCAACACTTGGGGGCAAATCCATCCACATAATATCCCTTGTCAATCCCATCCATGTCATATCCCTTTGTCCATTATTCCTCCCCATCATTCGCCATCATATCTTGCATCATATTATCCCTTCTTCTAGTCTTGATCTTTGTAAGGACGTAGAAGATGTCTTGAGAAATGTTCTAGAATCATATTGGCATATCCTCCAATGGACACTCGGGCAACTAGATATTTGATCCCTTCACGATGTAGTCATTGGAAATCCCTAGTCCACTCTTCATTGGTCCTTATCCCCTTTTTTGCATCGCCATCATCCTTTTTTCGTCCCATCCATTATTCCATCCATCATTATCCTGGTTGCTAGGCTTGGTATTCCCTTTGCTAGTAACACCATTTGTATAGTACATAATCTAAAAAAGACCAAAAAATTGAAACATGTCAAAAATCAAAAAAAATCATAAAACATGGAAAAAGTCAAAAATATTCTTGGATGTCTTGTCTTATGCCCATTTGCATCCATCTCCATGCACTTCGTCTCTCATCACCAAGTCAAAGTCACCTATCCCACTATTGTCTCTCATTCCGAACCGGGGCAAATCTAGTCAATACTAAGCTAACATCGACTTAATCCCACATTAGCCTGATAAGTCTTATGTTTCTCATCTAAATTCCCAACACAGTCTACTCCAAAATCCATATCCGTATCCAAATCCTAATCCTAATCATCATCCCTAGTCTAATCCAAGTCTATATCTTATCCACATCTATATCCTTAATCCACATTCACATCATGATCATCCTAGTCCAACTCATCACCCAATGATCCTCCCATCAACTCTAATCAGGGCAATTGACAAGACACGTATCACAACACATCTCAATGTAGATACTTGTGTGTGTTACTCATATGCTCTGTGTTGTTTGACTTGTTTTTCTTTCTTTTATCATGTATATATCTGATTGTCTTATGTTTGTCTATGTTTCTTTTTAGTCTTGCGTCATATATCTTTTTGTCTATCGAGCAATGAACAAAGATGCTATGATGACACCAAAGAGGCTATAATAATACTTTTAGGTACCCTCGATGATGCAAAGTTCGCTATTTGCCCATGCACTTTGGCACAACGTCCTCTTGGTCATACTTACATCATAGGGCATACTGCCAAGTGCTATATTTATTGGATTGCTTAGACTATGATGAGATCTTGTCACAACAATGATGGCTTGATAATAGACTACACTCATTATTTATCCTATCCTTCATCACTTTCCTAATCGTCTAATCATCATCTTTATCCCATCATCAAGTTCATTATCTAAGTCCACTCGTCTAATATCCAATCATTCCTCTAAGTCATTTATCATCACGTCTATATCCTCTAGCCAATCATCTATCCTCTCCCTAGTCGTCAACATCTAAAATCTGAGTCGCATCCTTTATCTAACAACTAACATGTCTAACATCTATCATTGTCATCATCCTTCTCTAGTCTATCTTATCATCTATCCTCAATGTCCCAAACGTCATCATCCTCTAGTCTATCTTGTCATCTATCATCCAGTCAGAACTACATCACCCTGAGGTCTTTTTAGATTATGTTGACAGCACTTGACCACTTTTTAGTGCCCAAAAGTAGCTCAACCACTAACAACAAATCTTCCCTTTCATATTTTGGTCACTCGGTCATATCAATTCTTCTCTCTCATATCCTTCATCACATCGCTTGACTTCAACTTTGAGCAACAATCATCATTAATCTCATCACCTCAATCTTAACTTGGCCTATAGCTCTCCCTTGCATGCATCCTTGCTTGGGATGCGTCGAAAGCTTGTGGCCTTTTATCTTATCATCATCATGTTACAGTTGATTCCACCTTGGGATGTGTCGACAACTGTGACACAGTCATTTCCACTCCTTGTGTCTATGTCTTTGTCAGGGGCATCATCGACTTGTAGCTCACTGCTCAAGTCAAATTCATCTTCTTCATCATCGATCCCACATCTTGCATCCCATCCCCTTGTCCATTCGTCCATCCCGCCCCTCGTTTTCTCTTTCGAGTGGCCATCCACCTCATTCTTCCCTGCATGTCCCCTCGAGGGGGCATCATATCCATATCCACTAACATCATTTACTAACATTCATCCACGCAATGGTTTTTCTTTGAAAGACCATTACTCATACTTCATTCAGTTGCAATGCCCTTTCAAAGAGGGGCAAAATGTATGCATATAAATTTGTTCGCCTTCTCCAACTTGCTAATCTCGTCACTAATTTCATTTAATTTCATCTTATCATTGATCCCCCATCTTCCTAGTCATTTTTCTAACACTCTTCCATTATTTTATATCATACTCACCTTATTCCCATCCCACCAATCAATTAATCTACCTAAGTCCCCATTATCTACTAACTAATCTCACTTATCTAATATTTGGGAATCTAAAATTCCCATATCCCACCTACCTACCTACTCCTAGGATTTCCTACAAACCTATTGCCCTAGTCATGACCTAATCACCTTCTAATCTCACCTAACACTCACCTAACCTCCTTCTAATCATCATTAGCCCCTCCTAATGGATTTTAAAATTCTCCAATTCTAGAATCCTCTCTATCCTCACCCTTCCTCTCTAGAAGCCTCTAAATCTAAAGGCTTCCAAGGAATTTTTTATTCCTTTTAATTCTCCCTCCTTCCTCTATTTAATCTACCACCCCTCCATGGCCAAACCAATAGATGAATCCATAGAAACTCCATATCCATATTATCAATCAGTCCATGCTATCATTTTAGTCTATCATCAAGTTAAGATCATGCCATCATAAACTCTGAGTTTATCCATAGCAATCCATCAAGCAAAATCTAGAATCATTGGAAAATTGATTTGAAGATCTTGGGAGAAGCCAAGAGGAGCAAAATGGTGGTAAGAATCTTTATCTAATTTCTTATTTGCTTCCATATTCTCTCCCTTTTGATGTTTTGTACTATTTGGGTGAAATTGCTATTTTTAGTAATTTAAAATTATAAGCTCAAATTTACAAGCATTCAATCACCATAAACATCCATGAGTATAAATTCACGGTGTTCTCATTTCCTACTACTAGGTTGAGGAGAGTTATCATGTCTAATAGCTCTTCTTTGAAGTCCGATCTGCAGAAGTTCTTCAAGAGCTTGGAAATACGACTTCTCTTATGCTTCAACCATGACTCATTGATGGTGGTCAGATACTTGTCCGGATTTTTATCCCAGTAGCATTGTCCTGCTAACACACTCATCATTGCATATGTGTCATGTACTGGGATTCTCAATGTCATTCCCATCAATGTCCCGCCCAATTTGGCCATCAGAGTCTCACTACTTGATTTTATCTTTTAGTCCTCGGTCATAGTCCCGAGCACAAGAGAATACCAAATGAAAGCATTGTATTAAGGTAGGAAAACCAGCCGCCTCAAGCAAGCCATTTTCTATTAGGGGAACAGTAATCGTACTAGCGTTTTCTACATTGAGCCGCTTGTGGAATTCTTCTAGATTGACATGGCCAATCTGAGAATCTCCAATCTTTGGAATGCTGTTATCCAGAACTAGCAACGGCTCGAAACCCATATACTTATATTTTATTTTCGTTGATTTTACGATTTGAAACATTGTTTCGGCAAGGGTTTGTAAATTCAGTGGATCAGGAGGTAGAAAGTGTTGATGCAGTTGCAATGAATAGATTATGGTGGTTATGAAAGATTTTGTCTTTTCGGAAAACCACTAAAACAACTATATTGAAAACCCAAAAAATTTGCAGTGCCTTAGGCAGAGCAAAGCTCCCTCTAGCTGACACTTGTTGAAAACGTGAACCAACACCGCTGAAATCTATATCAATGGGAAGTATTTCTGACATTTTGCAAAAATCCGTCTTGGTGGAAGATAATGAGGACTGGTCGGAGTTTCAAAGAGCATTGGGACGGAGAAATGAAGAAAAATGAGCCACTAAGTGGCATTTATAAGTTGTATCACCGCGGGTATCAACTTGCAGCGTCCAATGCGTTGCATTGCATGAGCGCACATCGCACAACCATGCCTATGGTCCGTCCATCCTCACAGGCACAACAGACGCAAGGTCATGCACAAATGTGGCCCCGTGTCCACGAGGATGGACAAGCCAATCGTAGAGGTGCGAGGCACGTGACAACGCAAGCATGGGCACCGTGTTTCCATGTCCTGCACGGCACAAAGGTTGGGCAAAGGCAGCCCCGTGTGAAAACGCGGTTTACCCTCAAGTAATTTCTTTGAAATTTAACTAACTCAAACACTTATAACTTTTTGACAAAAACTCACTTTTGAGTTATGATTTTAAATATTTGACATCAAATATTCATTGTTGCTCCTAACTTAAGTAAATTTGGCATCAACAAATTTAAAAGACAACACAATCCCATTGCTTTTGGAACATAAAAGAGAGGCATATGCACTCAAACTAAATGGCTAGGATTCAAGGAGACAAAGGGCAGTATCATACATGCTAAAGAAACCTAGTGAATAAATAGACTAAGAAAAAGACCCAAAAGCCAATTACTCATGGAAACCCATTGACCAGATTAAAAAATGCCAAGACAATCAGATAGGCCCAAATAGTCAATGCCGATACATAAAAAGATGGCCAAGGAGCTCAGCAATCTCAACCCACTTCATACTCTGTAGATAATAACCGTAAATACTTTTGAGACTTAGAAGAACAACGATACAATCCATGACAAGATCAAAAAACACAGGGAATATGAAAAGGAATGAATTTAAGAGACAACCCAACAATTACTACAAAAATTTCGCCTGAAAGCAAAAATTCCACACTTGTTTTAAGCCACCAAATATAATTTTTTTAAAGAAAGAAACAAAACAGAGGGTGAGGACCTATCCATGCATAGCTAAAGGTCCAAGCATATATGTTTGATTATCTCTTGCTCCTCAACCAACAAAGAATGAGAGGAAAAGAGGAGAGGTGGTGACATAAAACCTTTTGCACAAGGCAAACAAGCCAACTACCATAATAGGTAGTATTTGAGTTTAGAAGCCTATACTATCCCAACTTAGCAATTAGATTGGGTTTAGAGATAGGGAGAGGATTTAAATCTTGTCTCCTTGGGAAGTATGTAGCTCAACTCCTAAATTTGCCAAAAGGTCTGCCACCTTATTGCCCACTCTTCGGATGTGGCTAAGTAATCTTACCCTAATATCATTTCCTATTTGTCTGCAGTCCTCTATGATGGGGCTGAGTTGCCAATGTATGCTAATACTCTTGTTGAACAATTCCATGTTGAGTTTAGAATCACCTTCAATTTCCAACTCCATCCATCTCTTTTATTTTGAGAGTAAGATTCCTCTCCACAAGGCTTTGGATACAACATAGTTATTTGTTGTCTTTCCCAAAGCTTCATAATAGGCTAAAAGAGGATCGCCTTTTTAATTTCTAAAGATTCATCCACACCTAGCCCATCTAAGGGTTACAGATAGGGATAGAGGATTTAAATCTTGTCTCCTTGGGAAGTGTTTAGCTCAACTTCTAAATTTGATAAAAGATTTGCCAACACCTTATTGCTCACTATTCAGATGTGGGTAAGTGATCTCACCTTAATAGCATTTCCCATTTGTCTACAATCCTCTATGATGGGGTTGAGTTGCCAATGTTTGCTAATATTCTTGTTAAACAATTCCACAATACGTTTAGAATCACCTTTAATTTCCAACTCCATTCATCCCCTCTCCCTAGCAAGTAATAATCCTCTCCACAAGGCTTTGGCTTCAACGTATTTATTTGTCATCTTGCCCAAAGTTTCGTAATAGGCTAAAATTGGGTCATCTTTTTTTTTAATTTCTAAACATTCCTCCACACCTAGCCCATCCAAGGTTACCTCTATCTACACCATCAACGTTTAATTAAAAACCCTCCACCTGAGGAGGGGATAAAGCACAGTCTCTTTTCTTTTTACTATGTTTTCCCTCCCCTTCAACGACAATACGTTGGAGGGTTTCCTTCCAATTTGAGAAAATACTTGCATCTTCTAGTCTATTTCCCATTCTTGGGAGGGGCGGGTCATGATCAACTCTTTCAAAGGATGGGATTTACTACCACTTGATCCTCTCTTTCTTCATCTTGAAAAGCCAAGGGAGGAGGAAGTACATAGCAATGTGAACTATGGACCTGTGTGGAATCGTACGGAACATCACAGCTTGATCCAACCACTCAAATTAAAAGTGGGCAAGTCTAAACGACATGTCCCTTTGTAGAGTCATGTATTGAAGCATTATATATGTCGTTGTAGTATATTCAGATAAGTACCATTTGAGAAGAGAAAAACATGAAGTGACGAGGAATCAGTGAGAAATATCATAAGGTGGAATGTAATAGACTTTTAAATTGAATAGAGTACGAAATTCTAGTGTTTATGTTCTATGTGTGAAGTGATGTACCCCTTTCTTTTAAGTATATTAAGTGTTAAAAGTAGAATAAGTTTATAATGTTACTATTCTATGTGTATGCGTCAACCCTAACTGGGGTCAAGATCTCGTAAATTGGTGTAAGAACATCTTGCTTATGCCAACATTCGGTTTTGATGCCAAGACATCGGTTAACTAATGCCCAAGAGAGAGTACCCTCTACACATTTGAAAACCAGCTTTAAAGGATATAGATGAGTGGTGAGAACTGAAAATCAGGCAGTTTTTAAGTCTGAATTTAAAAAGATTTGAGAACCTTACTCATTAGTAAGGAAGAAATTTTTAGGGATTAGGACAAGGAATTTTAGTGCTCGCTCCCCCACCTCTTGTACCTTGTATACTGAGAAGCATAGATGCCACAAAGTCCTGTAGATTACGAAATAAACCCATTAAGTGGACAGCTGAAAAGCTGCAACCACTACAAGATAATGATAAGCCTTGGACAAGGGCTATTGATTACTGATTTGAAACAAATTTCGACTCGTTTATTGTAACTTGTGCCATTGAGGGTTGCTTCAGTTTTAATGCAAATAAAGCCGAATTATTGGAAGAGGAAAAGCATTGAGCTTATAAAAAAAATCCAATTGTCAATTTGTGTACAATTTGCGCAAAAAGTACTACCCCTTGATTGTGGTAAGTTTATCTAAGGAGTCAAGCACCAAGGAATGGCGTGAGGAAAGGGGAGGGGGTCATTGAAAGGAGGTAGCTACTAGAGAGATCAGTTAGGGCGGCTACAATAGAGTCAGGGGCTAGGAAAATAAGAGAGAATTTAGGTAGTAAAGAGAGAATTAGAGGGGAATAGATTACAAGAAGAGTGGGAAAAGAAGAGAAGATAGAAAAGCCAAGGAAAGAGAAAGGAAAAAGGTAGAAAGAGTGAGTTAAAACAAATGAGTGAATTAGATATGGTGCAAAACGACAATGTTCAAAATACAAAAAAGTTAAACATAGAAAATACAAAAAAAAGGAATAGGAAGAAATAAGAAAGGAAGTGCCAATAGAAATATATAGCACTGAAAGATGACAAGAAGAAATTGAATTAGTAGATTGAGATTTTGAAGTAAATTCAGAAAAGAGGAGAGTGATGAGAGAGTTGAGGAAAGGTATAACAGAGATGATAGAAATTATAGGGAGTAAGGATGGAAGTGAGGAGGTGATGAAGTCCTTCGGAGTGGAAAACCAAGGGGCACAACCCTCTTGAATCTCTTATTACATCTTAGTATAAGAATAAATTAATTTAGAAGATAAAGAAGAAGAATGTGAAGAGAATGAGTTAGCGCTAGCAGATAACAAATTAGTGGTAGTAGAGAAAGAAATGTAAATAGCAAGTAGAAGAATAGTAGATAAAACAATAGCAAATAACGAGAAAGAAGATGAGGCAATAACAGGAGATGAGGTAAAAGAGTTAGTTATCTAGAGGACGATGGAGTATTAAGAATAGATACAGAAGAGAATGAGGATGAAGAGATGGAAAAAGTAAAGAAAAAGCAAAGGATAGGAATTAGTTATAGGAAAATGTAAAGAGTAGCAAAGGAAAAGACGTCTCATTTCAAATTCCCGACCAAAAAGAGGACAATATAGGAGACAAACCCCCTAGATCATAAGTCATCCCTTGTGCGGATTGGGACATATATAGATAAACTGGAGGTAGTGACAACATATATATAGGAGAAGAATTGTCAAACAATTATCAAAAATATAAACAAGACAATGAAGGGAGAAAAGAGACAATGAGTGATTTTTATCAAATATTAGGAAGAAAATATTTTCATATTGAAGTTGTGAGAGAGGAAGGAAACTTGTAAGGCAAATTCAACTAGCAGCAGAAGTAATAATAGAAATGAGGAAAGCAGAACTAACCCTAGCCATCATTTGGGCCAGATACCAAGGATGCAGAAGAGCATGTCTTTGTGCTAGATTTATAGTCAAGAATTCAAGTATTTGATGATCTTCAATTAAAAGTATTTGATTTTGTTGTTACTCTAAGAGAAGAGATCCTTTAGTGGTACATGAAGATGAGCCCAAACCACTCACTAAAATAGGATGGCATACAACATGCATTCAAAAAAGACTTATATTATCTAGAAGTATCAACAGATTGTGAAAAAGATGAGGGACTTGATTTGAGAAGAAAAAGAGTCAAAAAGAGAATATGATCAAAGCTTCAAAGCCATTGTGAGAAAGTTGGAAGAACCTTTGAATGAAAAACAACAAAAAGAATGGTTTGTGTTGGGATTTTTACCATACTTGAGATAATCTATAGATAGAAAGGTGTTAAAAATATTTGCTAAAACATTAGAATTTGCTTCAACGCTGAGGGAACAATCATCGAGGAGGAGAATGAGTCCACGGTGAAATCCGAGTTAAACAAAGTACAACAAGAGTTAGCACAACTTAGATTTAAATAGAAAATACTGCTGAATAAAGAGCCTAACACTTACCCATCGTTGTGGACTCCAAAGCATCCTTGAATTTGGTGTACAATGTGTTGTACAAAAGGCCATATGGGAACTGAATGCCTGCACCATGAGATGGTAGAAAGAGCTGCCATATTTAGAGCAAATTTGATAGCGATGGCACCCCCTACCCAACAATTAGTGTGCAAAGAAAGACTATGATATAGGGTTTGTAGACCATGGGAACAACACTCGCTATACATGTGCCCAATAATAGAAGTGGCACCTCCAACAAATCAATTAATGTGTTGCACAAGATGTGAGTCGTATAATCATTATAATCACCAATACCCAACAAAGGACACAATCAATGAATTGACAGAATTTACAAGATGGGCAATCGCAACACACCAAATATCACCTACTCTTGCACAACAGTACGAAGCACCCCTACCTTTATAGGCCGCACCTCAATACGTTACGCCTCCCCCAAGCCAACAAGGCCATTCCTCACAAGGACAATATCAAAAACTAGGGCCACAACAAGGAGCACCTCCGAATAGACCACAACACCACAAGGGGCACCTAACAAATACGGGGGCAGGATATAGGGGTAGCTAGCGTTGAGGATACTAAGAAGGTTATGGAGGTGGATACCAAGGTGGTTATCAAGGAGGAAGAGGTTATAGCCAATATAGTGTACTGCCAACCTTCTATATGTGCAGAAAAGTTGCACAAAGAGTGGAGATGATTTTGCAAAGAATGGAGGCACAACTCCCTCAGCGATCCATTGGACACTGACTACCATAAGAATGGAGGAACAAAACAAATAAATTGGCAACGATGTCAAGCGTGTACCACGAAATTCTTACAACAAAATCTCAAGATGTATGAGTAGAAAGAAAACAACAAGAAGAAAAACCAAACAAGGAGGCCATGTCCAAAATATTGGAGGAATACCCACAAGGGGTAGAAGACTGGAAGGAGTTAAAAAAGAAGAAAACACTAAAAGGATTTGCTTTGTACCCAAAATACGAAGCAAAATAAAAAGCAAAACTTGCAAATCACTGCTAGAAAAGGAACTAAAATGTGGGATGATAAGAATGAGCAATAGTATGAAAATGAGAGGAGTGGAACCATAGAAGAGTATCTAAATACACGAAGTAGACCAAGAGGTGGTGAAACTAAAACAAGTTTTATTAGAACAAGAAAGATACAAAGGATAGATGGCAGTAATAGTTTGGAATTATTTAAGAAGAAGAAGAAAAAATTGTCTAGAACAACTAGGAGGTGGAAAAGGAATGCCATATTAATAGATATAAAAATAGATGGCCAACAAATAAGACAAGGATTGTTAGACTCAGATATAAATTTATACCAAGTAGTTCATAGAAGATGATGGGGAGACCAAAATTGCAACCAGCCAATTATGACAGAGGGCTAGCCAACAATACTCCCGGATCACCCATAGGAGTGTTGAAAAATGTGGAGGTTGATTTTATGGGGATCAAAAAAGATGTAGATTTTGAAGTAGTTGGTATCATTAGGATAAGCTTCTTTGACTAAGGGCACACCTCATCCTCTTAAGGACGTATTTCGACATATATGGCTGCCTACTATATGGCCTATGGTTAGTTTGTTTGTTTGGTTGCTTATACAAAGAAGAGTTTTAACCGGTGACCATCTTGTGAAGCGTGGTTTTCACGGGTCATTTAGATGTGCTTTGTGTTTGGAGAATGAAGAAACCATATCTCATCTGTTCTTCCAATGTCCGTGGATTATACCTTTATGGCAGCAACTTTCTACATTGTTTAACATGCATTGGAATAATATTGGGTCTTTTGAACAGTTGATTAAAGATTGGCACAGGCACCTTCCTAAAGGCCAAAATTTACTTTCAGTTCTCTAGACTGGCATTTCACTTCTCCTTTGTAATATCTGGAAGAAAGAAATAGCAAAAAAATTCAACAGGTTAAGAGAGATACATCTTATGTTTGGTAGAAAACTAAAATCAATGTTGTTGAAAGTATTAAACAAAAAATTTCTTTACCTCCTATTCTTACCCCCGCATGGGAGCATATTTGTAAACAGCTATCCGTGCAACCTAGAGATTCTATTACGTCGGCTTTTCAAAAAAAAAAGACATTGATGAGGGATGGTCAATGGATTGCCCCCTCTATGAGGTATGGGAAACTAAATATTGTTGGGGCTTCTAGGGGTAATATGGGTCCTGCAGCTAGGGAAGGAATTGGTAAAACCTCTGATCGGTCAATGGTGTTCTTTGCAGAAAATTTGGGGACCACAACTAATAACCTAGCAGAGATCAAGGCTGTGTACAAAGGCATGCAGGAGGCTTTAAAACATGGGTGACAAAATATTAAAATTGAATCGGATTCCAAAGTGATCGTTAGATTATCATCTGATCAGGGAGAAGGTCAAAGCCCAAACTGGAGGATGGCGAGAGAGGATTGGAAAATAAGAAGATTGCAAGAACAATTTTAAGAGGTGCATTTTGGCCATATTCCTCGTGAACGAAATAAAGTAGCTGATACGCTGGCTAACTAGGCCCTTAACAACCATAATCTTCTATGCTATGGTCCACCCCCTATATGGTGGTCTACCAAGATTCAGGTAGACATAAGGAATATTTTAAATTTAGATTCTATAAAATGAGTACTTCTATTGTTCCTTTCTTGTATACTGCTCAAGCTTGGTCAAATAGTTTTCAGGCCTGGCATAGTAAAATTTGTAAAATTGTTTTATATCTAATATAATTGTGGTTTGGTTTTTTTTTTTTTAAACAATTTTGCCATGTTAAATTTAAAATGGTTAGTATAT
This sequence comes from Torreya grandis, assembly GCA_037957365.1. Classification (NCBI taxonomy): domain Eukaryota; kingdom Viridiplantae; phylum Streptophyta; class Pinopsida; order Cupressales; family Taxaceae; genus Torreya; species Torreya grandis. Next base: position 677,536 of record JARHVA010004629.1, on the reverse strand, counting down.
TGTAATGAACTGTTTGATTCAGAAGAAGAGATAACCTTGGATGGCAATGAGATTGTGGGATAAATTTAGAATGATTTGTAGACTATAATGGAGTGTTTGATTCAGAAGAAGAGATAATCTTGGATGGAAATGGGATGGTGGCCCATTTACCATTAGAAACAGGTATGGCATCTGCTTGGTCAGAAGAGGTTTGGGACAACTAAGACGATAGTGATTCTAATGAAAATAAAGGAGTATACTCAATCAGAAAAGTCTCAATCCCCAATACAGATCATAAACCCCACAATGAAGAGAAAATCAGCTTAGAGAGTGAAGTGAATAAGACTCGTAATCAAGTATGCAAAACATGAAACATGAGTTAGAAATATTTTTAAGTATAACCAGGAAGGCACCAAGTACCTCCATGCACACAATGAATCCATTAGAAATATTGTACAATAATTAAAAAAGGAGTTTCAAAAGTAAAGCTTCCAAAGTTCAGTAGCATAGAGTACGTCAAGAATTATTTGAGACAGGTGAGAGTATTCCCTGATGAAAAGGCACAGCTGGAGGCCTTGGATGATACTTTAACGGTCATTGCTGCAAGGTGGTGCAGTATGCACGAAGACAACATAGTAACATGGAAGGAATTGTAGATATTGATGAAAATAACATAAACAAGCAAGGCTCTGTTTCCATGACATAACTAGATTCACAGGTACTTTTAGCCCCATTGTTCACATAGAAAACTGTAAAAAGTATTGAAAAAAAATGGAGACACCCTCAATCATGGGTGTAATTTTTCTATTAGACTTTAGAAAAATTGCCTAGAGCTTGGTATATGCAGCAAAAATTGAGAAGGGGGCACAAAATACTAGGAAGAGATGAAAAAAGATTTATGCAGGACTCCAACTTTTGGGATAACAACAAAGAGTCAAAAGAATTTTTAGGAGAATAAGGGCATACTTGACCATGCCCAAAGAAAAAATCATTATAATTAAGGAAGAAAAGGTCGCACTAGGTAAAAATGATGATTGGGAGCCCATTGGGTTTATAACCAAACAAAAAGAGCTAGAAGCAATACCGCAGTGCAAAAATGTTAAAAAGGAGAACCACCGATGGAAGAGGACAATTCTAAAATATTTCCCAGCCATTTGTAACTGCTTTCAAAATTTATAGGATCCTCATAGGGCCTTTCTAACCTAGAGTTTACTCTTGACCTTTATATGCATACATACCACCCAATTTTCTTTTCTAGTTAATGGTTATCTTGTATACCTGTGTTTGCTCTAGCCTGTCCATGATAGCACATTGAAGCTCTACCAAGACATATATGCTACTCTTTTACTTCATCCAAACCATCTTTGTCTCAATTGGAACATCAAGCACTTCATGGGAGACATTTAAATAGACAAACATCTCTGAGGACCATATTGATGCGCCATCAAACACCTCTGATCAAAAATCAGCTTTGATGGTAATATTTCCTTTTAATTGTTATTTTTCCTCCCTTTGTTTGCTGGTTTATCTTTTACATCAGTTTCATTAGGCATTGATTATATCTCTTTATAATCACATTGGGTTGCTTGAAACATTGTTTGCTTTTGGAAAAGGAATAGAACTGTAAACAAAGGTTGGATTTCTTATTTAAGCAGTATTCTTTTCTCTTATCTACTTGCATACTTTACTGACTGTACTCTTACTCCCACATTGATTGCACTCTCATTAAGACCCTAATTGATCAAGAGGTCTTGCACACTAGGGATAAATAGGACCAACCAATCAATTGCACTCTCCAATTAATCAAACAAATGCCCAGCCCCACATGCTATACTTATGAACCAATTCAAAGGTTGTAAGACGTCATAAATTTTCTTTATATTTCATCTCTACCTCCATTAGCAAAGCTTGTTTAGCTATATGATCTTAGTTTCTAGCAACATTCTAAAAATCAGATTTCTCTATTGTTAACTTTCTTGATCATTTTACAAGTGCATTGAGAAAGCATACATACAAATTTCTTTTCAGCACTTTCTTAGTTGTTTAAAGAGAATAATATTACATTCTATCATTGGCATTGCATTCCCGTATAGCTTAGATACTTAGTTTATCATTATTGGGCTTATATCTAACATTTTGTATTGCAAGATTTTTGCTTTGCTAATTTTCACTCGCTTTGGGTTAGAAGGTTGAATCATTTTAGTTAGTTATCAGGCATAACTCTCTTTGCAGATTCACGACATATGCTTGCCAACATTGCAAAGTTTGCTAATTGAAATATAAAACATCTTCAGCAAACAAAGTTGAAATCTTCGTTTTCCTTGTCATTTCAGAATTTAAATTTGGTTAAAACGAACATCATCATTAACCTTAGTGAAAGCTCCTCATAATCAGTTGGTTGTCCATTCGCCAACTTGCCCCAACATCGAGTTCAACCATCCAGCCCAACCTGGACACTAGATCAGAGGTCGGTGTTTAATGCTTGGTAGAAAATGGTTGGTGGTTACATGCCATCATCCAAGGGGTCTACGTAATTGTGTTTTAGCCTCCCAGAGCGCAGAGGGTTAGGTGATTCCTCGCTATAACAAGGGAAACCTCCGCATGTGAGGCAACCACCTCGACCATCATTACCCTGATTGGACCGGAGTGGGCAACAAACCTCATGCATCTAAGGACCCTATACAACACATTTACCTTTTAGCATTACATATTGCTTTATAAAAACAATAAAAAAACAAAACATTGTTAGTCAATCACACATTCTCACGTGCACATTTCTCCACTACAATTAGCTTGAACTCAACTCATCCATCGCATTTCTTGTGCGATCAACCATTATCCACTCAAAGCTCCACTTTGGGATGGTACAATCAACCATTCTCCATTCAAAGCTCCACTTTGGACTCCCGCATGTTTGAGGTGTTCTATTCTGAATTTCAGATCCTTTGAGATGTCCACAATCACATTAAAAATACTAAACAATATTGAGAGATTATGACCATGAAAAGTCAGGCTTCTGGAACTACTGTACTATAAATTTTCCAATTACAGTTCAGATGGAAAAAAGTGAAAAAATGTAAAATCCCCACCAAGATTTTTGCCCAAAAAAAAAACTCACAATTTTCTGATTTCTATGGTCCAGTCATTTCATCAAACACTTTGTCATAAACAATGATATTCTCTGTGTGAAGGTTTGGAATGTTTCAATTGCATTTTAGTAACATAAATCATTCATAAATGTATGCACAGATGCAAGGAATTATATAAACAATAAGACATACAGTTTGCTGCACCTCAACACAATGAAAACTGCATATAAAGAAGAACCCAGAAATCTGATTTCACACAGAACTTCATAGAGATGCTTGAGATTACAAATAAACTTCAATGCATACCCTTTTTATGTCCAAATGTATCATTGAATCAGTTATTCAATTTGCTGTTACAAATATCCCTATGATAATGATGGCGCCACTTCTAAACTCATTCATATATGCATCTAAAACTACCCGTGGGACTCCAAAATGGGAAGCGACTTCATAGAGGGGAAGGTGTCTCCTTTCCAAACTGTATTATGGCAGATATAAGGGCTGCAACCAATATTAGAGATGCTGCGACTGTCTAAGGGTGTTGCACCTAGAACCAAAAACTCCCAACCGTGCACCAAAGCTAAATTCTTCCAAGGGCGTGAGGAAAAACTGCAATACATCCTTATTCAAACCTTTTCTTATCTTCAATATAAATCATCATCAGCTCCAAATTTATATTTGGAACAAATCTCATAAATTTGGCAAGAGAAACTCCAGATAAACACTTTGTCAAAATATATCCTTCCATGACCAAAATCTTCAAATCCTGAAACAATAGCTGCACCTACGAAATCTGAGTGACTCCGCCAAGGATGGCTGAATGGGTCTTCGTCCAATCAACCAAGAACCCAAGGGTTTTTGCCCTAGGGTTTGCTGAACTGAAAGCACAAGCTCTCTCCAAAATGCAGAAGCAAAATCAATTCATCCATCACCACAATGAGCCCTCAACCTCCTTTTATAACTTTTTGAAGCAATAAAATATTACTTTTTCCTTATTTGCTCCAAAACTCCTTTTATAAAATAAATAATTAACTTTATGGAGCACTTTTCACCCTTTTGAGAAATAATAATATTTTCTCATGAATAAAATCCTTTTTCAAGATGTCCACAAGAAAAAAAAAATTCAACACCTTTAAAATGAGCTATTGCACTAAGTTGTCCCTTTTAATATTTCCAACACTAGACAACTTAAGTGAAATATTAATTAAATAGCTCAATAATATACCCAAGTTGCGGAAAGAACCCAAATTATATAATTTTGCAATTTTGATCATACCAAAGTGATATTGACGACTTAGGACAATGATTGGAGGCAACCGGGTGACTTTCTAAAAATAGCCTGCTCCTCCAATAAGTTTGGAGAGCACAAGAAGGATCGAAAATCGATTCCGAAAGCATCAAAGGGCTACATCAAACCATCTGAGCTCAAAACCATGAACAAATGCTTTGCAACACTGACCCAAAGCTTCTCCAACAACATTGGAGTCCTCCCTAACTACCCAATTAGCCTCCGAAAGACTTGGAAACTGGCTAATTGCGCACAAATTGGCTAAGTGCCAAAAAGGGACATTACAAAAAAATTATATCTTACAAGTCCAAGAAGCAAATAAATCATAACTCGTTGCATTGCAAACAAAGTTTTCACATTTACAGGCCTAAAGCTTTTACATTCAAGTTTGTGATTGGAAAGAACTTACATTTTTTTGGTTACTTGGAAAGGACTTACATTGAATGCAAGCCTTCTTAAAACCCTAGTTTTCTATTTGATGTTGGGATTCATGGATATACCTTGGTTTTGGGAAAGTCAAAGAATGATATTGATAATAGATAGTGATTTTTAAATTATAAATAGATATGGAGGTTTAAGGGTTTCTTGGCTACATATTTACCTTGAACATGAGGCAAAGGAATTGTGGATGAGTCTTCAAGGAAAATAAAAGTTTTCTTCGGAAGGAATTGAATAAACTTTCTTAGCTACATGGGAGTAGAAATTAGAGGAAGCGGAAAAACAAAATGAAGAGAAAGAAGAGCCGAAAGATGGAGAAGAGCAAAAAGAATACAATTAAGAGTAGAAAGATGAACAAAAATAAGAGAATGACGTGCAAATTGATGAAGGAAAAAAAGAAAACCTTATTCTTGGATAAAGAAGAGCTTGATAGAGGTCTAAGTGTTATGTTTTCAGTCAAAGAATCTTACACATTATAGGTTCATGGATCCATCTAAGAGGAAAAGGTGATTGCATCCATAAACCCTAGCAATGTATAGCTTCATCAACATTTCATTGACTTGGAGGTTGCATGTTCAAGAAAGATATATCAAGGAGGCATAATTATATGGTGGGAAAGCTCAAATATATGTAGATCTGAGCTTTACATTCATATTTCTATGCTATGACAACTATTAATGGCTTGTATTTTGTTCCTGGTTATCCTTGATTAGAGGTTGTGGAAAAGAAGTTTATAAGGCCTTGGTAGAAAAAACCGAAAGTGACTTAAGTTTTAAGATTAGTTTCTTCGTAGTGTAAATATGAATAACGTTCTTTTGGATTTTAACTACATAGAAGTGTTAATTCCCAACGTTTCAGATCTCACTACAGGGTCCATCTTTAGGGAAGAGAAGATTGAAGCCAATGCTCGAGTATGAAGAGAATGTTCAATTTACTTGAATAGAAATGTGCAACATAAACCAAAAATAAATAAAAACCCAAAAGGTTGGATAAAGAGGTCAGCAAACCTAAAAAGAAGAAAATGAATAAAAATTAAATCACAAACAAATAAAATATACATAAGTAAATCCAAAAAATAATTAAACAATAACAATATAAAAAAATAAAGATATAAATAAATAAAATAGAAATATAAAAACAAAATAAAAATTGAAGAGATAAACAAGAAAAAGAGAAAATAGATTTACACAATAAAAACAAAACAAAAATAAAGAGACTAAAAATATATACATAAATAAAATAATATAAAAACTATAAAATAAAAATAAAAACAAAATAGAAATAGAAATAAGTGGTAAAACCAACAAAATAAAATATAAATAAAGCTAAAAATAAAAACACGATAATAATAGCTTTATTTTTATTTGGTTTTGGTTTTGTAAAAATAAAAAGTATAAAATAAAAATATATAAAAATAAAATAAAATAAAACCAAATAGAAAAAATAAGTTGGTAAAACCAATAAAATAAAATATAAATGAAGCTAAAAATAAAAATGAAATAAACTAATAAAATTGTGGCATGCCTAGCCCATGGTAGTTCTATTGGGTCAAATGGTTTTCTTATGGAAAATGTCATCGTTAGTACTTAGTACTTAGTCAGCCTAACGTGTAACGTGTGGGTTAAGGGTTTACCCCAGCCCTTTGCTTATTAGATGAGAAGAAAAATGTAGATACCCTCATTGTAAATCATCAAGAAAAGATATTGTATTTGGTTTAATCTTTCATATTGTACTCAACCCCCAACCCCCTTCTTATGGTCATGAAAGCAATTGAGTCTTAATGGAAGAAACAACCAACACTAAGCATGTAATATTATAATGTAAATGGGGTTATGGAGTAGCTGAATTGTGGCCTGCCTAGCCCATGGGAGTCGTATTGGGTCAAACAGGTTCTTATGGAAAACGTTATAGTTGGTACTTAGTCAGCCTAATGTATAATGTGTTGGTTAAGGGTTTACCCTAACCCTGTGCTTATTAAATTAGAGGAAAAGTATAGAGACCCCTGTCATTGTAAATCATCAAGAAAAGATATTGTATTTGGTTTAAGCTCTCATAGCAGGGGTTGTTTGCAATGACTCCTTAAGAAGCATCATGTGGTGTAACCCAAGCTCAAGGGTATTCTTCTATATTGAATATCACATTACATTTGCATAGCGTGATCTCAGTTCACCACACATGATCCATCATCATCATAAGTCTTTTTCTCCTAGTGACGGATCACAGGTAGTGATCCGAAATGTAGAGCAAAACACATGAACACAATCATTCCAAAAGCTTTAATATTTATTCGTATGGACTCTGAAAGCATAAAATCTCTAATGATATAAGATGTTTCCAAATTTGTTAGGTGTGAGTAATGCACAGCACTAGCAAGCTAAGCAATAGCAAGTCGTGTTTGTATATGCCTTTACCAATTCCAAGCAAGGACTTTGTTGGGGGCTTTCCTATGTCAAGGAAAGAACATTGCTCTCTCTTTGCAGTTACTAGAATGGTTCAGTAAAATACACAGAGTCGTGTTCCATGTTGGAAAACAATTAAAGGGCATGCATTATAAAATTTACTTAATATTTGGATGCACTTCAGGTTGCATAAATCCATTGTTTAAAATTGGGATTCATTTTTTTGGGCAGATTTCGGACCACATTGTGGAAAAAGAAGAATACCAAGTTGAAGAGGTCTACCACTTTTTATCCACAAATAGTTAGTCAACAGAAAGTGGTAAATAGAACATTGGTGCAGTCCCTTAGGGGATACAATAGGAAGTATCTGAAAACGTGGGATGAGAACTTGGCATACATTCAACATCATACAATATGGCAGCGCATACATCCGCATAAAATTTTCCATTTAAAACGTGATAATGATTTTCCTTCTAACCTATTTGATATTGCATATGGACAGTATAAAGAAGACGATGAAAAAACAAATTCAGTATAATTCATTCAGAGGATCAAATGAATCCATCTTCAAATGCAAGAGAAACTCAAGGAGTCTCAAGCCAAGTACAATGCACATCATGACCAGCATAGAACGCAGATCATTTCTGGATTGAGGACAAGGTACATGGCTTTACTTGAGCAAAGATTGGCTCCAAGGTCAAGCAAGAAAGTTGAAACCATTGACAAATAGTCCGTTTGAGATGATACATCAGGTTGGATACAATGCTTTTAACTTTTTAAGTTTAACTTGTCTTCCTACATAAAGATATATTCAGTTGTGAATGTAGAGCTATCGCGCCTCTAGTAACCTGCCATGTTGGATAAGGAAGATTAAGGAAAAGTACCATCTTTCATTGAAGACCTTGCATCCGATGCTCATGAAAATAAAGATGAAGACATAGTACTTCAGAAGGTCAAAGTTACAATAAAGGAAGAGCATAAAATACTGGCAAGTTGGCCTAAAGGGGCAGCTGCCAAGCAAAGGAAGATGGTACCCACTAATGATTTCGGCACCTTCTGACCCATCAAGAGGCTCAATAAAGTGTTGAACCCACCCTGATGGCACTCTTGAACTCCCAGGACATGGCAACAACAGCGATACCTCCCCCAAGCTGTTCACTTGGTCTTCCCATGGCATTTCAAACGCAGAAGGTAATTGCTTCAATATCTAGGCACTTTTTATGTAATGGGTCCATAGTTGATCAATCTAGAGAGTGTGCAGCAGTTGGATGAGAATGTCAACAAGTTAGAAGATCATTAAAGTCTGATTTTGCACAGCTGTGAGTGGAGGCATGTGTAGGAGCAATTTTGCGAGTCCGCAGGGGTTCCACTGACCCATTTAGGAGCCACTCTTTTTGATTTGCACTGCTGACTGCAGAAATGGAAGGGAAAAACAGAATCACAACACGTTTTTATGCTGTAGATTTTCTGCGTTGGGTTCTCAAGGGTAACCATGGTATTCGTGTGATTTTTTGTTGCTGAGGTCTCATTTTTGTTACATGTTTTCCACACATTTCCATTGTTATGGTAAATTCTTAGCAATTGTGTTGGCAATCATTCAGTTTCGTGCAACTTCTAAGCATAGTTCTTGAAGTATAGTGGTCAGATTTCATTTTCAGTCATTAATTAAGAATGAGGTCTGTGTCGGTGAATTTTCTATTCGAATATCTCTAAGGCAATTACAGATTTTTAAAAAAAATTGTGATGCAAAGGATTCTAAATAAAGTCTGTGACCAATAATATTTTAAAATTCCAAGATTTCATTGAACTACATCTTCCATGATGTACTAATGATGCAGTTATCGAAACGAACCAGTGTTAAAAAGCTATACAGATAAGAAAGAAAACAAAACAAACAGAATAATTCCAAAAAAAATTGATTAAATGAAATAAGTAACTGAGGGAAGCTTAGACTAACCGTTAACCCATTTAAAAAAATAACACTTCCCACTATTCAAAACAGTCTCTTGAGGAACCCTGGATATAAAAAAGCAAGAAATTGTTAGTTGTTAGCTATTCGAAAAATAAAATTCAGGGAGTAAAAGGTTAATTGTAGATGCATAAAAGAATAAATATAAATATAATATTATAAACACATACATGTATGAGAGGTAATTTACAGGAAACTTATAAATTATATGTTCAAGGCTTCTGCAGCGTTTATGATTTTCATTGGGAATTTCTGGGTTCACTGTGTATTTTTTTTGGTTTGATTACAACCATTGAACCACATTACTGCAAAAGGTGTTCTCAAAGCAATCTTATGTGTAATGTGTCAAAACAATATTCAACTAATAGCGTCTCCTCACTAAGAACAATAGCTAACAAAAGCCAACGTTATTGCAATCTCGTGAAATCACATTGCTTAGATTGTAAGATAACAGGTGTATAACCATTAATTTGACTTACCACTGAAAATTGATGAAGGTGGGGTAAATCACATTTCAAACTGAAAATCTATATATATTAGAAATATGCTTGAACTGCGAAATATCATTACACCGTGCACAAGTAGTTAGATCATTACTACAAAATTGTCCTTGATTTGTGAAGCTTAACCATCTCACTCATCTCTCCGCATTTTAAATGAAAGAAATAAAGGTATTTTTTGCCTTCTGCCAGTTGTTATATCCTTTCACAATATATATAGAAAGTGTGGAGAACACCACTGCTTATCAAAAGCCATTATTGTTTCACCGTGAAGATTATTAACAATTTGAGATGTAGGTCCACCACATCTTAACCAGCCATGTTATAAATTTAAGACTAATTTGCATAAGATTTGAAATTTCATCATATTGTACATTGTTCCAGATTCAGTTAGCAAAGACTACCTAATTTTAAGGAAAGCATGCAGTTGAAGTGCTTCACGACCTACTCTACTCGATGTTTCAGCCATGAATTTTATATCAGTTAACTAACAAAATCAATACGTGGAAAGTCACTCTAGTTAACATCCTCAAGAGCTAAGTTACCGATTCGCTACCCCCTTCCCCTCATGCTGGTCTGGGACGTACCCGGTTTAGGTGTGGATCCAGCTGGCCCCGCATATGCCCTAGACGGTCCGATTACGTCCAGGACCTTCTGATGAAGTACCCAGTCATACCAAGAACGTCCTGAGCATACCCAAGGTGAACCCACGTGGTTTTAGCCTGTTTTCTATTTTATATTTTTCACTCATTTGGAGCTGCACTACGTGATGAAGAGCAAGGATCACTCAACACAGTGCCTCAGGCAATACACAAGGGCCCTTCTTACCAAATCATTTCATGGCCCCTATTCCACCATCTTCAACTCCCTAGAAGCAACCCCGCCCAGGCCCAAATATAACAGTGTGTATGTTTTATCCATATGAATAATATTTACTAGATATATTTTGTATTTCTTTCCATCAAATGCTGTTCGAATTTCCCTGAAATAATCTTTTAGGGTTTAGGCCTCAATCATTTTAAAATTGTGTTTTATAATCCTTCTTTTTCACTTTTTGGAGCGCTAGATTTGCTTAAATCAAGTGTTTCCCTTTAGTCTACGTGGCCATTAACATCATTGACATTGACATTGACATATGAGAGGCACGTTACAATATTTTTCGTAGAATTTTTTTATCCCATTGGCTTTTAAAGTTTGTATATTATTGACTTTGAGATAATGTTTAAAGTATTCATTGTGCTTGGTACATATTTTCTACAACAAAATTCTAATTACGTAATTTTATTTGGACTTTCACTGATAAAATATTAATAAATAAAAATCAAAGCTTCCACATTTTCTAAACATCGTGAAGCAATTACAATTCTTATGTTTTTAATATTTTGATTTTATTATTAATAAATATTATCACATTTAGCATTTAGTTATCTATATCACTTTATTAGTAGTGCTTTACGGTTATTTTGTTTATTCTTATGCATATTATGTGGTTAACTTATGTTTGTTAGGCTAGAATATTTATATTTTATATATTTTTTTGTGCAGCCATACCCAAGCCATTATCTTTATCAATTTATTAGTAGTGTTTTGTGGTTATTTTGTTTATTCTGTGCATATTTTGTGGTTAATTTCTGTTTATTAGGCTAGAATATTTATGGTTTTAATATTTTTTGTTCGGCCATATCCAAGCTGTTATCTTTATCAATTTATTAGCAGTGCTTTATGGTTATTTTGTTTATTCTATGCCATATCATGTGGTTAATTTCTGCTTATTAGGCTAGAAATTTTTATTTATTTTTATCAATTAAATGAGGGATTATATGGCCCCACTGCCAACCGGCACAACCACCAGCAGCTAGTTTGAAATAACTGCAACCACTGCTAGTCAAACGGGATGCAACCAGCCCTTCTCTAGGGCCAGTCAAACATATGCAACCAGCTGCAAGTGGAACAGCTGTAACCAGCAAGCGCCATTTGAGATTTGAACCTGGGTGGGCTAGCATGCACTCAACCCATTTTACCAACTCACCCGGCTCTTGTACCCATATAAAATAGAATAGTTATATTTTTAATATGTTATCTATATTCTTATTCAACCATACCCAGGGGAAAAAAATCACCATATCGGCGAACCCAATTTACCATCCCTGAGCATGTACCCAAAACGAACAGGTAACTTAGCGAGTCAAAAGATTATCCAAGGTTGCCATATGGTCTGCAATTGAAATCTCAACCTGCAAGAAATATGAAGTAATATATGATACAGTTCTACAGAAAGTAGAAACTTGCAAGAAAATCGACATAATTGAATGTTTTTTAAAACAGAACCTAAAATCAAAGGTCAATTGGCAGAAAAAATAATAATTTAAATAGGCCTTTTCCTATGGTTTGTCTACAATGTCATTTATAGTTCAAAGTTACCAAATATAGTTGATTACAATTGACAACTGAGTGTTTCCCTATGGTTCAATGACGAACTGGTTAATTGACCAGCTACAGGGTGTAGTCTCCATCCTTGTTTCCAGTTAATAGTGGGGATTGGCCAGCTACCTTGCAATACGTGATATCCAGAATCATAATTATTTTTGTGCTTGTGTCATACGGTACTGATACTCTTGCACTTTCATCGTTTGCTGCTTTTGATTAATAAAATATAACTTCCAATGGACATTCATGTGCTACAGCTGAAAGCAATAATTTCATCAATGATGGTAAAATGCCACACATCTTGGCCAAAGGATACATAGCCTACCTAAAATAATTATCTGTACTTAAATGATCTTGTTTGCATCATTTCTTGATCAATATAGCCAACCAAACGGGCTCTCTAACCCATAAAAGTGGAAACAATTTTCCAATACTCTTGACCTTATACTTGACTGGATTTCATCGAAGTGGAGAAGCAATCTATTGGAGCAATCATTTTCTCCATTAAGGACTCGTGTCTGATTCTTCACTGCATCCTCTTTCCCTACTTTATATTTTTCGTTCAGTTTATATGCATCAAACAACACGGCCCTCCTATATTGTCTGGTTCACAACTTGCCTTTTGGAGGAATAAACTACAAGTGAAAACTTCCCAGTCATTATTTTTTTGTGAGTAATGTTTCCAAATCTTAATTGCATGAACAACAAGCAGTAGTTCCTTATCAAGAAGTAATGCAGCTAAGTCTTAATCGTATAACACCTCTGTTCAGTTGTACTGACTTTTAAACTTTCATAAGCAACTACTCTGACATACTGTAATAAAATAGCACAAAGTAGGACCGTAGGAGTAACTGCATTGGTAGAGCGAAACCCCTTGGTGGTGAAGATAATCTCAAAGGCTAAGCAATTCAATTTAAATACACACTAATATACAGGTTAAAAGCCTTCTAGCCAAATATTAATGTGTTAATAAACTGGCTAGATTATTTTGCACCCAAAAGTTGTTTGTGCCCTTACACTCAAGATTATTTTTTTATTGTTTTGTTAGATGTGATGAGAACATTTGGGTGTTTCACAATGAATAATGGTTTTGGGCCAAAGCAGGGCTCTTCCTTAAACCTGTTATCCCTAAAATTTGTCTGGTGGACCAATTTGTTAGGGGCAGTATGCCGGACTTGTAGTCCCTCCTCTTTTTGCAGGGTAGGCTTCCCTTTTCTATCTGCCTATAGAAAATTATACAATGATGGAATTTACAAGTTTATGGAGAAATTTACAAAGAAAGCAAATAGGTTTGTATAAACAGATTGCATCACAAATGCTTCAAATATAAACTGAAAACTTTATGCGAAAAAGAGAATGACATCAAACAGGGTAATGGTAAAGTTCCTTTTATGATGCAGGATTTATGTGATTTAATGGATAAAATCCACTTGGAAAAAGACATAGAACTGAAGTGAACTCAATTTCCCAAACCGACCTACGCAGTATGCATGCCAAGATCATCTACACAAATGATCTGCAAGATGAAATCGCAGTGTGTGTGAGTGCTTTGTGGCATACAAAGCCCCATAGCATACACCTCCTTTATTGATGCACAATATTGTTCCTTCTTACAAAATATAAGCTCGAAGGATTTGATACACCTCTAACACCAGTGGTCCAAAAGATGGTTACATTATGCTCCAATGCCCTATTTATTACATCATTAGGTATTTATGTGAGAGCAACTACCTTTTGTGACTACTTCTTAACTAACTTTTCACTAACAAAACCCTGACCAGACCACTTAAACTAACTTTCAGTGATTACTTTGATAAACTTGAGTTGAGATGAGGTCCACCCAAAACCAATGCAAAATTAGATGACTTAAGTATTCTCTTGTGTCCTTGTGTCGCATCCTTTCCCAAGCTTGATAACTTTTCCATAGGCGCAACCAACTCCAAGCTATTATCTATTTGTCATACCTGAATTCATTTGTTTGAAACTTGAAAGGACTCAAACGACTTGAATTCTGAACTATTGCCCTGTAACACCCTGAATGCAAGTGAGCTTTCCAATCACAATATTATTTCAAGTAAATCTAAGCTACGAAACTTGTATTAGGAACACATCTTGTCATTTTCATCTTCCAAGTCAATCTCTTCAACACTTAATGGGTTTTCGGTATTTGTGGATGTCATGTCACTGATGCCAAAAAAAACTTTTGCCCTTGATTGCATGCATTTGTGCATAGTCATTATTCAAGCATCTCTAAAGCCAGAATATCTCCAGTGGGGCTGGAATTTGAATTCAGTGAAGCTCTTACAGACTCCTCTTCTTCAATACCGGGCAGAAAAAGGCCACATTTGACTTCTTGAAATTCTTGCTTAGAAGTCATAATTTTACAAGACTAAGAACTCCTCCGTTAGTAATGAAATTTTGGCCCCATGCTAGACTTTTCCTCAATTTAAATTGGGCTGCTTATTGTTTTGGGTTGAACATCTTCACAAAGTGGTGAAGTTTTCCCCTCCATGGCCGGATTTGTCACTATGCTTGGTTCGTCTGCCAAATAATTAAAAACATCCTTGTGTGACTGCTGATTGCTCCTTGCTGCAACAGTGCATTGTATATCCTGCAATCAATGTGCCCCACGAGGCCACATTTGAGTGATGCATTTTGTCAAACAATTCACATACCACCTTACCTCCCTCGCGTTAGCTTATTTCTACCATTTGGTTGTTTGGTCTTTTAAAAATCTGCACTCCACTGACTGCTCAGTAAGTTATTGACTGAGATACGGCTTCAAATACCTTCAATAATGTTCCAGCAGCAGCTCCTTTCCTTGGCAATTTTATACTTCCATAGGCTTAAAATTATAAATTTCATATTCTATAATTGTTGTGCACCAACGAAAACCATACCCATTGTGATGATTCCATACAAAAATACTCTTTGCATGTATATAGGTGCACACTATCAAACAAGGAGCATCACATTTTCAGTATGATTTCTAGCCCAAAATAATAATAATTTGCCCAAAACATGACACCAATGAGCTACTTTATGCACAAGAATGTGTTTCAAATGTTAAGCACAGGCTTATACTGAGAGGCGGGCGGCAAGGGGGGGACCGGGCGGCAAGGAGGGGTGAATCAGTATAAGATAACCTTTTAATCTTTTCGATTTAATCAACCACAACAGCCATAAGCATTCAAGATCTAGCAATTAATAACACAAGAGAACACAGGATTTACATGAAAACTCTTTCAGGAGAATACTACGGCAAAATATTGCACTTATATATATAACTCTTTTACAATGTTTGCAGGCACCAACCTACTGGAGACACCAATCCCCAAACCAAGCACCAACTCAGTCAATTTGTGAGCACCCACCCACTAGAGACACCGATCCCCTTTGCCAAGCACCAACCCAGCCAATTCGTGAGCACCGACCCATAGGAGCACCAACCCCTAGACTATGACGCACCGACCCCAAGCCAAATCGATTCCATCATTTGTGATTGCTTCTTCAATCGAATGATGGCGTTGCTTCTCTTGCACTTTCTCTCTCACTAATTTTCTTATATACTTTCTGCTCTGCTCATATACTTTCTGCTCTCCTCTCTTTCACAATTCTCAAATGATATTCTTCATTAAAATAAATCTACCCCTCACACTTCTTTTCTTAAGAGATATTCTATTTCATTTTTTGCTCTTCCTCTCTTCTCTCTCACATTTATATGATCTTCATTCAAATCGAATGCTTGTAATACTTCCACATCTCTTCTCCCTTATATAGCCTTTAAAGGATGTGTCCCATCCAAGAGGTACCTCTTCACAAAGAGATGTGACCGTTGGCATTTCCGTCAACATTTCCGTTCACCTCCATCAACATTTCCATTCACTTCCGTCAACATTTCCGTTCACTTCCGTCGACAATTCCATTCACTTCCGACAACATTTCCATTCATATCCGTTACAATTGATTTGACATCAATGACAATTATTCCAACAATCTCCCCCTTTGTCATTGATGGCAATCCCCATGAATTAGTATATGAACTCCCCTTGTCTTCAATTCTCCCCCTTTGACATCAATGGCAAAGGGTTGTACACCCTGCTCTCCCTGAGTTCATGCTTCCTCTCATAGTCACTAGATGAAAAAGATATTATCTTCTTTTGTTGTCTTCGTTGCAATTTTGAATTTCTTTTATACCACTTATTGTAATATCTTTTTTTATTGTTCCTCTTCGTACCATCTTTCCACTGTGCACATCATATCTCTCTTGCTTCAACATGGTCTTCACTGCCATTTCTTCTTATGCTTTGTGCTCCATCATGGCCGCCCTGCCATTGCTCCTTGTGCCTTTTGCACAAGCACAAATTACTCCTTTTAATTGTCTAGTTGCTGCATCCACTTCCAAACTTGCACGAATTCTCTTTTGAGTTTGGTTCGGGCATCCTCTTTCTTGTTCTGGTCTATAGGATTACTTCCACATTGTCTCGCTATATGTCCATACTTATTGCAATTATAACATACAACGTCTTTTGACAATGGAGTAAATGAATTTCTACTTGAGAAACCATATGAATCTTTGTTTCCATTCCAACCATGCTCATTCCTCTCACATCCTTCACTTGTGCCATAGTTCCATGCATACTCATTTCTTGCATGCCCATTCCTCATATCTACATTTCTTCCACTGTTCCATGCATATCCATTCCTCGCATGTCTCTTACACTCCTTTGCTCTATGACCAAAAATGTTGCAATTAAAGCGATAGCCATAAAACGATCCTTGGTACCTGTCAGACTATTTTGGCAAGAATGATCTTCTATCATGCCAATGGTTCTTTCCTTTGTCTACTACTTGCGAAACTTCGTTCTTTGGGGAAGTCTTCTCTTCTATCTTCACAGGTTTAGCAATTTTAACATCCTCCTTGGTAACCTTTTGTTCATCTTCATAGCCAAACCCTGACTTGTCGAATAGTGACTTCTGATGATCTACAATCTCATCTAGAACCTCGTTGCTCTTCTCAAATCTTACGCTGCTTGTCAATTTAGCATTTGCCTTTTCTAAATCCTTTCTCAAGGCAACAATCTCAACCTCTAGCTTCTCACATTCTTCCTTCTTTGCCTTCAGTTCAATTTTAGTCTCTTCCTTTATTTTCTTCGCCTCTTCGACTTGAGCATTTAAACTCATGATGACCATTTTTGACTCCTCTCGAATTGTTGATAACTTTTCTTCTCTATCTTGATCATCTTCTTCGTATTTCTGAATTTGTCGCTTTTGTTTCCGATTCTCTTTCTTGAGCATTTTATTTTCATTCAAGGCACTTAAGAGTTCTCCTTCGAGATCTACTTCTGCTTCTCTAGCTTCTGAATCACTCCAAGATTGTCCTCTAGTTATCTGGTCATCACCATCCCAATCTTCTATACCCATGAACAAAACTTCACCTCCGTCACTATTTGTAACACCTTCAATCTCCTCACTTGAGCTACTAGCCCTTTTTGAATAAAGGCTTTTCTTTTCTTTATCAGATCTCTTCTTTTTCTCATATTTCTCTGATTTGTAGTTTTTTTTGCTCTTGTGATACTTTCTTTCTCATCATGTTCCTCTTCGTCATTACTACTCTCTTCTTTTGAATGGGGACATTTATTTGCAAAGTGTCCTATTTATCCACAATTGAAACACTTAGAAGGTGACTTACCTTTATATCTCCCGAATAGCTTTTTGAGATTTCTCACAAATAGGGCTTCTTCTTTATCCGACTCTTCACTGGTGCTATAGCTTGATCCATGTTTTTCCTTTTTCACTTTCTTTGATACTTTGAAAGCTACTTCATGCTTTATTGGCTTTTCTGCTTTCGTCCTCATTTCGTATGCTGTGATAATGCCATGTAATTCATCCATCTTCAATGTGTCCAAGTCCATTTCTTCAATAGCCGAGACTTTCGCATCATACCTCATAGGAAGTGACCTTAGTACTTTCTGTACTATTATTGATTCTTCCATTTTCTCACCTAGCCCTTTCATGGTGTTGACTATCTCATCCACACGGAGAAGATAGGCTGCAACGTTTTCTTCATATTTCATCTTAAGACTTTCAAACTGCATTTTATGCATTTGAAGCTTCGCCTTCTTGACCTTGTCATCACCTTCATAGATATTATGAAGTTTGTTCCATATATCTTTTGCTGACACACAATGCATTACTTTTATGATCTCCGATTCTGATAAGCCACACAAAATGGCATTCATCGCTTTTGCATTATTCTCACATGCCTTCTTTCCAGCGTGATCCATTGATTGATTTGTTGGTGCTATGTACCTCGTCGCTACTAATAACCAAATATCAAACCCTAGAGCCATAAGATATGTTCTCATCCTTATACTCCAAAAAGCATAATTCGTTCCATCAAACAATGTTGCTTTGTTTGTGAAGAAACCGTCCTAACCTTGACGACTAGCCATGTGTGCTCTCGAGATCTACCTTCCAGCAGTTAGACTGATTCTGAAGGAACCGCTCTGATACAAATTGTTAAGCACAAAGTTATACTGAGAGGGGGGGTGAATCAATATAAGATAACTTTTTAATCTTTTCAATTTAATCGACCACAACAACCATAAGCATTCAAGATCTAGCAATTAATAACACAAGAGAACACAAGATTTACGTGGAAACCCTTTCGAGAGAAAACCATAGCAAAATATTGCGATTATATATATCTCTTTTACAAGTTTGCAGGCACCGACCTACTGGAGACACCAATCCCCAAACCAAGCACCAACTCAATCAATTTGTGAGCATCCACCCACTGCAGACACCGATCCCCTTCGCCAAGCACCAACCCAGCCAATTCGTGAGCACCGACCCACAGGAGCACCAACCCCTAGACTATGAGGCACCGACCCCAAGCCAAATCGATTCCATCATTTGTGATTGTTTCTTCAATCGAATGATGGCTTTGCTTCTCTTACACTTTCTCTCAATGATTTTCTTATATACTTTCTACTCTGCTCATATACTTTCTGCTCTCCTCTCTTTCACAATTCTCAAATGATATTCTTCATTAAAATAAATCTACCCTTCACACTTCTTTTCTTAAGAGATATTCTATTTTATTTTCTGCTCTTTCTCTCTTCCTTCTCTCTCACACTTATATGATCTTCATTCAAATTGAATGCTTGTAATACTTCCACATCTCTTCTCCCTTATATAGCCTTTAAAGGATGTGTCATATCCAAGAGGTGCCTCTTCACCAAGAGATGTGACCATTGACATTTCTGTGGACATTTTCGTCAACATTTCCGTTGGCATTTCCATTCACTTCCGTCGACAATTCCGTTCACTTCCGACAACAATTCCGGTTACTTCTAGCAACAATTCCATTTGACATTTCCATTCATATCCCTTACAATTCCTTTGACATCAATGACAATTATTCTAACATCAAATTACATTCGACTTCACAAATATATATAGAGAGAGACACACACACACACACACATATACCCTGTAATTCATGATGGCAATTATCTAATTCAAAATTCGCCTTTCGATTTCATATATTTAGCAGGGAATTACCTAGAGCATTCAACTCTTTTCAATGTATAACAATTCACCATTTCTAGCACCACAATAGTTGTGTGGTCTGTTTAAGGAAGAACCAATTTGGCAAAGTATGAAAATTAAGATGATCAGCAGAGCATGAATTTTTATGATTTTTGAACTTCATGTGGTCCACATTTGGGCAATACATTGTTTCAAACAATTTGCTCGCCTTCTATACAAATTATGCCTTCAATTCGTAGTTGATGGATCTCTATACTTGTAAAATTGTAAGGGAAAGAAGGATCAGCATTGCAATAAAGAGAAAGAGGATATGTCTTGAATAGATTTGATTTGTGAGCCTTGTTTTCCAATTAAGCTTCCAGCTTTCTGGGCATGCAACATTAGTGTGCCATGTAGCTGTTGTTTAATGATACTCTTATGTCTTTTTTGAGGTTGCAATATTATCACTAACAAAGATAACCATATATTAGAGGCTTTCAAGGTTAGAAGTATCCTATTTGGGTTTGCACAACATGGGGATGTGCAACTCCGGTCGACTCTATTTGGTTTCCTTGACAATGTCCCACAACCCTTTCACCCTATATAACACTTATAATATTTGACTCGATACAACGTAATTATTTTTTGTTAACTCATGGGACTCAATTAAAATACAACAGTTTGCATTTTTGTGTCAAAAACTACTTATCAATCAAATTCTCTCTAGAAAAATCACGAGGAAAGTATTTAGTTGCTCAAGGTCTCAAGACTTCACAACAAATAAGCATTTCACCACAAACCAAATATCACCAACAAAAAAGATTCACCAGATTTATTCATCAAAAATCATCATTTCCCAATTCTTCCCAAGAAAATCACCGAAAACCCACTAAAGTTTCTTTGAGGGCATCATTTTCCACTAAGAATTATCAACCAAACTTCTCTAACTAGAGCTTCAACATATTTCACTAAAAATGCTACACTTAATATACTTGAACAAATAATAATGCCCGGTCTTGATTACCCTAACCAAGATTACAGAGAAATGCCCTTCAGCTACTCTATTCTATTAAGCATCATAGTTACGAAGTTTGGAAATCCAGATCTATTTGGGAGGGCAAAAAAATCTGAAATCCAGTATTCTTGAAAAAGTTCAGAAAAATCCAATCCGGAATATATGTGTGTGTGTGGGAACATAGTTTTATAAATATGCAAAACTAACAAATACAATGAAAAACATCAATAAAATAATATTAAATGTTAATATTATATCATATTTATGGTTTTTGGGCGTTTTTGAGTATAAAACCTAGAAAAATGAAAAATAAAATAAAATAAAAAATTGAAAAAAAAATAGGGCCAACCTAGACGAACTTATCCGGGCCGCCCCAAAAATTCAAATCCTGTCGGATTTTGTCCAGATCCGAATGGATTTGGTAACCATGGATTTAAAATTTAGCATTGCATAGTATTCATCTAAATAGCAATGCATAATCCACATTAACATTATAGTGAGAGAGAGTGAGACACAAGACACAAGATTTGGTGGGTACAATTAATACCATCACTTCACTATCACTTATAACATTATTGCTTGTGTCAGATAGATGAGCACAACCACATCTATTTATCACCTAGCATTTAGGCTAGGTCTTAAGTTAAGAGGACCAAGGGTGCATTGGGGAAGATGTACGTAAATTGGGTCCATATACATGTCACCCAAGGGCCACCACACACGTTTTGTGCCATGCAATTAAATAATTTGGCTAAGATTATTAATGGGTGTGTTTAGCACCAACATCCCCCCTTAATCCTCACTTGGAGAAAATCACACATACTTGCCTTGAAAATGTATCTCCCTTGGGTCGGCATCAAACACAATCTTCAATGGTCACTGTCACTGCCACTTTCACTTGCACTCTGAAGATCTTAGGAGCATTCCCTAGAATTATCGCATTGTACCTGTATCAACTGTATTCATCTGCAAGTTGAGGGAGTGTGGATTGCCCAACTTAAGCCAAACTTGCCGGTGGAAGAAACTTGAAAAAGAAATGCAAAATGGGTAGACCTATCAAATACAAACCTCTTCATAAGCATGTCATGAGGAGGTGGTTGTAGATATAGAAGCAGAAGCAACCAATCTATTGGCCGCAACTTTCCCAAAGTGCCTTTGGGGCCACACGTGTAATTTATAAATTCTTGCCTTCATTAATGAAGCCTAAGCTGTTTTACATTTTAACATTATGTTTTAAAAACTTGGGTTTAATTTTGTGCATGGTATGCTTATGTCTAAAAAACCTGAGTATTTTGGGGCCACACGTGTAATTTATAAATTCTTGCCTTCATTAATGAAGCCTAATCTGTTTTACTTTTACATTTTAACATTATGTTTAAAAAACTTGGGTTTAATTTTGTGCATGGTGTGCTTATGTCTAAAAAACCTGAGTATAATTTTGTGCATGGTGTGCTTGTTTTTTAAGGGATTAAGGGTAATAAACTCCATATTAAGAACCTCTTATTTATGTTTAATCACCAAACAAATAATATATATAAAAACCCAAAAGCTGAAAGGCACAAGTGACAAAAAGAAAGGAACATTTTAATTTGATTTGGGAAAAAATTAATTTATTTTCTTTTGTTTTTGTTGCAAGTCGTGAAGTTTTAAATTTATGTGGGTTGAAAGATAAAGAGATTGACTTTTTATGGCTTGTGTGTAGATAGCTTCATTAGATGAGTGCCAAAAATGACCAGTTGGAAGATATGGATGAAAAGAAGGGAAAGGTTGAAAGAAAAGATAACTGGTTTCAATCTCCTCCGCTTCCTGCCCCTTGGTGCTATGCCACTCCATATACCAAACCTTCACGTGTACCCATTGGCTTGATTGTTCTTCGCATTCATTTTAGATTCTCACCCTACCCATCACAACTCTCAACATGTCCCTCAAGGAGAATCATAGAGATAGGAATCCATTAAATTGTCATGCTCCGTCCTACTCAATTCTATATCAAGTTATTTAGCACCATATGTCAATATGGGAGAATAATATCTCAAGGGCAACAAATCCTTAAGTTAAAAGCATTAACATTGGTGTTTCCATTTAAATTTCTCTCGATACAAGGCAGTCAGGCACTTAAACAAGGGCTCTATGCTTAAACCAAACAGTATTCAAACCCACACCTCCCCTTAACCGTCTTCACATCCACTCATATTTCCCAATTTTCCAATCAAGGATACATGCCAAACTGAGAAAAAGAAAAGGCATCAACCATAGAGCAATGACAAACGCTCTAATTTTGCCCACTTCCTTTCAATAATGTTTATCCATCTAACAAACACGAAGAAAAATTTACAAGCATCAAGGTTTTAAACATGTTTCTAGTCATCTCCGATGCTTTTCCATTCATCTTCTCTGCCCAACCTACACTCGACATCTGTTACACCATAGTGTTAGGCTCAAAAATAAAATTGTGGGAATAGAGCGGGCTCAAAACTCCACCATATGCCCAAGATATTGCAATTTTAATCACCTTCTCCAAGCCATACGAAAAAGTTAAAACTGCCCTACGATGGGCAAATGGACATCAAATTTAAGGTTGCCCATTTTATTGACACCTCATGCAATTACACGCACTCCTCCCACCTATCTTAGTTGCCATTGTAGGTGATGTGCATCGACATAAAATTGCTCTATTCTCTTATTAATAAAACCCTCTTTCTCCTCTAAAACATATTTCCCCCATATACACATAAGTATATATATCTCCACAATATATATGCATATATATGAATATCCACACCTTTTTTTCTAATGCTTTGTTTATCGTATATTTTATAGGTATTTGCTATGTATGTATATACCTATAGACTTAGCATTTGTGCCTTTCAAAAGCTAGTTGGGTGTATGTGCCACCCAAATCCCAGTCTGGATCAATGATTGATGAACCCGCTATTACATTAGAACAATGACTTTTATTGATTAACTAGTCCCACAACAAATTTGGGTGTCTACATGGCAATACCTGGGTACAAACCCATCATAACACTCAAACCTAATTAGGAGGCTTTCTTACTTGAGTGTGAATAAGTGATCTAGCAACACAGCTTCCCACAAGTATGCCTTTGCGAAATTTACAAGGCAATGTGACCCGTTTAAGCACCCAACACAACAACCCTATGCTAATAGGACCGCTACATCTAGTCGCAACTAGGATTAAAGATCCTTCCCACTCATATTACAAGTATAAAAGCATCATTTACAACAAATGATTTGAAATTTACAAAGAAGACCGATGCACAACAAGGGGGTTGTTACATCACACCTAAGTTGGTGAGTCAAGGGTGCGAACGTGAAAAGGAGTTGGCATAACATTACTTTTTGTTGATTGATCAGCCCCTTAGATTTTCCCACACCTAAATTGGTGAGTCATGCATATGAATGTGAAACCTTGGCTCCTTAGCTACATGAAGACTAATAAGCCCTAAGGCCATGTCAAGCCAAACATTCTACTTTTCCAACTTTGATAAATTGGTTGGAGCTCTTTCTTTGCAATTTTTCAACCAATAAAAATTTGGCAATTGTCATTCATACAGTCCACATGCCACTATGTGAGGCATGGAGCCAACATGACTCGACCCCGCAAACTATTGGCTCTAAGAGCCTTAGCGCTTGTGGGAAAGCTAATCAGCCTAGCCCATGAGCTATACCCCTAAGGGATGTCGTGGTCTTTTAGAGAAGGCTGAAAAACATCCTAAGGGGGAATCGACATAGCTAGGAAACTACCCTTTTCGCCTCTCCTCTACACCACCATGGCCCTACTCATCCACAACCTTTGTTACCTAAAGGCTTGGTACCCACACCTTCTACTACTACCACATCTTCCACAATCATGTGATCTACCCTACTCCTCACATTATGCCTTTGCCAGATCTTCATCATTCATCCACCCAAGCCAAAAAGGGAGAATGATCTCCTTTATCAAACATTTTAATATGGGGGAATAGCCAAAAACATTTACCACAAAATTGAGGGGCTAAGCGAAATTGGAAAAGTACAAAATTAGACCCCTAACGATTTTTCATGAATTTTCAAAAAATGCAAATACCGTGCGAAGATTTTGTATGTAGCTCCCAAACTATAAGACAAAATTTTGTATTTAGCTCCCAAAATTAGGGTTTAGTGGAAAAAACATACTCAATTATTCCAAAATTGTGAAGAGTTAGAGCCCATTGTTCAAACCCTATCCTTCTTATGACCTGATCAACCACTTGTTGAAACAAATCTTGAAAATTCAACCTTGAACTCCCAAAATTGAAAATATGGCTCAAACCTTAATTAGAAGACCTTGGCACTTCCTGCTCCACAAATCACACCACTTCTCAAAACCTTGGGGAGATAACCTTAATTCTCTAGTAACATGTTAGAACAAATAGTAATCCTCGATCTAAACCCTAACCAAGACTATTGAAAAATGATCTTCAGCTCCTCTACTCTACTAGCATTGCATAACATTCATTCACATAGCATCGAGAATAGTGCACATATAGAGAGAAAGAGTGAGACACAAGATTAAGTAGGTAGAATGAGTACCATCACATCACTATCACTTGTCACATTATAGCTTGTGTAAGAAAGATGAGCACAACCCAATCTATTTATATCCTAGTCTCTAGGGTAAGACTTGAGTTAAGTGGACTAGAAACCTTAGCACTCCTTGCTCTGCAAACCACTCCACTTCTCAAAAACTTGGGAAGTAACCCTAATTCTCTAGTACCATGCTCAAACAAAAAGCAATACCCAATATAAACCCTAAACAAGATTATTGAAAAATGTTTTTCAGCTACTTTGCTCCATTAGCATTGCATAGAATTCATCTACATAGCATCTACGGTGGCAGATGTAGACACACACACACACAAGATTTAATAACCATGAATATCAATACATCACAATCACTTGTCAAATTATAGCTTGCTGAAGAAAGATGAACACAACCCCATCTATTTATAGCCTAGTCATTAGGCTAGGACTTAAGTGGACCAGGAGTACGTGGGGCAGATGTACCAAAAGTGAATCTATATAAATGTCATCCAAGGGCCACCACACAAGCTGGGTACCTTGTGGGAAATAAATAGTAAAATTAAGGAAACCCCAACATGTTAGGATTACCAATGAATGGTTTTAGCACAAACCAAAAATTCTACGACTTTTTTTTTGTTCTGAAAATTTTCTGATTAAACAAAAAAATTGCTAATTTATAAACAAAAACATTAACAAAAATACTTTTTAGCACAAACCAAAAATTCTACTAGTTTTTTTTTTTTTCAACTTCTGAAAATTTTCTGATTAAAAAAAAAAAAATGCCGATATATAAACAAAAACATTAAAAAAGATACTTTGATCTCAGCCTCTCCTAGGCTGTCTGCCTCTCAGCAAAATTAAACTCCGTTGCCTCTCTTTAGAATTTTTATAATCTTTGCACAGGCTGTTGCAGAATACTTATGCTCTCCATCCTCATTCCGTGCAATTTCTGGGTTGTCTGGACTGATAAGCATGACAGTTCAAAACATAGTCAGTTACAGGTGTTCAAAGACTCAAAAACTAGAACTCAAATGCCAGAATTTCTGTTTAGGATGCTGCATTATATCTGTCTCTGCAATCAGGTCTGCCAAATAACATTCTGGGCTGTCTGTGCCAGAAAATGTTGTTTGGGACTAATTTCACTGACATTCCTAATGGACCTATTGTGAGGAGACCAAATTCATTGATGGCTAAAATACCAACATGTGCCCTCAGTTCATGGTGACTTCTTCATTTGAGAGTGTTCATTATGCCTGCCATTCTAGGAATTCCACAAGAAAATCATGATTTAGAAACTGAAAATCACTGATGTAGAACATTTAAACTAGTTAAAACCAGACAAGGCGTTCTTAAGGTCTGTAACTTGACAACAATGGCTACTTCGCCCGGTCCTTCTCCGTCTCTTCCTGCTCAACCCTACAAATTCTTTTTCGTTCGACAACATCTTCTAAAAATTATGATGTCTTTCGAGAATAGTTTAATATCATTCCATGTTATTTTTCAATTTTCTAGAGGGCCTTTGATAGTACCATTCCTTTTGATAAATATATCAACGTCCCTTGGAATATATTATATCATATTCACCACTAGCTAGCATTACTTTTAATAACGTGATAACTTAGATTCTTAACAATAATCACTTTTTCCACTTTGCTTCAAAATATTGACACATAAATTTTTCCTCTTTTTCCTTTTGCACTTGGATAAATATACTTATCTTGTCTAGGTCTCCATACATTGATTTGTTATCTTGGGACTCTCCCTCTCCTCTGTGATGCCAGCTTAGGGTTTCAACAAATCTTGAAACTCAACCACACACTACAACCTCAAAGACCCACTATGGCTCTAATACCATATCAGAATTATGCCTATTAAAATAGTAAAAGAGATGTCAATCTAAAAAAGCACAAATGAGAGACAATTAAATTAAACATACAAAGACGGAGATAAGAATGAAGCATCTTCATTATAATTTGATATCATTTTTATACACCACCGGCACCACCAAATATTAGGTACGTAACCACCAAGACCTAACACTAATGACACTTCATATTTATTTAACAACTATAAACTAAATATTATAAACTAAGCATAACAACGCCCAAGTCTAAACAAACATAATACTTCTAATATTACTAAGGTTATAACCAGGTAGATGAGTCATGACTCATTGGTTATCAAGTTGGACTGGGAGTTATGTATGCTTGATCCATTGGATTTTGATCAGATTGAGGACTTCCTAGCCCAAGTGAGGGATATTCTGCATCAGTTGGAGGAATGCAGAGACGAGTTCAAGAAGGAGAATAAAGTAATGGATATTATTCTTGAAGCTTGAAGCCACCATATGATGTGTCTCTTTACTTAATCTCCACTAGAGCCATGATGAAGGATAGTGGAAAATATGTTAATTTTGATGTGTTGTATCAATTGCAAGACAAGAGAAGCTCATGGGTTAGGTCAACTTGGTCCGAAGCAGTTCATAGGATTAAGGGGAAATCCAAGCATAATTTAAAAGATAACCGTGGCAAGAATGGGCATTCAAAGGAAGACATAGAAGGCAGCTGATAGGAAAAAAATGGTTTTCATGAAGATGACAACCAAGGTAAGGGTGGGCATAACGGCAAACCTGAGGGAGGCAAAGATGGCAAGATAGGTTATTTCTATTGCAACAAGGTGAGGTGTAAGGACACTTGTTACAAGAAGATGAAGGATCTTTTGAAGTAGAACAAGGAACTCAAGAAACGTTAATGTTAACAAGCAAAATAATGGTAAAGATTGTGCCCTTGTCGCCCCGAGGTTATTGTAAAGATTGTGCCCTTGATCCCACACCTCTAAAGCTTTGCATGCTCATATTTCCAAATGAGAGTGGATTGTGGACTTGGTATGTACTCATCATAAGGCCAAGGATGGTACTTTGTTTACTCCACTTCGAATCTCGGGAATGAGAAGACCTTTATTGCAAATGATTCAACACTTTTTATTGTGGGTCATGGTGATGTGCTTGAGAATGATGTTTACCATGTACCTGATTTGAGTGATAATGTTCTTTCTGTTTTCAAAATCACTCAACATGGAAAGGAAAAATATATTTTGGCTTGAAAGATTTGTTTTGAAAGATATGAGCAAAAAAAAGTTAGGAAGTGGCAAGTGATATAAACAGGCCAAGGGTGGAAATAATGACAAAACTAAGGGAAAAAAAGATCGCAAGAAGGGCTATTTCTATTGTTACAAAGCAGGACATGCGAAGGACATTTTTTTTTTTTTTTTTTTTTCATTGTCATTAGGGTAAAAAGCAGGGTTTTGAAGGGCCCCCAGAACACTTTACATAGCAAAAAGATTAAGACTTTAAAGCTCAAACAAACAAACAACAAAAAACTAGCCTACAAACAGCCTAGGCTACCAACTAGAGAAATATCAGCAAACCATCAACAAAAGAACAGCTTCCAGTCAGCAACAAAACACAACGCCCCACCTTACAGATCTGCTAAATCCTCAAGACACTTGGCAGCTTCCAGCTCTTCCTAAAATGCATGAATCTTGTTGGAGATAGAATCCCCCACGTTGACACAGTCATTGTCTTCCTTATTCTTCTAGCCCCTCATTTTTCTACTAGGCCCATCTAGGATTTCTTCCATTTTTCTCTTCTTAGTATCATCCCAGATCTCAGGGGTGCTTGTGATGTTTTGCTTGTTATTCCCCTGCCATTTACCCTTCAGTTTTTCCATCTCATCCATTAACCTTTTCATTTTGACCCCCAATCTGGTCATGTCTTGTTTCAGCTCACTTATGTCCTGCTCCAAATCCATGAATTCCTGATTATCTTTTTTCTGTTCAATTTCCAGCTTCTCAACTCTGTCTTGCATCTCCACTAAAATATTTTTATTCTTCTTGAATTCACCTTCCAGCTCTTCAAGGAAACTAGGGTGAGTGTTGCTATCTTGTTCCAACTTATCCACCCTTGCCCACATGAGGACACTTATTGCAAGAAGATTAAGGATCTTTTGAAGGAGAAAAAGGAACTCGAGTAACACCTAGGTACCAAGCAAGGTAATGGTAAAGATTGTGCACTTGGTATGTACTCATCATATGGCCAAGGATGGTAGTTTGTTTTCTCCACTTTGACAACTGAGGATGAGAAGATCTTTATTGCAAGTGATTCAACACTTTCCACTATGGATAATGGTGATGGCCTTGAGAATGATGTTATTCATGAAGTTTAGCATGTACCTGATTTGAGTGCTAAACTTCTTTATGTTATCCAAATCACTCAACAAGGGAAGAAAGTTAAATTTTGGCTTAAAATATTTGTTGTGAAAGATATTAGCAATAAATTTAAGGATGTGGCGAGTGGATGGTTCTAACATTTGGACTCGAAAAAAAATCAGCAGACCAAAATTTTGACTTAGGCTCAGGACTTGGCAAAAACTTTGGCAAATAAAAAATATATAAATTCATAAAAGGAATATAAATAACATGCAAAATTCTAATAAAATCATAAGAACTGAAATTAGAGAACAATAGCAAGGAAAATTGTTGAAAAATCCTTCAAATTTATAGCCACAAAACAAAATTAAAAAAACAATTTTGAAAGCTGGTTGTCGAGTTTTAGCGACAAACTCGTAAGCTTTTAAGTTCTAGACACCGCAAGTACTCATCGGCCAAGTTGTTGGCGAGTTACTCAACGAGTATTATGGCCCTTCCTGCAACAAATTAGAACAATAGCGCAAATACCAAAAATAATACTACAAATGAACAGGAAAAAAATTATATTGCATTAAAAAGGGAGCAGAATTGCATTACAATAACGCCGGCCTTTTCAAGAAGGCGACTTCCTTTGAGCAAGTTCAATACAATATAATTTGTGGATATCTTTCCATTATTCTATGCTCCTATTTATACTAGCTAACTACTACTTCCAATGCATGTGGGATTAATACAATTATCACAAGGGACGACTTACGAAGCATATGTGTTTGTAGCTTTCATTAATGACAACAATTACAAAGAGAGAGTTAGGATGACGGGGTCCTAACATGCCCTTCCACTTAAAAAGCTTTGCCCTCAAAACTGAAGATGAGGAAATTGTTGCTAGAGTTGAAGGAGGGGTTCCCAAGTCGCATCTTTGGGTTGCATCCCATGCCATTGGACTAGAACTCCAGTGATGGTCTAATTGCAAAGTTGACGAGAGCACCTATCCAAAATAGCTTCAGGTTCAAGGAGAGAGCCTTCTGCATCAAGCTCGAGAAGTACCGTCTGAGCTGTGACATTATGGCTAAGGACTTACTTCAAACATGAGACATTAAAAACTAGAAGGGACACGTGAAGAGGG
The DNA here is from genome assembly GCA_037957365.1 of Torreya grandis. Taxonomy (NCBI): domain Eukaryota; kingdom Viridiplantae; phylum Streptophyta; class Pinopsida; order Cupressales; family Taxaceae; genus Torreya; species Torreya grandis. The sequence continues at coordinate 647,001 of JARHVA010004629.1, read as the reverse complement.
TGGAAGTTCCAACTTGTATGCGATAGCACCAATCTGTTGAAAACCTTATAAGGTCCATTGAACTTGGGAGCAAGTTTTTGGCAACCCTTTAGCTTGAGAAAGGATTGCTTATAAGGTTGTCGTTGGAGGCAAACTATATCCACAGGTAGGAAGGCACGTTCGAAATGGCGTTGATCCGCCTACTACTTCATGTGATTTTGCGCCATGTGGAGATTGTCCTTGAGAAGGCATTGTCCACTGCCTACACAGGAGAACTGCTTGGAAGATAACCATAGATAGCTTCGTAAAGAGTCATCATGGTGGCTGTGATAGGTGTTGTACCACCATTTTGCAAGTGGTAAGCACTTGACCCATTGATGTTGTTGATCAGGGGCAATGCAACAAAGATATGTTTTCAGGCATTTATTGATAATTTTGGTCTAGCCATCTATCTGTGGGTGGTATACAGGGCTCATTTTCAGTTAGGTACCTGTGCGCTTGAAGAGTTCCTGCTAGAAATGACTTGTGAAAACTAAGTCACGGTCAGATATAATAGACGCTCAAATTCCGTAAAGGTGGAAGATTTGATCGAAGAATATTTGGACGATGGTAGAAGCAAATTGAAAGGATGGGCCAAGGCACAAAAATGGGCATATTTATAGAGGCAATCAAACACCACCAAAATGATTGATTTTCCACTAGACTTTGGTAAACCTTATATAAGATCCATGGAGATGTCTATCCAAATGCTTTGTGGAATGAGAAGTGGTTGGAGTAAGTCAAGTGCTGCCACTGTCTCTCTTTTGTGATGTTGACATGCATCACATTCCTGAAAAAAATGTCTTGATATCTTGCTTGATGCCTAGCAAAAAAAAAACTACGGTGAACACATTCACAGGTTTTTAAAAACCCAAAATGACCTGCAGAAGGTGAGGCATGTAACTCACACAAAATTTTGTGTCAAAACCTGGATCCTTAAATCAAAACAATGCAACCTTTGTATCATAAGGATTGGCCATCCCAAGTATAGTTGGATTTGGATGCAAGGTCAGTAGACAATTGGTGGGTGATTTGTTGCATATGATTGTCTTATTTCCACTCTTGTTGGATGTCATGCATCCATTTTGAAATGGAGATGGATAAGGCAAACACCCACGCCCATTCTTCATACTAATGGAATAGATTTTCCTTGCCCTTTTTATAAGTGATCATAATCATACCCCATCAATTTGGAAACCCATTTTTTGTTGAACCGAGGAAGAGACTCGTTGCTCCAAGAAGTATTTGAGACTCTGATGATCGGTTTTGATACAAAAATGCCGACCCATCAAGTATGGGTGCCACTTTCTAACAGCGTGGAGGATAGCCATCATTTCCTTCTCATATGTTGGTTGTGCCAAATTGCACCCACCAAGGATTTGTTGGTGAAGATGATGGGACGTCCATCTTGCATTAAGACAACACCAAGACCATTGCCACATACGTCACTTTCAATGACAAACGTCTTTGAGAAATCTAGCATGGCCAAAACAAGGGTAGTACACATAGCCTGCTTCAGTATAACAAAAAGGAGTCTTTTTTTAGCATAGCTGCTAATGGGGCAGCAAATTTCCCATGATCTTTGACAAATTTGCAGTAATACCCAATGAGGCCAAGAAGTCCACAAAGGATGTGTCTTGAGTTTAAGCCAATTTTTCATGTCTCAATTTTTGCAAGGTCAACCCGAACGCCTGCTATTGAGACAATGTGGCCTAAGTATTCCACCTCCTATTACCAAAGAAACATTTGAACCATTTTGCGCAAAGTTGGTGACCTACAAGAAGTTGTAGAGTAGTGTCGAGGTGTTGGAGATGTTCTTCCCAAGTTTTGTTATAAATCAAGATGTCATCAAAAAAGACCGAGATGAATTTCTGCAAAAAAAGGGCAAAAGATTTTGTTCATCAAGACTTGGAAGGGGGAAGGGGCATTGGTAAGCCCGAAGGGAACGACCAAGAAAGCATAGTGGTTGTCATGCGTACGGAAAGCAAATTTTGAAATATCTTCATCCTAAAGGCAGATTTGGTGATAGCCAGATCGTAGATCTAATTTGGAGAAGAATTGGGCACCATAAAGTTCATCGATCACTAGCATAAGAAATTTATCTTTAATTAGTGAGCTTGTTTAGCTCATGGAAATCAATGCAGAGTCGCCCCAATCGATCTTTTTTGCATACTAGTAAAACCATAGACGAGTATGGGCTTATGCTTAAACAAATTGTCCCTGCTTGAAAGAGATCTTGAACCATCTTTTCAATTTCTGCTTCTGGAAAAAAGTATAGCTATATCACTGGATGTTGGGGGTACCCTACTCAAATGGAGTTGAATACGATGGCATTTTGGTCAAACAAGGCAGCGACCCTGTTGGTTCCTCAAATATTGATGCATATTCCACTAGCATGTTTTGTAAGTTAGTAAGCTAACAGGAATCACAAGATGTGTTGATTTGAATAGAGGAGAGTTGAGCAATGATTCCATGTGAGCCTTTCTTGAGGAACTTCTATACGTGGTAGGAACTTATGACACTAGTGGATCCTAGTAAGAGGCCCTTTAGTATGTACCGCTGGCCATTGTCAAAGAATTGCATCCAAAGTTCTAAAGAAGTCCCACAATATAGGGCCAAGAGTGCACAACCATTGGGCTCCAAGAACCACATCACATCTACCCAAGGACAAGGCAAACATGTATGTTTTGAGGGTATAGTCCCCCACAAAAATACGAATATTGAGGCATTTTCTTTTACAAGGCAATGTTCTGCCATTGGCAATCATCACTTCAAAACTGGAACAAGGGTGCACGAAATAGTCGTCTTGTTTAGCCAGTCAAGGATCAATGAAATTGTGTGTGCTATCGGAGTCAATGAGAATAGTGAGGGGATGTTTCTTATAATACCCCTTTACTCTCATAGCTTGAGAAGTGCTTACCCCAACCAAGGCATGCATCAATATTTTTGAGTGTGACTCCATGGTACTGGGTTCCTTGACATCAAATTCTTCATCGTGGGAATCTTGAGCATCTTCCCATTCTTCAACATCTAGCGGTGACCAGTGACTACATATAGCAAATACAACTTTTGATCAATGTCCCCTAGTGAATCTTTCATCACAGTTGTAACATAGCCCTATTTCGCGACGAGCATGCATTTCCGACTCTATAAGACATTCAATGGAGGTCACTTTTGGAGGAGGGTTTGTGACTAGCCATTGTGTTGTTAAGGTCTTGAAAGAATCAAAATTGGAAGAGTGATGCTAGGAGGTGATCTTATCTTCTGCAAACTTGGCCAATCTTAATGCTTCCATCGTGTTCTATGGATTAAACATTGTTACCTCAGCACAAATTATATCTTTGAGCCCACTGATGAAACAAATCTTTAAAAAATCATCTTTTAACCCTTCAGTTTGATTGAAAAAAATCAAATTCACCTTGATACTTGCCAACTATTTTGGTTTGTCGTAGTTTGGTTAGGGATCCTATGAAATCATCATAAGCATTAGGACCAAAGCAAACTAACAAAAGCTTGACAAAATCATCCCAAGTGGGTTCTTCATGAGATTTTTTATACCATTGGTACCACTAGACAGCTTCCTTCTTTAAGTAAAATGATGGGTACATTGTCTAGCCCCAATGTATTGCACAAGCTGAAATATTGTTCGACACAATAAATTCAATTGGTCAGTTATGTACCATCAAATTCTAGAAAGTGAAGTTTATGGCCATGCAGCATGGTTCTAGATAAAAACTGCCTTCAGAATGCCCATCTCCATTAAGTCAATTTGAGAGCATGGTATTTTGTGCATTGATTCCATGTAATCACTCGTTCAACTCATTGAGTCAGGTGTCGATTTGAGATTGGAATTCAGCTCAAAGTTCCTAAATGTTCTGCATCACGGCTTGGAATCACGCACAAGTGAAAATTATTGGCTAGAGGGGTCCAGGGGTGCCTACTAAAGTTATATGTTAAGATGATCAATTAGACGAGACGGTCACAATGATATAGTTTGCACAAGTTCAAAATTAATTATTTAAAATTTAATATCTACCATATGGAGGAAAATTCGCTCAATTTTTGTAACTGTCATTGGTTGGAAGATAACTAACCCAAAAAACTTGTCACCCTCTTCTGACACTGATGATTCTACATATTGTTGCTCAGCAAACTATGATGGTGCAAACTGTTACTTTGTAGATTATACTCGAGATTATGCAAAAACTACTTTCCACTATAAGTTGTGACAGTTGTGGTAAAAATCCATTGTTGGTAGGTTCGGTCAATTCCAGATTGCCTAAAGTAAACACAATCGGGAAAAAGAAATAGGAAGGTTGTTAAAGGGTGTGTTTGAGTTGTGGGCTCACATTCAAACATGTCTAGTTCATAAATAGTGTTGGCTCAATGTTTTAGAGCACTAACTACAAAGTTAATCATCCCCGTTGTCCACTATCCTATCTCCAAGGTTGGGTGCGAGTAACTTCCCGGGGCTAACCGCTCAACAAACGGCAGAAGGCTTCCTAGGGCTAGGCTACGAAAACAACTAGGGGGTCTTCATTTTTACCCTAAGGTACATGGAAGCACATATCTATATATAGCATTATCTGATGGCTTGCATTTTGGGGCATAACCCCTCACTCCATGGAATCAAGGAAAACAAATAACCGCTTAGCCCGAAACAACTACTTTTTGTTTGTTTTAATATTGTCAAAACATAATTTATAACTTAAAAGGAAAGAAGGAAAAAACTGAGCAGATTTGGGCAAAAATTCTAGTGCCACCACCAAGTTACCACTTACCAATCACCAAGATCTCGATTGAGCGAGGTGAGAGCATACAATGGACAGCAATAGAGATCCTTAAACTGCTGAAGCTACTACGGAAAAGCAACCCTAAAAAGAGCTCTAATACCAAATGTTATAGCCCCTTCTATAACAGATTAGAACAATAGTGCAAATACCAAAAATAATACTGCAAATAAATGGAAAAAGATTATATTGCATTAAAAATGGAGCAGAATCGCTTCATTCCAGTTCTTGAATAAGAATTATTCATCGCCGGAGCATTACAATATCATTGGCCTCTTTGAAGAGGCAACCTCCTTTGAGCAAGCTCAACACGATATAATTCATGGATACCTTTCCACTAGTCTATGCTCCTATTTATACTAATTCTATACTAGCTAACTACTATTTCCCATGAATGTAGAATTATTACAATTAGTTCAAGAGACGACTTACAAAGCATATGCATTCATATAACTTTTATTAATGACAACAATTACAAAGAAAGAGTTAGGACGAAGGGGTCCTAACATCAAGCCTTCTAACTTGCAAGTATTGCGAGTTTTTAGAGCTATGGTACACTTCATACACAAACCAAGACTTACAATTTTACCATATTTAGGAATATTCCTAAGGGTCAAGGGCCATATGATATGGTGCTAAGACGGATGATAAGAGTCATCTTCGACACAAGCAATAAGCATGTTGTTGATGGGCCAACAAAATATGGTTTATGGTATTCGTTTTAGTTCTTCCTCCAAAGATGTTTGGAAGGGGTGTATTGTTGATGCAAATGGGAATGAGGAGGCCAAGTGAATGGCTGCCTTAATCCCCAGCGTTGTTACATTTATTTCACTCTCAAAGACATTTGCAGACACAAGACTCAAAATGGGACTCAAAAGACTCTCTTTATTGATGATCAATTGTGTTACAAAGATTACACACACACACGCCCTTCCACTATGACTACGAAGAAGACTTCCTCAGTCCAATGACTAGGTTACAATAAACATACATATATCTCAACAGTTTCTTAGCTCTACATTCTCACTTCTAAATTTCTCTAAGCTCTCTTTTTGTTCCACTCTCCTCTCTGGAGGTGGACTCTTCTCTCCTCTAACTTGCTTGATCTTGCTTGCTCTCCTTGGATCATCTAAAATGACTCTCCAACTCTTCCAAAACTGCCTTTAAATCTTGGTGGCTTGACACTCACATCTTGCCAAACCGTTTGAGTTCCCTTTGTCATGGAAAATGGTCCACACATCATGTTTGCTTGATATGGGCAATCACTTTCCTATTTTCTCAATGGGGCAAAACCACCAACCACCAACCGCCACATGCAAGAAGCGACGGTTTTAAAACCGCCACCTACATGAAGCAGCAAATTTGTCATGCTCCCACCAAAAGGTCATTATGACCAATGGGAGATGACTAAAACCATTCTTCCTGAGCTTCCTTGAACTATGGGACTCTTGATGATGTTCTTCGACTTGACATTAATCTTCCTCCACATGCGCAACATTTTCTCAAGAGATGACAAGTCGCACAACTCAAAATAAATGCGCACAAGAACAAGAACCCATGTTTTTAAATGATGCAAGATAATTTGTGAACATGGATGGTCCTACATCAGACACCCAAGGTAAATGAAATTGTTTATGAACTCTTGCTCATGAACCTTCCATGAACTCCTCAATGTTTTTTCTGTGTTTGGCAACTTCAGATATATTCATCCAAGTTGCACCTTTAATTGCTCTATCTTTCCACTTCACTAAGTACTATATGTACTCTTTGTCTTTTGTCTTCGTACTAATCCATGTATCCAATAAGGCCTCAATCTCCTCCTTTACCTTCTTAGACAACTGCTACTTCCAATCTACATTTGAAGAATTTGAATTTGATCCTTCACTACTGCTCTGTCCCTCAAAGTAATGGTACAAATCCACTACATTGAAGACAGGTGAAATATCCACTCCATTTGGTAGCTTAAACTCATAAGCATTTGTTGGGAACTTTCTCAAAACTCTACAAGGTCCAATCTTCTTCCACTTAACTTGTTATATACTCCCCTCAGAAACCTCTCCTTATGCAAATTGCCAATATCAAGTCTCCAACTTCAAGATTATGTAAACTCCTTGTCTGATCAACGTGCTTCTTGTACTTCATATTTTCTTCTAATCTTCTCTTCACCTCCATAAACACATCATGCATAGTTGTTGGATACTCATATGCTTCAGCACTCCTCATATTCGTTGTGCTTCTCAATTCACACACTCCTCTAGGGCTGCAACCATAGACAATCTAGAATGGACTTGTCGTTGTACTTCTATTCATCAAATTATTGTAAGCAAATTCAGCTCGTGCTAATGCCATATCCCATTGTTTGGGCTTGTCTCCAACCAAACATCTCAACAAATTACCAAGACTCCGATTCACTACCCCTGTTTGCCCATTCATTTGAGGCTAATAAGCTCAACTGAAATCTAATTTTGTGCCTAGTTTCTTCCACAATGTCCTCCAAAAGTGCCCAACAAATCTTGTATCTCCATCCGATACAAAGTTCCTTGGCAACCCATGCAGTCTCACTTCTTTAAAAGAAATTAGCAACATTCATGGCATCACTAACCTTCTTGCATGTTATAAAGTGTATCATCTTGAAAAATCTATCCACTACAACAAAAAGAGTCATTACCTCTATGAGTTCTTGGAAATCCAAGAACGAAATCCATGCTCAACTCTCCCGTGGTCTTTCTATAATCAATAATGGCTGATACAACCCAGTATTCTGACATTTGCCTTTAGCATGTTGGCAAATCCTACATCTTTTCACGATTTCTTGACATCCATGCTCATCCTCAACCAATAGTAGCATTCACTTATGTGCGCCAATGTTTTATCAACACCAAAGAGACTAGCTATGTCTCCATTATGCCTCTCCTTCAATAAGTTCTCTTTCATATAATCTTGAGATATGCACAATCTCTTTTCCTTGAATAACAATCCATCTTGTATCATATACACCAGCCATGGCATTTTGTCCATGCTTGTTGGATTTATGCATGCTGCCCATGCATCTCGGAAATCTAAATCCTCCTCATACAATCTTTCATTGAGTCAAACCCAATGACTTCTACCCTCAGCTCATTCACTAAAATAGCTCTTTTATTTAAAGCATCTACAACCTTAATAGATTGACCACTCCTATGCTTCAAAACAAAATAATAACTTTGAAAAATTCAACCCATTTCATTGGCTTTTGATTCAACTTACCTTGGTTGTTTATAAACTACAATGCTTAATAATCTGTGTACAACATGAACTCCTTGGGCAACAAATAATGCCTCCACTTCTTAAGAGTTTATACCATAGCATAAAACTCTTGGGCATAGACCGAATACCTCTTGATTTCATTCAACTTCTCACTAAAGTAAGCAATGGGATTACTTTCTTCACTCAATCTTGCTCTTATTATGTTCCACTTGCATCACAAACAACTTGAAACGAAAATCAAGCAATGCCAATAACGGTTGTTTCATTACCTCCTCCTTCAAAAACTAGAAAATGTCCTATGCTGCAACAGTCCACTTAAATTTCTTTTTGTCACCTTTCATTGCTTTCGTAATGGATGCATATATACCACTAAAGTTTGTAATGGATTTACCGTAGAAACTTGTCGACCCATGAAAACATCACCTCAAAAATGTTTTTCAGTGATGGCCACTCAACAATTGCTCTTATTTTTTCATGTCCATTTTCAAACCCTCTTTTGGGATCACAAATCCCAAATATATCAGTTTCTCTTGCATAGAGCCACACTATTTTAAGTTGACCAGCAACTTTTGCTCTTTCACCTTTTCTAAAACTAACCTCAAATACATGTTCTTCCTTTGAATGACTGAAAATTAAAATGTCATCAAAATAAATAATGACAAGCTTACCAGCATAGAGCTTCAACACTGCATTCATGAGTCGCATGAATGTATTAGGTACATTTGACAATCTGAATGGCATAACAAGCCACTCATTCAATCCATCATTTGTCTTGAATGCACTCTTCCATTCATCACCTTTTCTAATTCAAATTTGATATCTACTCTTCAAATCTGTTTTTGTGAAGTACTTTGCTCCATTCAAATAGTGCATAAAGTCGTCCATTCTTGGCAATGGAAAATTATACTTGATGGTCATCTTATTTATCGCTATAGAATCTGTACATATCCTCCAATACTACTGTAACTGCAAATGGGCTTAAACTTTCTCTTATTAAACCCTTATCTAACAATTCTTACGGGTCTCTTCACTTCCTCATTCTTAATAGGTGTCCACCTATATGCTACCTTGTTTGACAAACTTGCTCCAAGCACCAGATCCATATGATTACCAATGCTTCTCATACACAGGAGTCCATCCAACAAATCTTTTGAAACTATATCAACAAACATTTCCAACATATTCTAAATTTCAAAAGGAATATCACTTACCTTGTTTGCAATCACAACTTGCATTGGCTTGGGGATGAAAGCAAAACATGCCTTCTCCTTCATTGTCACCTTCAAGATATTATCCACATCTTGAAGCATAGTCCTAAAGTTTCTTGGTTTCTTAAGGGTCATCAAGTGTTGATGGCAACGCTTTTATCAAATTGCCATGGTATTCCCAACAAGACCATGGGCATAATATCACTCAACACATCATACTTATATTAACCAATCTAAAGATTGACCATACATTGCTCATTCACCAACACTTGATGACCCTAAAGCAACCAAGAAACTTTATATGGGTTTGGATGCACTAATTTTCGACCCAAGCTTCGCTACCATTTCCTTAGAAGCCAAATTATTCATGCTACCATTGACAATAATGACTTTACAATACTTACCTCTCAATTTAAAGAGTCCAGAATAAGTTTTTTCTTTGCCCTGGCTCATCTTCTTCCTTAGCTGGTTTTGACAGCACTATCTTCATCATAAGAGCTTCACCATGTTCCAATTATTCTATGTGTGTTGAAGATCCAACACTCTCTTCATTTACATGAGTGACACGATTGCTTGCTTCATTCCTCTTGTTGTTGTTTTGAGATGCTTTGGGGCATTTAAATGCTTTATGCCAAACCTCTCCACATTTGAAGCACTTTCCAATTAATCCTCTATCTCTTCCTCTTCCTAAGTATCCTCTTCCACCAGAAGAATAACCTCTTCCTCTTCCGAAGTATTCTCTTCCTCTTGATGGTTGATTCTGATTTTGTTAAGTCCTTGCTTCACCTTCATGAATATGTAGCGCTCTTCCACCATTATTGTGTCTTCCCGTTGTTGTGTCTTCTTTCTCTTGAAAACATTCATCTACCTCTAGAATTCATTTGTTTCCTTCTAGACAACTTTTCTTCCACCTTCAATGCACATTGATAGGCTTCCTAAACCAACTTCAACTTAAACATTCCAATCTCATCTTGAATGTAAATATGAAGTCCATTTACATACCTTGACACTATTTCATGATTATCTTTCATATGACCAGCTCTAATAGTCAATTTATAATTCCTTCATGCAGTCCTTTCACGCACAATTCCTTTTGTCACAAGTCTGCAATTTCTTGAAAAAACTCAGTTGATAATATGAAGGTAATAACTTACCTTTTAGCTTTGTCCTTGTCCTCTCCCAAATTATGATTCTTTCTCTCTTCTTTCTTTCCAGCTGCACATAATCCCATCGTAAGGATGCATGACCTTCCAGCTTGCTATAGGAAAACTTCACCTTCTTGGAGTCTAATGAAACCAAAAATTAGCAAAACGAAATTCCAATAGGCACAATTCACTCATAATTTTTTGAACACCAGTGTTTATTCTTCATAAGTGAATTAAAAGCACTACATAAGAGTCTTTAAATAAAGCTCAACTCAAAATTGGAGTTGACATGCAAAAATAAAATAAAAACTAAATAAATCAAAAATTACTTCGAGTTAACTAACCCCACTATTTTTAGTAACTTTTACATGCAAGGTCAGATGGGCCTAAAAAACTCCACTCATCCCTTACACACCAAATTCACACTAATGGATGACTTTCAACTCATGTTCATGTCTAGTTGCAAAGATATCTACTGTCTAGAATTCTAAAATTCCCCAAAAAAATACTAAAATGCAATTTCTAACTCTTAGATGTTCAGTTATGATCTTCAAAATATAAAGAAATCAACCTAACCGGCTAGAGTTGGTTGTGCCTACATTCTCCTCTCTAATATTTTCATTTATAAAAAAAACGAGAGCTCAAACCAAGTCTCGGATCAAAAGTTATGGCCTCTACAAGATAAGTGTTTGCATCATTCTCCTCTGGTTGAAAACAACTCAACTTCTGTAAGTTGCCTTGATTATACTACTGTCATTTATTCTTGTCAATCTTCTTCAACTCCCATTCTAAAATCCAAGTGTTGTCTCCTTATTGTAGTCCTTCCTACTATAACAAATTCCTGTTATAGTGTCATTGTCTTGTCTTCAGTATCTTTTTAACTAGAACCTATGCTATATTTTATTTCTTCTTCTTTGGTAACTATTGCTTCCAATCCAATTCTTCACCTTCTTCCCCTTCATTATCTTCTCAATGAAATGCATATAAATCTTAAACATTAAATATAGGAGAAATCTCAAAATTATATGGTAAACTCACCTCATAACCATTGTCATTAAATTTTTTCACAATGTTGCACGGACCAATCTTCTTGTACTTCAATTGCTTGTATGGTCCTTGAGGAAATCTTTCTTTTCTCACATACACCATTCAAATTTCCTCCTTTAAATACCTTTGATCTTCTTGTCACATTTTTTTTTGCGTTATACTTGTCATTGTTTTCCTGTAGCTTTCTTCTTACTTCTTGCAACTGTTGTATGTGCTCTGCATCATCACTAACCTGTTCTGCAATAACAATTGTACCAAAGCTAAAACACCCTTTAGGATTTTTGCCATAAACAATGTAAAATGGTTATATTTCCCTATTGATCTATTCACGGAACTATTATGTGCAAACTCAACTTGTAGTAAAGCCAAGTCCCATTGCTTGGGCTTCTCTCCAACTATGCATATCAACGAATTTCCCAAAATCCTATCTACTACTTCTATTTGTCCATTTGTTAGTGAGTGGCATGGACTACTAAATTGCAATTTAGTTTCTAGCTTCTTCCATAAAGTCCTCAAAAAATGACTTTGAAATTTTGTATCTCTATTTGAATTAATAGCTTTTGGACCACCATGCAATCTCACATCTTTAAAAAATAGATTTGCTACTTTAGTGGCATAATTGGTTTTCTTATATGCAATAAAATGAACCATCTTAAAGACCCTGTCTACAACAACAAAAATTGAATCATTACCTCTCTATGTGTTTGGTAGCCCCAATACGAAGTCCATACTCAAATTTGTCCATGGTCCTCTTGGTACTGGGGATGCCATATATAGCCCTGTGTTTTGTGAATGGCCTTTAGCCACTTGACACATCCTGCATCTTGAAATATACCTTGCCACATCTCTCTTCATTTTTGACCAAAAATACTTCTCCTCCACCAAAGTTATTGTCTTCTTCTTATCAAGGTGTCCACCCAAACCATCGTTGTGTAATTCTACTATAATATCGTCTCTCATAGACCCAACCGGAATACATAAATGTTTTCCCTTGAAGAGATAACCATCATGTATAAGATAATCATCATGAATAGTACCTATCTCACATGTTAATGGATTCATGCATTGTTCAACTATCTTCTCAAAATCTAAATCAATATCATACAATTCCTTAAACTTCAAATCCAACTATTTCACTTACCATAGTAGTTAACAATTCCACTTGCCTACTCCAACTATTTTGTTTTTCGGATTTGTGTTTCAAAACAAAAGTATGTCCTTGCAATAAGGACACCCACTTTACATGTCTACTGTTTAATTTCTTTTGAGTGTTCACATACTTCAAGGCTTGATGGTCTGTAAATAGGATAAACTTTTCAGCCACTTGGTGATTCTTATCTCTGATGTGTTTCTTGAAATAGGCCACTCAACAATTTTCTTTACCTTTTCTTCATCCATTCTTACACCATTTTCTAAAACTACAAATTCCAAAAATACCAAACTTTTTTGTATAAACTTGCACTTATTCAGATTTGCATAGAGCTTCTTCTTTCTTAACAATTCTAATACCATTCTCAAATGCTTTAAGTGTTCTTCTTTACTCTTACTAAATATCAAAATATCATCAAAATAAACCACTAGAAACTTACCAATGTAATCTTGTAGCACTGTGTTCATCACTCTCATAAATGTGTTGGGTGCATTGGACAATTCAAATGGCATCACCATCCACTCATATAAGTCATCCCTAGTCTTGAACCATTCATCTCCTTCACAAATCTGAAACTAATAGTAGCCACTTCATAGATCAATCTTAGTAAAGTATTTAGCTCCTGCAAGCATGTCCATCATATCATCTAGGCGAGGTATAGGAAATCTATATTTGATGGTGGTTTTATTGATTGCTCTGCTATCTACACATATCCTCCATGTTCCATCTTTCTTTGGAGTTAGCAATGTTGAGGTCACACACGGACTCATGCTCTCCCTCACTGCACCCTTTCTCCCCAATTCAGTAACTTGTCTATTCAACTCTGCATTTTCTATTGGACTCATCCAATAAGTTGCTTGATTGGATAGAGTTGATCCTGGAATCAAATCAATATGATGTTGAATGTCCCTCATTGGTGGTAAACCATCTAGCAATTCATCAGATATAACATCTACATATTCTTTCAACACTTATGCTACTTCTGCTAGTATTTGCATTATGTGTCTTCTTTCTTTGATTTTAATGCATAACAACATGTCATCTTTGTGTCTTTGATAAATTCTTTTGTGGACAACATGCTTTCTACTTGCCCTTCTTCTTTAGGAGGTAATAAAACTACTTTTGTACTATTTTTCCAAAAAGTATACATATTCTTTGTTCCATCGTGATTTGTTTTTCTATCATATTGTCATGGTCTTTCCAACAACACATGGCATGCATCCATTGGGATAACATCACACCATATTTCATCCATGTAAGTCTTTCTTCTACAAAACGTGATTAAACACATTTTATCTACTACAACTTCATTCACTTTTTTAAACCAAGAAATCCAATAAGAATAAGGAAGTTTTTCGCATTGCAGACCAAGTTTCTCTATCATTTCTTAAGAAACCATATTTTCAAAACTACCACCATCAAAAATTAGTTTATATATCTTACCTCCTAAAGTACACCTTGTTCGAAAAATATTTGTACGCAACCATGAATCACCACCTTCTTTACTCTGCACTTGTTCTTTCCTAGGAGCTATCATTGTTCTCCTCATCATGAGATTTTCTCCTATGTCTGCTGCAACAACTTCTATATTTTGTTCTTATGTCTTTACCTAAAACAAATTCACTCTTGACCGATCCTCTTGCCTCCTTGTTCATGATAGTGCGGACACTCAAACGCTTTGTCCTCCTCCACATTTGAAGCAAATATAAGCTATGCATGGACCATTCGAAGCTCTACCGCTACCATAGCCTCTACCTCTCTGAGATTCTCTTTCTCTTTGTTCATTTTGAAACCCTCATCTATTATCCTCTTATTTTTCCGTCCCACCCCATCCTCTAGTGGTATTAAACCCATTTCCTCCCCTTACTGAAGATGATTGTCCCCTTTTTGGCCCAATTGATATTCTAAAAACTTGTCTATTTTGTTTTTCTTCTACATTCAAAGCTAAGTGGTAAGCCTCTTCCATGCTATTTATTATATGCATGTTCGATTCATCCTGAATAGAAAACTTTAAACCATTTACATACTTTGTAGCCATTTGTTCTTATGTTTCATCATGCTCCACTCGTATGGATAACTTGTAAAACTTATTTTGTATAGTCTTGTACACTGATCTTTTTACCTTAAATTCTAAAATCATTTGTAGAGGGTTTGTGCATAATCTATAAGAAGAAATTTATCTTAGCGTCTTCTCCATCTTGCTCCAAGTCTTGATCTTTTTTTACCCTTTCTCTGTCTCTCTTCCTGTAGGTGATCCCACCAAATCGTTGCATGACCCTTCAATTTTGTGCATGCAAACTTTACTTTCTTTTCTTCTTTCATACTTCTCCATCCGAAAAACTTGTCCATACTATTTAACTAGTCTATCAACTCCTCTGGGTTTAAGCTACCTCCATAATCTGAAACTTCCACCTTGATTGTGGTTGTTCCTAACCATCCTTTTTTCAATTGATTGTGGTTGTTCTTGTTCCTCTTCATGCTAAATTTTGTCTTCGTGCTTCGTTTCTTCCTTTATTCCATCTCCCTCTTGCCTTTGTCTTTGATGTGCAAAAATTATAGTCAATTCCTCCACTTGCCTCTCCAGTCGTTGCATAGTCATGTTCATTTGTGCAATTACTCCTCATCCTCTCGCCATATTTTACACTTGTTATTCAATCACAGAATTTTCTCCCAAAATATAATTTCAAAATTCACAAAGATATTACCTCCAAGAGCAAACCCTGCTCTGATACTAGATGATGAAACCCAAAAACTAGCAAAGCGAATTTCCAATAAGCAATATCCACTCAAAATTTTGTGAGCACCAATATTTATTGATTCTTCATGAATGAATCAAAAGCATTACATAAGGGTGTTTAAATAAAGCTCAACTTGAAATTGGAGTTGACATGCAAAAATAAAAAAAACTAAATAAATCAAAAACTACCTAGAGTTAACTGACCCTGTTGTTTTTAGCAACTGTTATTTTTAGTAACTTTTACATGCAAGCTTGGACAGGCCTAAAGATCTCCACTTATCCCCTACAAACCAAATTCACATAATGAATGACTTTCAACTCATGTTCATGCCTGGTTGCAAAGATATCTAATGTCTAAAATTCTAAAATTCCCAAAAAAAAACTAAAATGCAATTTCGGCCCCCTTAGATGGTCACGTATGGTCTTCAAATATATAGAAATCGACCCTAACCGGCTAGAGCGGGTTATGGTTGCATTCTCCTCTTTGAAATCTTCATCTTAAGAAAACGAGATCTCGAATCAAAAGTTATGGCCTCTGCAAGATAGATGTTCGCATCAAGGTCCATTGACCCGTGGTCAAAATATTTCTTCATATCTGTTATCCAATCTATGAGCTCTTTGAGGCTCAATCTTTGACCATAGTTAAGGGTGTCCAACTTTGGTTTACTACCCATCTTTGCAAAAGCTCAAATAAATCTACTCTCAAGTAGAGTTCTACTTCAATCTCTTAAGCATCTGCTATTTCATTATCACTCACATCTTCAACATGAGTTCCTTTTCATTATGTTGTCTCCATCACATCCAATCCTATCTAGATTTCTCTCATCATCACTG
This sequence comes from Torreya grandis, assembly GCA_037957365.1. Classification (NCBI taxonomy): domain Eukaryota; kingdom Viridiplantae; phylum Streptophyta; class Pinopsida; order Cupressales; family Taxaceae; genus Torreya; species Torreya grandis. Next base: position 630,826 of record JARHVA010004629.1, on the reverse strand, counting down.
CCAAGTCTGCAACTCTATGTGCCCTTGGTCTCGCCACTCTTCCAACAATTACCTATGTGTTCCATATCTACACCCAACCACAAACTTCTCTTTCACGACTTGCCAATGACTCAACAAGTTTCACACACAACCCAGTAGGGCAAACCTTGTTCTGATACCAATTGATGCAAATGGGAATGGGGGGGGCAAGTGAATGGTTACCTTACTTCCCAATAGTACAACACTTCCAAACACAAGACTCAAAATGGGACTCAAAAGACTATTGAAGTTCAGTTGTGTTACAAAGATTACCCACACACACTCTCACACTCTCCCTTCCCCTATGACTATGAAGAATACTTCCTCAATCCAATGACTGGGTTATAATAAACATACATCTAACTCAGCAACCTCTTAGCTTTGCATTCTCACTCTTTGAGCTTCTCTACGCTCTTCCTTCTGCTCTCCTCTTTTGAGTTGGACTCTTCTCTCCTCTAACTTGCTTGATCTTGCTTGCTCTCCTTGGATCATCTAAAGTGACTCTCCAACTATCTTCCAAAATTGCCTTGGAATCTTGGTGGCCTGACACTAAAATCCTACCACACCCTTCGAGCTCCCTCTATCTTGGAAAATGGTCCACACATCATGTTTGTTTGATCTAGATAGTTACTTTACCTGTTTTCTCAATGCGCACAAAACCGTCAGTTACTACAGACCAAAAATTGCATAACGACCGCTTGCACGAAATGACAGTTTCAATACCGCCGCCTACATGAAGTAATGGTTTTGTCATGCTCCCCAAAAGGTCATTCTAGCCAGTGGGAGATGATTGAAACTGTCCTTCCTGCACTTCCCTGCCCTATGGGACTCTTGACGATGTTTTTTGACTTAACATTGATCTTCCTCTACACACACAATGTTGTCACAAGAGATGACAAGTCGCACAACTCAAAACATACATGCACAAGTGCACCTAAGAACCTGAACCCATGTTTTCGAATGATGTAACATAATTTGTGAACCCGGATAGTCTTGCATCACTTCTTGAGAAGCATAAATGGAAAATGTTTGAGATGGGCAAAGCATGGCATGTTAAGCAACATCTAGATTTGGTTCATCCAATTTGTGCTATAAGAATATTCTGTCTCTTTCAGGAGCTAAGTATATCTTGAATGTTATTGATGACTTTTCTAGGACTTGAGTTTGCCTTGTGAAGTACAAGACTCTCATGTTGGAAGATTTCATTTAGTAGAAAGCTTTGGTTAAGAATCAATTGGGGTATCATGTTATGTGTGGGAGATTGAATAGGGGTGGTGAGTATGTGAATATGCTTTGGAAGATTTTAGGCCAAGCATGGTATTGAATTTCTAAAGACTACATCTTATACTCGCTATGAGATAGTGTGGCCAAGCTTTAAAATAGCGCTTTGGACCAGATGATGAAGTGTATGCTCCAAACAAAAGGTATGCATGGCATATTTTGGGCTAGGGATATCTTTTGTGATTTAATAAGATTCCCACCAAGGCTGTGAGGGAGATGTGAACATCACATAAATAGTGTGGTAGGAAGTTAACTATTATACACTACAAAGTGTTTGGTATTGTTGCATGGGCTCACATACCAAAGGAGAAGCAGAAGAAGCTTGATCCTAACAGTCATAAGTATGTCATGGTGGGCTACTCAAAGGAGACCAAAGCCTATAAGTTATAGGATCTGACTAAGTAAGAGGTTATCATTCGGTGAGGTTGTCTTGATGAGAAAATTCCATTTGATGATGCACATACCTAGTACTTTGCAAATTTCTAATGTGGATGATGATGAGGCTCTTACATTGGATCATGTGGAACCTTCAATTGTGATAGCGTTGGATAAGGGGGTAGCTTCAAGCAATGATGAGACTTGGATGAGGAGGTAGCTTAAAGAAATGATGAGACTTGGATGAGGAAGAAGCTTCAAGAAATGATGAGGCTTGAATGATGTAATAGCTCCAATTGTTAAAGAAGAGGTTCATGTGGTGAGATTGTTGATGATGCCACACACACATATACTACTTCTATGGCTGAGGTAAACTATCCCAAATGGACTATTAAAACCCTCCAAGACTCTAAGGAAAAGAGGGGGATGAACCTACCATATGGAAGAAACGCAGTGAAAATTGTGCCAATTTTGCTAGCATAACTAGGGTGATAGATACTTGTGGTGATTCTCAATGTACAACTAATTAATGAAGCATAAAACTTACAATCCCACATCTTATCCTAAGGGGGAGAACTCTATGAAATGTCAATTGATCTTCAATACAAAATTCACTTTGGATCGTTAAGTTGAGATATATAAGGCAAGATTAGTGGCCAAGGGGATACTCTAGAAAGTAGGGCATTGATTATCGAGAGACTTATGCTCCAATGGCCAAGATAGAACCTATTTGTATTGTTCTTTCTTTAACAACCAAACTTGAATGGGAGGTGAACCATATGGATAAGAAGTGTGCATTTCTCAATAGAGACCTTCAAGAAGAGATTTACATGGAGCAACCACCAATCTTATAGGCTTAAGACATCACTCAGTGGGTTTAAGCGAGCATCGTATGAAGAGATAAAAAGGTTGTTTCTATCTTGTGGCTTCACCAAATGTGAGGCTAACTATAATTTTGTGTGAGAGATGTTGATAGTCACATACTTATTGTGGTGCTTTGTGTAGAGGATTTGATCATTGCTAGAGATAGTACTTTTTTGATACATGGTTTGAAAGGTGAATTGAAAAAGACATTTGAGATGGCTTGTTGCATTACTTCCTTGGGATACAAGTAGTGTTGTCAGAGGATGGGATATTTATCTCACGGTCCAAGCATGACCTTGACTTGTTGAAGAAGTTCAACATGGACAAGTGCAAACCTTCATCTACCATGTATCAGTTAAGAATCAAGTTTACGACTCAAAATTCTACACCTCGAGTTGTTGCTACTTTGTATAGGTAGCTTGTGGGGTCTTTTGTACTTGACTCGTACTTGCCCAAATCTTGTCTTTGCAATTGGTCTTGTGTGCACATTTATGCTAAGGCTCAAGCAAAGTCATTGGGACATGGCTACACAGCTACTGAGGTATATGCAGGGAACTTCTTATTTGGGGATCAAGTACAATAGAAGTGGTGATGATTTCTTGGTGGATTATACATACACAGATTGAGTAGGTGATGTGGAAACACAAGAATCTACTTTTGGTTGTGTATCATCTTGGATCAGGTCATGTTACTTGGTCATGTAAGAAGCAAAAGGCGATTGCATTAGCCATGTTCAAAGTATACAGGGGCAATGGTTGTAGCACAAGAGGCAACATGGGTATGAGAATTGTTTTGTGGGCTTGGTCTTCCACAACAATGGCCAACCATACACTGCATTAGCAACCAATGTGTTATTCAAATTGCTCATAACCCAATTGAGAGTGTCAAGACAAAGTATATTAAGGTATATCAACATTATATTCGACATTGCGTTCAAGAGGGCATGTTGGATCTCTCATTTTCAAGATTGTTGAACAAATAGTAGACGTCTTCACAAAATTACTTGTTGAGGCAAAGTTTGATAGGATGAGAAATTTGCTCGAGCTTTCAAGAGTTGTAATTAAATGTCACCTTCCTTTGGGCCATTTACGCTGTGTTTTGGGGGGGAAGTTAGAATAAATAAAAAACGGCCTTATTAGGACCATTGGGTTACCAATGTTGTGGTATATACTTTAAGGATAAATGTCGGTGATGTATGTCATCTTTGGAATAGGTGCATAGAAAAGAGGTTATGCCTCCACCTATATTCATCTATTTAACATTCATTTTGTTCTTACTATATTGAGTATACTTGTATTTAGGTACCCTAAAAGGCACTCTCCATACAATTGTGTTCTTGTGTTGATCTATTAATTGCATGGAGTTACCTTTTTGTCAATATAGGACTTCGCACTTAATTCTCACATGATAGAAGCACAGTGGTGGAGGACTTTAGGTTAGTTTTGCATGAATTTAAGAAATGAAAGTAGTTGATAACCATTTGAAGACTGCAACCCAAAGCAAACAAACTGATTTCATAAAACAACATATCCAAATGTCTTGCTAGGGCTGAACTATGCGTCATCTATCCATGTAATACCATGGAGTGCTTGCATGACAAGGTTAAAAAACAAAAAATATCAACACAACGGGAGGTACAACAGCTTATGATGAATTTCCAAATTTATTTCAGAATTTACATCATGGGTTACCACCAAATAGGAAACAAGAACATATTATTCCTCCCTACGAGTATTGAAAATTGTTTAAGGATGGAATAGAAAAAAAGGTACAAGAATTATTGGACACGAGTCACATAGCGCCTAGTTAAAGTCCATTTGCCTTTGCAATGGGTGTTAACAAGAAGAATGAATCCTTTCATATGTGCATCGACTATAGAGAATTGACCAAGAGGACCATCGAAAATAGATTCTTTATTCTACATATAGATGCATTGTTGATTGAGTTACACAAGGCAGCAATATTTACAAATATTGCTTTGATATCTAGATGTAACCAATTTAGGGTGAGAGAATGTGAGCAGTTTAAGACGGCCTTTAGAGTCATAATTGGCACCATGAATTTCAGATGATGTCGTTTTGATGCAGAAAGATATAAGGGCGCCAAATTAGTGGTTGGCTTACTCCCCAATTGGGGCTTCCACTCACCAATGCACACACACAACCAGACATAAGACTCAGACTTGGAAACCCAAAACACACTCTTTATTGAATGATTGACAAAGAATATAAAGGTTGCATTTTACAAACTTCCCTCACTGAACTATGACCTAGGAAGCTCCTCAAGCTTTTGCTCGTTTCCCTCTGTCTGCAGCTAACTCTCCTCTGCCTCTCTAACTGACTCTTCGCAGCTCCCTAAAGTTGTAACTCTTCTCAACTCCTTAGTTGCCTCTCTAACTGACTCTCGACTAGATATGTATTTAGCATTGCAATGAAGACCCTGCTCAAAAATCTGACATACAATGATTATCCTCTTTGATATTTGTATTGTCTTACACATAATAAATCTTTAGAACAAGATCGCTAATTATGTTAGGCATATGGCCAAGAAAACCTCTGACGTTGTGGTTATTGGTTATGCGGTTAGCATTTCTGCCACTATAACCATTAACATATAATGTGATCATCTATATATTATAGAGTGTGATGTAGACAGCAATCCACCTCGGGATAGACATACGTGTAAGTGTTTGCTGCAACATTTTTTAATAATTCGATGTTCCCTCCTTTGTTTTCGAGAATTCAACTCTGACTATACAGAGAAGTCTGAGTGCATGTAGCAGAGAGAGAGCCGAGTAAATCCCAGAACAAGTATCATAGAAAAAGAGAAGAAAAGTTGCATAAAATCTGTTTGAAGGCCAAGTTAGTATGAAACCCTAAATCCAGACAAATTTGTATACCGTAAAAACGGAACTTAAATCGATTCAGATATTGCAGATTGTTCAAAGAATACGAAGAAGAGTGCTGATCTAGAGAATATACCATTCCTTAACCCATTTGACGCCTAAAACTTTCGTAGAGTGCGATTTGTTAAGGGCGCCCTGCACCTGCTCCTGCACCTGGGTGTGCTCCATTGTCTTAGGTTCCCTTCCACCTCCGCTTTGGACAGTATTGGGGAGAGATCGCGGGCTTATCAATGGCTCCATGGGACGACCTTCATTGTCGGATTATTGTTTCCTATATGCATACAATTATTTTTGTACTAACCACCACCCTTATATAGGCTCTTCCACATCACAACATATGCCTTAAAGTGAAATTAAATTGTTTTAATAAAAACGATTCCGTGTAGTAAAAAATTTAGATCAACATGCAGTATGTCATCCATTATTAGGTTGAGAAAATAGTATAAATAAATTGCAGATAGAAAGGTGTTAATTATGAAGTGTTATGATGTCGGAGGATAATTGGATACAAGAAATATTAAATAATGTGATATAATAATTGTGCAGTATTAAAATAAGAAAATTGAATTATAAATTATATTTATTTAATATTATTAATAAATTAAAAAGTTACTTTTCGAACGATTGAAATGAAAAGGTGAAAAAACTAATAAAAATAATAATTAAATAATTTATATATATTTATTAATTATTTAAATAAGAAATCAAAATATTTATTTTACTACATATTAACAATATGTTTCATTTAAATTAAAATCTCTCAATGTTGTAAATGAGGTGGGCACGATCTCTCATAGAGCTATAGATAATTGGGAGAACAAATAAATAGTAAACTTGTCTAGTTTTCCTTTAGACCACCCCTCTTTTGAATTTTAAAAAAGAGGTTAAAATTTGCACTCACCCTCAAGTATATTCTGAGAGAGTTGTTCATAGTAGAGATTAAAAACATGTTGAAGGTTTTACCTACTGAGGCAACGAAGGAATTCAATAAGAATTATAATATTGCTATCGCTAAAGCAAATAAAGGTAATGCAACATTTTTATTAAACAAGAGGGATTATAATTCAAAGATGTTTGACCATTTATAAAAGAGTGAGAGCTATACAGTGTTAGTGTCTAACCAAGTTTCTAAAATCTATAAAATCATTAAGAAAGTGATAAATCATTCCTCTATGGATGAAAATTTATAAAAATGCCTCCTTCCTAAAAAAGATATCACTCCAAAAGTTTATGGCACCCCGAAGATACACAAGGAAGGTAACCCGATTAGGCCTATAGTTGACACCACTAACTCACCTTAGCCTCTTTCTTGGCCAACAAATTAAAAGCATTAATAGGTAGAACTTGATCCTTTATCAAAGACTCCCCAGGGTTTGTTGATTTTATCAAGAACAAGAAGGTATTTACTGAAGAGATTTTGGTTAGCTTTGATGTGATATCACTATTCACAAAGGTGCCTATTAACAATACAATTAATGTGGTAAGGAGCCATATTGATGAGGGGACACTTCAATGGTGGCACTTTGTTTGAAGTCTAACTTCTCTTCTTTCATGGGGATCATTTATGAACAAACAGAGGGTGTTATGAGGGGCTCCCCTCTCTAGATGTAGCCAATTTATTCATGGAGTGTTTCAAAGACTTAGCTCTAAACTCCTTCCCTTTGAAACCTAAATGGTGGAAAATATACATAGATGACATGCATGTTAACTAGTAGTTGTGGACACTCAAATATAATTATTAAGTGCTTGTAAATGTTTAATTTTGACATCATTACCTCCTTTTTTTAATAAATTATATACATGAAGGCATTACATGGAATCACTTAATTGTATAAAATGTCAACATCTCTGCCCATATTTTAGAAATAAACATACAGCAAATTTCCAATGTTGAGTAAGCATACATCTAAATCAATGAGCTCCTTTGGCTAAGTAGCCATGAGTAAGGGGCATCTACACCATCAAAATCATCTGGGGCATGATCCTAGCCTTAACCACTTGACTCTGTGTGTCAAGTATCTAGAGAGATTTGTACTTTGGTGGATGGAATAAGCAACTATCATCCTCATCAATTGAACTGCAACCCTTTCGATATATTTACCTTATTTGACATGTTCGTCATTCTGTTAACTTATAATCTCTATAAGAGCCTTCATTAGTTTACTCATTGTCTTGCAATTACTAAAAACATCATTCAAACATCCTTATTATGATTACTAATTCCTATCAACCAAGTTTCAATATTCTATGTCCTTCTAGGACAAGACTGCACTAGGTTAGATAGAGCCTAGCCTTATCCACTAGTGTGGCCTTGTCCCCCACACTCTAATGTTTACTTTTCAAATCTGAGACACTTCATGTTAGCCCTCCCATACTTTTAACAAAGTCAGTTAATGGAAATCTTTCAAATTAACAAAGTTAGTTAATGGAAATCTTTCAAATATACCATTATATAAACACATAAAGGCCACTCAAGTCATGATTTAGCAAATTGGAAAAATCCTTCTCTGCACAAGCTACTACACATTGAGCAAAAGGGTTCTATTCTTCTCAATTCAAGTTTTGATTTATTCCAGTAGTCATATTCCAAGTTTGAAGTTGTTTTATTGCAAGTTAAGGGCAATCATTGTCAAGAATTCAAGTCAATTTACTAGCCATATACATATACTGCAATTATCAAATTTCACACACTCACTCTAAGAGGGAGAACTACATCGACCTAAGGCCATTTTAGGCTATGTAGGCAGTACCCAAATTATGTGGGGTTTGTTAATAATAGCTTGGTTATTTCCCTTGTATGATTCCCCACTTTGCATTGTATGTTTATTTAGTTTGAGTAGGAACAAGGGTTTCAACATTGCAGGTACTTTCGCTCAATAACGCAGCATCTGCAAGCAACTAACAAACCACCTCTAACAACCATAGGAACCCAAGCAATAAAATCATCCACACAATCAACACAAACATAGTTGCAATCAAATAGACAAGGCCATAGTGTGCCCCTATCTTCCTTGATGCAACCTTATTTCAATACATTACATGATTTTATTTTAAGGTATGACACACTTCAAAGATCCTCTCAATCAGTGCTACATCAGAGATCTATTTGCACAGTTAGTAGAAGTCAGATTTGAGCTAGGTTGCATATTTCATTGAAACTTATTATTTAAAGCTCATTTCAGTTTCTATAATTTACTGTATTTTAAATTCAAATTATGTATATTTTGTATTTTGAATAATATTTCAATCATTTAATGTTTATCACATTTTATTATTAAATAAAAAATAAATCATTAAACATTATGGTGAACTTGTTGGCCATTTTTGGCCCACATATGAAGCTCTTGCATGGTTTGATGAAACATTGGGTCAAAGGCTTAGAAATGTATCTGATAGTAGTGTTCAAGGATAAGTCTATAAGCTAAAAGCTAAATGAAAAATCTCTTTTTTGTCTAAGTCTTTTACTTGTTCATTCTTTCAAAGAACAAGTGAAAGGTGATTTCTTTCAGGCCCATTTTGGTTTCATTTTCCTTTCAAAAAAATTGTGCGGACAATTTCCCTAAAGGAATTCTTTCTAATTTGCTAAGTGTTCCTTTCAACTAAGTGTTATCTCTTCGGGAGTTTTATCTCAGTTTCCTTCATTCAAGTGTCAAAAAATCTTCAGGAAAATTGTTCTGAAAGAATTATTCCAAGCAAAAGTTCTGAAAGATATCTTTTAAAGAGAAGTGGCCAAAACAAAAACTCTGAAGGATCATTTTAGGTTTTTTGAAGGGTCACTACCCCTTTCGAAGGGACATTTCCATTTTACCTAGGAAAATTATCATCAGTAGTGGGGACAATTACAAAAGTCTGGGTCCTTTGCAAAAGTCCCAAGTCCATTACTTAAGGGCTTGTTCACTTTTTTAGAGGACCATTGCAATATTTTTGAAGATCTCAAGCAAAAATTTTGAAGGGTATGTTACCCTTCGGGAGGTGCCATTGATAAAGCTCTAAGGGTCTCTTGCCCTTCGGGAAGTCATTTTCAAGAAACCTGAAGGTTCATTTTCAAAAACCCAAAGGGTACCTTGCAAAAGTTTAAAAGGCATTTTTTTGAAGACATAAATTCCTTTAGACAAGTTGTCTACGAGAAAGTGATAAATAAAAGCCTGAGAAAAAAAAGAGCCTGAAAGGATGTCGAAGATAATACCCGAAATGAAAGTCCAAAGAAATTGATGACAGGCCCGCAAACATCAAGTTTGAGCCCTTGCAAGTAGCCATTGGTGTTTAAAAGACCAGAAGGAGCTGCATAACCTATAGACTCACATTGACATAAATAAGATAAATTTAGGAAAACCATTGTCCTTCGATTGGTTTTCCATCCATGGGGAAGATCTGGTCTAGGTTTCAAGGCAAGAGTTGGTAGGTGAAGTTAATGGGGAGTCCTCATCCTTCGACATGGCCATCATCTTTGACCAACAGCTGACAAATGTAGAAGCAATATGGCTTAGTCAGGTTTATAGGTGTAAGAATTTATGTCCTCATACGTAAGCAAACAAGTGGAGGATGGCATGGAGATGAAAGATAACGATCAAGCAAATAGAAAAGATAGCTCAGGCATTTAAGATGTTCCTGGACTTTTCCTTCTTAGTGGATCATGACATCATCATCCTCGGTGATTTTGTCTTCTAGTGCATTTCTCAACCAATGAGAGGGTTGGAAGACTTTTAGAGCTAATGGCAATTATTTCATTGGAGAAGGATTAGTTATAATTAACCCAAGTGTGGGTGAGAATTCAAGGAGGGTGGTTGGGTCTCATTTATTGATTTTTATTTGCTTGCCTCTTCTCTTTGGGTCTTCCCCTTTTCTATATATCTCTCGATTATTTTCAAAAGAAGATATCCTCATTTGACAAGAAATAACCCTGTCAAAATTTGTAAAAAAGACCTTTTAAAGCAATAAAGATTAGTTTTACCTATCTCTTGTCTGAAAATCATGTTTAGCAAACTTGTACATGATGACCTTGTGAAGAAGTGTTCTTTCATGTCCCTTGTCCTTCCTTCTTACCTATTTTCAAGTATTTTTGGGTTAGTTGTTGGTCTAAACTTGAGATCTTTTTGCCATTAATGGATGCTTGTTGTGAATTTTTAAATTCCTCTTTGCTTCATGTATGGCTTAATAAACTTGGTTTATGAAACACTGATGCAAATTAACTAGTTGTGAGGTTGTGTAAGTAGAATTATCTTATGTTGAATTAATGTTTATTTCATGCTTATGTGGGTCACTCTCTATTTGGTGCATCACCTTTCTTAGTTCAGTTTTCCCTTTTTATGTTACCTTTCTCTCCCTTTTCCTTGGTCAAGAATAGGTTTTAGTGTGTGGGAATAACTAAAGTGAAGCATCTGAGGAGCTAGCCTCATTAAAATCCTAGAGGTTTAACCTCACTATAGGATACCCATAGCCTGAGGTTACTCCAATTTTGTAGTTGGGAGTGAGAGCGTTAAACTCTCCCACAGGGTGTAATTCCACACTACAATAGTTTCTAACATGCTCGGTGGGACATTTTCAAGAAAGATTGGTCAAGTTTGATGTTGGTTTGATCAATTTGCAGTGGTTGTAGCTTTCATCTTTCAGTATCTGGTGACTCCAAAGAACATTCAACAATCTAGTGTCAGAACAGTAACTATTTTTCATGCCAAAGGTGACTACAAGATCGACTTTTGCAAGGATTCCTTTTGAATTTCTTGAATTACCTTTGAACTCAGCAAGAAGGCTAAGGTTCACCCATACTCACCCATACATAAAAAACTATTTTCCTAAACCAATCATAAGGTATACCTATGTGAGAAGATCCTTGTCAGCCCCTCTTGCTACCATGATTCTCCAAAGAAATTTTGTAGGTTTCAGTGGCCAGAGTCCTTTGAATTTGCCATAATATGACCCTATGCCAGTAGCAGCCCTCAAAAGCATCTCGTATTACACAAGAGACTAATTTTTAACTCCTACTGAACACATAATAGACATAGCCAATTTCTGCAACATCCATAATGTCATAGTAGAAAACATAGTTATTAGGCTATTGACCTTACCCTTCAAGGGAAAGGCATTGGATTGGTATAAAGGCCTAGATCTTAACTCGATTCAATAATGGGATCAACTGGGAACAACCTTATGTAAGAGGTTTGCAGATAAGAGTGACCATTTGTCACTAGCAGAGTAGCTTACCACAATCAAAAGATCCCCCCATGAAGTCATGCAAGACTTCAATACAAGATTTCAAAAGGTTTGGGACAAAATCCCATCCACTATTAGACCATCTCTAAACTTTACCTTCTTATATTATTTAAAAGCTCTAAATAGTGACATAGCTATAATGATCCAATCTATAGTAGGGGACATTTTGCCAGATGCTTATGAGGTGGCTATCAAAGCTGAAAATTATCTAGTCTAGGCCAACAAGCTTACTCCTAGACCCCCAATGCCCCTTTTACCTGAGATCAAACCACCTCTTGTAGTTTCCCCCCACTTGATGTTATCTTTCCAACTCTAACTATTGTTGTTATGCCTTCACCAAAGCAAGAGAAGGCCTCCACTAAAGGATCCAGTGACTCCCAAGAGTAAAAGAACTATCTAGAACTAAAGAACAAGCTCCAATCCTTGGGGAATGATGTGGTCAATGATAAGAGGCAACAAGCTTACAACAAACCATACCAAGCTCCATATCAGCCTTAGCAACAGCCTTATCAAGCAAATAAGCCACCCTAAAAAGGAGGTTTCCAAGGACAAGGGTAGCCTAATTACGCTAGACAACACAATTATAATCCAAATGCGGCAAGTCATTATAATTCTTTGGTTCCTATTCAGAACAATATGGGTTAAGAGGCTGAAGGGACAATGCCTTGGAATCAATCTTTTAGGAAATCCATTATCCCAACTAATGGTTCTAACCAGGCTTTCAATGACCAATGGCAGCAGGCTATTGCTTATGAGTACAATCAAGCTCTTATGGCTCAAAGCATGGAGATCCCCATGATGACAAAGCCAAAGCAACCTCCACAAGAATAAGGACCAAATCAGGTATCAAACCAACTGAAAACCACAATGGTTATTAGTAAGCAAGAGGAGTGTTATACTTCCAATCAGTAGGCCATCCCTAATCTAGCTGAAGTCTGAGTCTCAATAAACACAAGATTCAAAAGAAGGAATATGGGTGATAACTAAGAAGCTTTCAAAGAACCTCTTATCATTAATCCATTGACAAAGCCAACAACAATATCTCCCAAAACCTAGGCAAATGTTGGTGGTAGACCAATCAACATTATTGAGCAAATAAAGAAATCCAATGTGAGCGTACTAATGTGGGACATGCTTTCCATGCCCGGTCAAGTGGATATCCTTCGGGAAGGCTTGTCCAAGATAAGTGTTACAACAACTGCAGGCAGACAACCAAGCAAAGAAACTGAGGTCCTCACTAATGCAACCCAAGGTCCTATGGGAGAAGGGTCAAGTAAGGTGATCAAGCCTCCTCTGTTCTATATTTCTTTAATCATTGGTGATTCCTTGGTGCATAATTGCTTGGTGGATAGTAGGGTTAGCACTTCAGTAATCCCAAAATCAATAGCATACCAGCTTGGTTTAAAGTATGAACCCCAATCCAAGGGAGTTTTGTAGCTTGATGGATCTTCTACTAAACTAGTTGGTATTATCAAAGGTCTCAGCCTGACCTTGTATGCTTGTCCTAGTGTTTCAATGGCTCAAGATGTGTTGATTCTAGAGGTGCCTCCTCGTTTTGCTCTATGCTTATCTAGAGAATTCACATAAAAGATAGGAGGCTATCTCATAGAAGATTGGTCATACATGGCATTCAAAACTAGGTACGGGACTAAGGTATCAATTAAGGTTGAACCCATGGCACACTCACATTGAACCCCATCAGTCAGATATCATAAACCTCAATTGTATTATCCTTGATGAGGATGAGCTTACAATTGGTCAAGAGCTAAACACTTGCCCTGAATAAATTATAGATTTATTCTTGGATGAGCTATGGGGGGATAATCAATTTCTCAACCCTTTGGAAAGAGTTGAAGAAAGAGACATGGGTGTTTATTTACTACATGAATAAAATCAACTCATGCCTTCCCTCACTGGACCTAAAGATGAACTCAATGGTATGTGGAAGTTATTCTTTGATGGTTCAAGGAGAAAGAATGGAGTAGGTGCTTGGGCAATGTTGGTTTCCCCTTTAGATGATAAGTTTTTTTCTTCTTATAGGTTCCATTTTAGTTGTTCTTCAAACATGGTAGAATATGAAGGCTTAATCCATGGCCTTCAATGGGCCAGTAAGAAAGAAATCAAGCAACTACAAACATATGGGGACAGTGAGCTTATACTAAACCAAGTTAGGGGCTTAAACATTATGAATAATCCTTTGATGAGGTCCTACAAAAATAGGGTGTGGGACCTAACTGAATATTTCAAAGCCTTTGACATTCAAGTTGTGCCAAAGAACCAAAATCAACATGCTGATAGGTTGGCAACCATAGGGGCTCAGTTCAACATCCCAAGTAAGCTAAAAGAAGCAAAGTTTAGCCACTTGTTAAGGTGGTGGTGAGGCCATCAGTGCCAGATAATGAGGTCCATTGGTAGGTTTTTGAAAATGACAAATAAATTTCTTATTTCTTATAGCAAGAAGTTGAGTTCTCCTCTGCCGACCAAGAGAAGTTTTAACACTAGTATGATGATCAAATTGTTCAAATGAAATATAACAAGCTCCCTAAAGGGATGGTCACCCTTAAAGGCCTTTTCAATGAGGAAGACCATATGAAGAAAGATAAGGTAGCAATATCAACTGACGATGAAAACTATGAGAGAGTCCTCATCTTCAAGGACAAGCTTCTCAAGCTTGGGAAGTTAAATAATAAATCTGAAAGGCACATCTTCATTGAAATTTGTAAAGAGTTCTTATACATTTTTTCTTGGGAGTATAGTGATCTTAGAGGCTTTGATCCAAAGTTAGCTTGGCATCCTATAGAGTTGGAGGCTAATATTAAGCCTATGAGGTAAAATCAGAGACCCGTCAACCCCAAAATAGAAGACCTTATGAGGAAAGAGCTAACCAAGTTAATTAAATCCAAGATTATCTTTCCCATCAAACACTCATCATGGGTAGCCAATTTGGTGCCTATAAGGAAGAATAATGGTGAGATCCATTTATGTGTTGACTTCAGAGATATGAATAGCGTTTCCTTAAAGGACCATTACCCTCCACCATCCATGGAGTAGCTTCTTTAAATGGTTATTGGTTTAGAAATTTTTTCTATTTTGGATGGGTACTCAAGATACAACCAAACGTTGGTGAAAGAGGAAGATCAATACACGACTATCTTCACCACCAAGTGGGGTACGTATGCTTATCAAAAAATGCCTTTTGGCTTATCAAATGTTAGGGCCACTTTTCAAAGGGCAATGGACATAGCTTTTCAAGGGCTACTAAATCAAATCATGTTGGTCTACTTGGATGACATCATAGTTTTCTCTAAGGATGCCAAAAAGCACATGGACCACCTGAGGTTGATCTTTGAGAGATGTAGAGAGTATTGAATCTCTTTCAATCCCAAGAAATGTGTGTTTATTGTACATCAAGGTAACTTGTTAGGTCATGTTGTTTCAAAACAAGAATTAGCTATTGATGTTGATAAAATGAGTGCCATCTTGGCCTTATCCTTACCCAAGCATAAGAAGGGAGTCCAATGTTTCCTTGAGAAAATAAACTTTGTGAGGAGGTTTATACCTGGTTTTGTAAAATTGGCCAAACCCATCACTACTATGCTTAAGAAGAACCAAGCATTCACTTGGTCAAATGAAGGTAAATCAACATTCGAGGCTATCAAGCAGGTCATTGCCCAAACACCCACACTCATGAACCCTGATTTCTCAAGATATTTCTTATTATACGCCTTTACCAATATTGATAATATATCAACTATGCTTATGTAAAAGAACAATGAAGGACTTGAACAACTAATAACTTTTTTTAATCAAAGGTTGGAAGGATATGAGGTGAGGTATACTTTCATAGAAAAATAAGTCCTTGCAGTGGTAAGAAGCCTTAAAAGTTTTAGGCCCATGCTATCTAATATCAAAATCTATATTATGGTGTCTCATCCTGGAGTGAGAGAATTCATTCTTAACAAATACTTGAGTGAAAAGAGGGCTGGTTGGATTACCAAGGTCATGGAGCATGATGTAGAGATCAAGGTCACTAAGCTAGTGAGAGGTAAAGGTTTTTGTGAGCACATGGTTTATGACCTTAATGAAAATAAAGAGGTTATTTTGGTAACAGAAGATAACTCATATACAGATGCACTCCTACCTCACACTAGTTGGCTCCAAGATATGACACATTTCTTGATGACAAGTGAGTGCCCACATGTTATGGATAGAGCAAAGAGAAGGTATTTCAGACTTTAGTCCACACCTTATGCATTGGTTGATGAGGTTTTATTCAAAAAGGACCTCAATAGAGTGCTCTTAAGATGTATAGATGGTAACTAGGTGACCAAGCTTTTGGATCATTTCCATGATGGACCTGCGGGAGGCCATTTTGCTTCAAGGACCATAGTAGCAAAGATAATGAGGGCAGGTTATTAGTGGCCTAACCTCTTCAAAGATGCCTATGCATGGGTGAGAAAGTGTCAGAAGTGTGCTCTCTTTATGGGTAAGCAAAGATTGGCAACCCTTCCTCTCAACCCAATTTAGGTAGAGCAACCCTTTATGCAATGGGGGCTATATTTCATATGAATGATCAACCCTCCATAAAGTGTGGGGCATAAGTGGATGTTTACTACAACTGACTACTTCACCACATGGGTGGAAGCCATTGCATTGAAAGAAGCTAATGAAAGTGAAATTTTAGACTTTTATGATAACATTATGACCAAGTTTGGTGTTCCATCCACTATCATTTTTGATAATGCACTAGCATTCCTTGGTTTGAACATGAGTGAATAGGTTCTTAAGATGGACATCTACCTCGGCACCTTTTCTAACTATTATCCTCAAGGAAATGGATTGGCTGAGTCCATAAATAAAAATTTGCTAAGAATCATCAGGAAAACCATGGAAGAGAACCAGAGGACAGGACACATTAAACTAAAGATAGCCTTGTGTGCTAACAGGGTAACTCTTAGAGCTATTATTGGAAACTCTCCATATGTTTTAGTATATGGAAGGGAGGCCAAGTTTCCCAAGTCTCTTGAGCTATGTGCATTAGAGCTTGCCCATCAGTTGGAGCTACTGGAAGATGAGCCTATGAATATGAGGTTGGCAGAACTCGTTGAGCTTGAAGAAATAAGAGACCTTGCAATGAAGGCACTAAAGTCACATCAAGCCCAAGTCAAGAAAGATTTTGACAAGAAATCCATAGCAAGGGACTTCAAAGAAGAGGATTTAGTCCTCAAATGGATTTAAATAAGGCCAAGCTAGGAAATCATACCAAATTTGACAGCATGTGGAGTGGTCCTGATTTGATCCATGGATGCAAACAACATAATGCTTTGTAACTGGCCCAACTAGATGGAGAGGTACTACCCATCCCAGTCAATGGGATTCATCTAAATTCATGTTATTATAAGAGTTTACAGCCATTGTATATATTGTATATTTTGTATAACTTTTCATGTTTTTCTCTAAGTGCCCTATGCACATCCTTTTCAGTTGTGTGTTTCCCTTCCCTAAGTGCTTTGGGCACAACTTTGTTCTATTCTGGTTGTCCTCATTGCTTCAAAGGGAGGTTCTGATTTAGTGAAAAAGTGACTTGACTCCATTCCCAATGGATGGGTTTGATGAGGTAACATGGTCTAAGTTCTCTTGCATTAATAGGCATGCAACCCCTATGAGCTACCAAAGATGTTGGCCATTTTTGGCCCACATATGAAGCTCTTGCATGGTTTGATGAAACATTAGGTCAAAGTCTTAAAAATGGATCTAGCAGTAGTGTTCAAGGATAAGCCTATAAGCCAAAAGCTAAATGAAAAATCTCTTTTTCAGCTAAGTCTTTTACTTATTCATTCTTTCGGAGAATAAGTGAAAGGTGATTTCTTTTGGGTCCATTTTGGTTTCATTTTCCTTTCAAGGAAATTGTGTAGATAATTTCCCCAAAGTAATTATTTCTCCTTTCAGCTAAGTGTTCTCTCTTGAAGAGTTTTATCTCGGTTTCCTTCATTTAAGTGTCGAAAAATCTTTGAGAAAATTGTTCCAAGCAAAAGTTTTGAAAGATATCTTTTAAAGTGAAGTGGCCAAATAAAAACTCTGAAGGATCATTTTAGGTTTTCTGAAGGGTCACTACCCCTTCCAAAGGGACATTTCCATTTTACCCAAGAAAATTGTCATCAACTATAGGGGCACCTACAAAAATCCAGGTCCTTTGCAAAAAGTTCAGGTCCATTACTTAAGGGTTTGTTCACTTTTTTAGAGGACGGTTGTAATATTTTTGAAGGTTTCAAGCAAAAAGTCTAAAAGGTATGTTACCGATTGGGAGGTGCCATTCACAAAGCCCAAAGGGTCTCTTTCCCTTTGAGAAAGTCCTTTTCAAGAAACCCAAAGGGATCTTTCCCTTTGGGAAGCTTCATTTTCAAAAACTCGAAGGGTACCTTGTAAAAATCTGAAAGGCATTTTTTTCAAAGACATAAATTCCTTCAGATAAATTATCTATGAGAAAGTGATAAACAAAATCCTGAGAAAAAAAAGAGCCCAAAAGGATATCAAAGACAATGCCCGAAATGAAAGTTCGAAGAAATTGATGACAGGCTTTCAAACATTAAGATTGAGCCCTTACAAGTAGTCATTGGCATTTAAAATACCAGAAGGAGCTACAAAACCTATAGACTCGCATCAACATAAATAAGATAAATTCAAGAAAACCAATGTCTTTAGATTGGTTTTCGATATATAGGGAAGATCTGCTCCAGATTTCAAGGTAAGAGCTGGTAGGTGAAGTTAATGGGGAGTCCTTGTCCTTCGACATGGCCATCATCTCTGACCAATAACTGACAAATGTAGAAGTAGCATGGCTCAGTCTGGTTTATAGGTGTAAGAATTTTTGTCCTCATACATAAGTAGACAAGTGGAGGATGGTTCAAAGATGAAAGATAATGATCAAGCAATTAGAAAAGATAGCTCAGGCATTTAAGACGTTCCTAGAATTTTATTTCTTAGTGGACCATGACATCATCTTCCTCAATGAGTTTTATCTTCTAGTGTGTTTCTCGACCAATGAGAGGGCTGGAAGACTTTTGGAGCTAATTACGGTTATTTCATTAGAGAAAGATTAGTTCTAATTAACCCAAGTGTGGGTGAGAATTCATGGAGGGTGGTTGGGTCTCATTTATTGATTTGTGTTTGCTCACCTCTTCTCTTTGGGTCTTCCCCTTTTCTATATACGTCTCGATTCTTTTCAAAAGAAGATATCCTCATTTGAGAAGAAATAACCCTACCAAAATTTGTAATAAAGACCTTTTAAAGCAATAAAGATTATTTTTACCTATCTCTTATCTGAAAATCATGTTTAATAAGCTTGTGCATGCTAGCCTTGTGAAGAAGTGTTCTTCCATGTCCCTTGTCCTTCCTTCTTACCTAGTTTAAGGTATTTTTGGGTTAGTTACATGCTGAACTTGAGCTCTTTCTACCATTAATGGATGCTTGGTGTGAATTTCAAAATTTCTCTCTGCTTCATATATGGCTTAGTAAGCCTGGTTTATGAAAAACTGATGCAAATTAACCGGTTGTGAGGTTGTGCAAGCTGAATTATCTTATGATGAATTAGTGTTTATTTCATACTTATGTGGGTCACTCTCTATTTGGTGCATCACCTTTCTTAGTTTAGTTTTCCCTTTTTATGTTACCTTTCTCTCCCTTTTCCTTGGTCAACAATAGATTTTAGTGTGTGAAAATAGCTGAAGTGAAGCATCTGAGGAGCTAGCCTCATTAAAAGCCTAGAGGTTCAACCTCATTATAGGATACCCACAACCTGAGGTTGCTCCAATTTTGTAGTTGGGAGTGAGAGACCCTAAAAAAATCTCCCAGAAGGGTGAAATTATATGCTACAACAGAACCCATAATTTTATAAAACACTTATTGTTGTTGTTTGATTTTTGCCTTAGGGTTTCATAAAAATTCCTATAAATTCTTATCACTGAAAGAAAACCTTCAACTTTAGATATAAATCCAACACCATGAGCCAATCTTATTTGACCTTAAATTTTCATTTGACACTGAAACAATTATCTTTTCACCTTGGATAACATCTAACATTGAAGCATTTCTTTCAACCTTGAGTTGAAATTTGTTGATCTCTATACACAAAAATCTTATGATTTTTTCTTTCTCTTTATTTCTGATTGCTTGTTTCTTGTTTTTAGCAACTATACTCTAGAAATGGTAAAACTACATAAAAAGCTATCATTTTTTTGCTAAGTGTTGACTTATTATTGGCACCTTGAAGTTAGGGATACTCTCCCAATACCCATGCCTTAAACAATGTTATACATGGAGTTTAGTTTTTCTACATCTCGTAATATATTATAAATACCTAGGGTCCCTTGTTTATACCATAAGATGCCTCTTTAACCATTTTATTTATAGTGTACCTGATAAAAGTGTATCATTCAAGAAAGTTACTTTTATTTTACCCTTGAAGATGGGATAGTGGGCTACATGCATGGTTTAGCCTTTATAGTTAGTGCTCTAAAATATTGGGCTGACACTAATCTATAAACAAACAAGTATATTTGAGAACCCACATAATCATTCAAACCCTTGTTTAGATCACCCTTTATACCTTGTTTTTTGTTTGTATTTCATTCATAATGAGATCAATAAATGAATGTTTCTTTCATATATTATATATGATTATGAAATTCATTATCACATATTGTATTCCCTTTCAACATGTTGTTCATTATGTTGTGGCATGGATAAAAAGTAAATTTAATCAATAGGATACAATGTATAATATAAACCCTTATGCACTCTTTAAATTCTTATTGTTGTAATATCACATCCTGGGTAAGTGCACAAAGTTGGAGGACAAAAAGGATCCTACTGATGGACATGTTTTTCCTAAAAATTAAAAAATCTGAATTTCTATAAGAAATTTGAGATGGCTACACTCAAAATTCATAGATGGTGTAAGAACATGAATTGTAGTCTAGTTTTCACAATAGTATTTTTTTTAATAGTTAAGTATAACTAGGTTAAACATCTATAATATGAATAGGAATTCCTATTTTTAAAGAAAATATAGTAGATAGTCAGTTGTGCGACACACTATTTTTTTAGCATCATTTAATATTATTTAAAATAATTTGGTGAAACTTTAGATAAGATCATCTAGTTTGTAACCTATATTTTTTTATAATTTTTTAATGAATATTTTTTAATTAATTGTAAAAGTAGATAGATCTCAAAAACTAATAAAAAATGGATAGTTTGTTGTGCATCCCCCTAACTACCTCAAAAAAATGAAAAACTAATTTTTTTATTGTATGTAGAATTAAACCTAGTTTTTAACCATATATATATATTTTTGCATTTGGATCAACGAAAAAAAAAGATAGGCAAACATATACAGGCATGTATATTTGTGGCATCTAGTGGCCTAAAAAATCTATAATTAGAAATCAACATAGATTTAAACCTTAAAATAGTCCAAAAATTATAAAAATCATATATTTGGAAAGAGGAGAGTGTGCTCATCATTGTGGTAATAAGTTTACAAATTTTCTCATTGGAATTCATATTGTATCTAGTAATGAAAGTTGAATTTTGTTATTTTCTATCAAAATTTTTAGATTCAACTATGTGTTGATAGGTCCAAGCCTTTGGCTTGGGAACTCAACCCATTTTTGAGCCAGAAGGCTTGGTTTTTGAATTTAGACTAAACATAGTGCATACACACTGTAACGCACATACATTATAGCGCATACATGATATGTTTCCATATCATCAAAAAAATTGACTACTCTTACATCTTTATACTTGTCTATTTATCATGATATACACTTATTTAGTTCATGCTAAAACTTATTTAGTTCACATTTATAATTTTTATATTTTTATTTTTAAGCGGAGTGTCATGATATACACTACCACAAAAAGGACATCATGGATTTGTAATTTTGGTGAGTTTTCACCCACAATCGCAATTTCGACTATATAGAACATGATTTAGGTTTTACCCAAGCTTAGTTTCATTACAAAATGAATGAATGAGTCAATATATATTAATGGTGGAGGAAATTATGATCAATTTGAACCCCTTGAACATAACTACATGTATAAGATGTGATTTAAGGCTAAATTGACTTAGATTAAGTGAATTTATGTAATCAATGATAAATTTGAGTGAAATTCAATCTCATGAACCTAATTTTGACTATAAAAGATTTAATTTGGGCATGTCAACCCCAATGTCATAATTATACAAGACAAATAGTTCAATGGTTGAATCTGAAGATAATTAGAGCTAAAATGAGCCCTTTTAACCTAAGTACATGACTATAAAATGTGATTTGAGGCTTGATCAACTCTAATTTGATCATAGAATGAAGAAAAAAATCATTTGGTTCAATGACATATGCAAGTTTGACATGTATAAGATGTGTTTTGGGCTCAATAAACTCAAATGTCATCATATAATGACTGAAATAGTTGATTGGTTCAACTATGGAGGTAATTACGATGAATATGAGGACCTTGAACCTATTTATGACTATAAAACATGATTTGAGGCTAAATTGACTTTAAAATCATCATAGACTGAGCCAATCAGTCATATGGTGTAATTAGTGACATGTTTTTTAAAAATTTGAGCCACAACAACCTATTTTCAATTGTATATGATGTGATTTGGAGTGAAATTGACCTTAATGTCATCATTTAATGAAACAAATAGTTGATTAATTCAATCAAAGATGAATTTGAGGCCAATTTGAGCCCCTTCAACCTAGCTACAAGAAAACTAAAGGAATGGGGTAAACTATTTATTCTCTTTTTGGTATTTCAATTTTAAGGGATCTTAGTCAATAAGGATGAAAATGAAAATAATTTAAAATGCGTATTTTGGTATGATCAATGTTGGACAACTAAGAAATACTATTATAGATTTGTAAGGGAAAAAAAGGAAAAAGGATGATTATTCATTCTTCATTTCATCAGATTTAAGTTTACACAAAAAATTTAGGTAACTTCATGTAAGTGTAATGAGCAATTATTCTATAAAATAACCTTATTGGGTAGTTTGGGTTAGTGATTTATCTATACTTGAGTGTCTATAATGAGTTTGAAATTAAAAAAAGAGTGACGGGATGAAGAGTTATTGTGTCCATGTTTAAAGGGATAGATTGGAAATGCATTTGATTTTTGGAAATGTTCATAGATTGAGAATGAGTGATGAATTGCACAAGCACGTTTCAACATCTTAAATTTGGGCACAATGAAACATTGTCACTGTAAATGTTTTATATGTAGGCAAGGGAAAATAAGCATGAATGAATGAAAACCTACACTAATATTTTTGAGGGATGAATTGGTCTGACTGTCTCATTTCACAAGTGATCATGAGGATGATATTTGGGAAACACATTCTCTATTATTTATTTGTTTTAGAAGTAAATGTTATATTTGTTATGATATAAGAGATTGGTTTAGAGATAACATCCTAGTTTTCATTTGAAAGGTATAATAGATATATCTTATAAGCAATACTCAGACCCTAGTTGATTGTTACAACCCTAAACCCTAAACCCAAATGCAATACTCAAACCCTATTTTATCACAAATGCAAACATGAAGGTAATTAGGGCCAATTTGAACCCATTTAACCTAATTTTGAGTCTAAGATTTGATTTGGGGCTAAATTAGTCCATTTTCCAAAACATATTGAGCCAGTTAGTTGATTATTAGAATTAGTGATGCAAGTTCCAGATGAAATTCAATCCTATGAACCTAATTTTGTCTATAAATGATGTAATTTGGGGGTCAATCGACCTCAATATCATAATAAAATAAATAAAATAGTCCACCAATTCAATCATGAAGGAAATTGGGGCCAATTTGAGCCCCTTTAACCTAAATACAAGAGTAAGACATGATTTGGGATTAAATTAAGTTCAATTCTATTATTATAGATGATATGCTATGATTATATAACACCTTAGGCTTGTACATTTGGCAAACTCAGAACTTGGTTATTCCTCTCAATTATGCACCTTTCCCACCTTTTGCATGTCCCACATCTACTCTATATTTAAGCCCTTTGGCTTATATCTCTTAGTTTGACCAGTCTTATATTGATGGCCTGGGTCTTTTATCTTACCCAAAATGCTAAAATGTACTTATCTTCTATCTATACAAGTTTAGAACTTGTACCTGCTTTCTTGCTACTTGGACACTAATGTTCAGGATAGACAATAGCCTCAACATTATTGTCCTATCCCAATGTAAGTGTTTAATGCCTTAAATTCATTCAATTTGTAAATGAAACATATCCTAATGGTCACCCTAAGTGATTTAATGGGAATTATTACTCCAAATGGATCAATATAAATTCAAGATCAATCCTCATTAATTATTCACCTAGCTACACCCAACAAAAATACCAAAGAGAGTTCAAAGAGAATTAAATTGAACAAAGCTTCCTATTTATTCATATTTCCATACCAATCATAGGGACTGCACATCTATAGGTTTGAAGTACTGAAGGAGCAACCTTAGAGCCTGATTATCTAAGTTATAAGCTAGGTCATTATTGTACTTACTTTACACATATTGTATGATTCACACACAATTCAACACATAGGGGAGAAGTACATGAGTCTAAGGACCTATTTTGGAGTATTGGCTATGTATCAATGCCTAATAATAGTGGGGTCTTTAGGGCAGCTTGACATCATGTGCACACTAACCCATTTTTCCCCAGGGTCACTAAGGAGATGGAAAACTAGGGTTTTACCATTTCATAAGGAGTGACAGTCCATGACCTAGATCTAAATACACTAGAGTGAATGTGAAGAAAAACCTAGAAACATCTAGGTGATCACATATTATTTCAATGGGTGTTTCATACAAGATATTAGCATTAAACCCAAATAATAGTGTAGACACAACTATCCCAATCTGACATTACTATTCTGAGAGCCAAAAGAATCAACACCAAAATATGATAGTTGTTATAAAATCTCCTTATCATGTGCTTTCTACATGTTTTAGATCCAAAATTGTATTAGCATCAAAACAAGTTAAGTACATCACTTCTTTGTCAATTTTATATCTAACATAGTTGTACTTTCCATATTTTGATTATCTCAGTATAATAAATTCAATGTATGCTTATATCTAAATTTAGAATTTAATTGACCCACTATAGATATGATTATGACCCTCATGCCATTCATTTCTATATACCCCTTTAACATTTATATAACCCTAATCTAGATTTTTAGGGTTAAACATTTGGTGAACCTAAACTTTGAACATCAAACCCTAGGACACTTAAGGTTTTTTTATTTTTCTACTGTTGACCCCTAAAATTGCTATAAATTTTGCAATAATATTTTCCATGGATTCAAAACATTATAATGGCTTTTAATTGTTATATCTCATGCCTAATTAACTCATTTTAATTTATAAGGGATTCAAAACCTACATTCTTATAGGCTCCTCCTTTTTTTAATGTTTCCAATAACATGGTCTTAAATAATAAGCAACACTTGATATGTCTTCAAAATTCCTTTTGCAGTGCCATAAAACCATAATCTAATGGGCATGATATTTTTAACCAATTGAAAAATACACATGCAAAATTTTTAATCCTTAAGCTCTTAAAGTAATCTAATGTCTATAAAGATATCCTATAAAAGGCATTACGTGAGACACAAGTTTCAAGTAATATAGAGCCCACTTATTTTTTTGATTTCATGAAAGATCTCAAGAACTATAACAAACTCATTACCTTTGATACAATAGACTTACCATCCAAATATTTTATTAACCAAAATTTTCCTTTATTCATACAAGTAACCGTACAAAGTAAATGTATCAAAAGAGTGCTCATTGATAATGGATAAAACCTAAACATTTGTAACATATAATTCATAACCACCATGGGTGTTAACCCAAATCTTATTCAAACAATAGTTATGCAAATAAAAAGGTTTGACAATTCACAAAGCCCTTTGGTTGGTCAAATTTCATTGAATATTATTGTGGGTCCCCTACATTATCCACTTTGTGCCAAGTTGTGGTAAATGATTTGAATTATAACATTATTTTGGGTAGACCTTAGATATATTTAATGGAATTTATCCCATATATACTTCCTCAATGTGTAAAATTCATACACAAGGGAACCTTATTATCCATGCCTGCCAATGATGAACTTTTCAAATTTTGCAAAATGATACATTCAGAAATTGAAGGCATCCCTATAGTGGTGCCACCTAAATAATCCATTTCTATTGAACATATACATACATATGAAATTGGTGAGTTAAGTACAATAGCTCCTTTATCTCTAGATTCATATAAGGCATTAAACTCTAAGGTACACATAGATATGCATAAGGAGAAAGATCCATCAATAAAAGAGCCATAAAAACTACAAGAACCCCCAACATTTGAGCTTTCTTTATTAGTCAATACTGAGCAAAATGATGACCATGTTTTAGATTATTATGATAGTGATGATGATACAACCTATGATATGACTGATGATAAAATTCAAAACCTAAAATTTCATCTACTTGATCACTTGGCATATAACTTATTTGGACCTGTGGGTCTTTGCACATATAAGCTAAACCCACTTGTATAAAATATAGTATTGAATTTAGAAAAGGGAAAATCAAAACTAACAGATGAGCATGTGAATGCTTGTAATTCCATACATCCGTCTTGGTTAAAAGCATTAATCTAAACTTATAAGGTCCAAATGTAAGTACATCATGTGAATACTATGGAGTCTTCTCGAAAGGATTTACCCCAAACACTATAGATCACAACAAAACAAGATACCACTTTATCTTTGGGAGAATATTTTAGTTCATTTATAGTATTTCCCAATCTTGCAAGAAAAGTAGTCCCACAAGTTGTATCCTACTTATTTGGATCAAAACCGATATGGTGTCAATATTCCCCATCAATATCAATAGTAATAGTGAAATCATCATACTTTTATCACTTTAAAGTATACCTTTCTTTTGGAAAATAAGGAGTATGTTTCCTTTTGCCTATTGTGGACACATTGTATATGCATCCTTTGCTCTTATATTATTAGACTAGATTTTACAGTGTCACACATTGATTAGTAGTATGGCCAATGATCCGACGGTAATTACAATATGGTACTCCCTTTGTAGGGAGTAGTCTAATACTTGATCTATGTCTGATAAAAGGTAAAGAAATCATTATATGTTCAAGTAACAAAGATAAAATGGTATCAGTGATATCTTGTTTTGTTGTGATCTATAGTGTTTAGGGTAAAGCCTTTTGAGAAGACTCCACAGTATTCATATGATGTACTTGCATTTGGCCCTTATAAGGTTAGATTAATGCTTTGAGGGATGTATGGAATAATAAGCATTTACATGCTCATCTATTAGTTTTCATTTTCTGACTTGCATAAAATATAGTATTGAATCCAGAAAAGGGAAAATCAAAACTAATAGATGAGCTAGTAAATGCTTGTTATTCCATACATCCATCTTGGTTAAAAGCATTAATCCGACCTTATAAGGGCCAAATGCAAGTACATCATGTGAATATTGTGGAGTCTTCTCAAAAGGCTTTACCCCAAACACTATATATCACAACAAAGCAAGATACCACTGATACCATTTTATCTTTGTTACTTGAAGTTAGAATGATTTTTGTACTTTCTACTAGAAATAAATCAAGTAGCAGACTACTCCTTACAAAGGGAGTACCATATTGTAATTACCATCAGATCATTATCCATACTACTAATCAATGTGTGACATTGTAAAATCTAATCTAATAATATAAGAGCAAAGAATGCATACACAATGTGTCCACAATAGGCAAAAGGAAACATACTCCTTATCTTCCAAAAGAAAGGTATACCTCAAAGCAACAAAAGTATGATGATTTAACTATTACTATTGATATTGATGGGGAATATTGCCACCATATCGGTTTTGACCCAAACAAGTAGGATATAACTTATAGGACTACTTTTCTTACACGCTTTGGAAATACTATAAATGAACTAAAATATTCTCCCTTGGATATTGAATATTGATGATACATTCACTTACCCATTAATTTTGGCCCACATGTCGAAGCTTCAACTATACGGATATCAACACATGAACCACATTTAAAACTAAAGTTCATACAAACTTGGCTAGTTGAGTGAAACATTAAGCTAGATACTACAAACATGTGTGTATTATTTCATTAAATGGGTACAAATATTTACATACAACATGATGGACATGATTATTTGCCTTCACTATTAGCTTTAGGTAAACCATTACATAGAAAAATTGAAAGGTTGTCACTAAATTGATATAAACAAAGTTGAAAATCCTTAACATATGGCCCTTCACCTTTTGAGAATGAGAACATAATTGATTGAACCTATGTCAAAAATTCCAAAATTACCAAAAAAAACAAAAAACATTCAAAAATCCAAAAACACTTTCAACACTTACATGCTCTATTGGCTCATTGGCATCCATGTGTTAGTTCCATATTGATGGATGGCATACTTAGTTACTCCTACATACACACATGTGTCACACTCCTACTTGAGTGTGATACATGCATACATAGACACATGATACATTCATTATTTAGATGTTGAGATTTCCCTATACTTCTGTCATATGGACATTGGGGGCATATGCTTCTTTAATATTGATACACATAGGTTATATGGTTTGTTGATCACTTTACATTATCATGTTTGAGCTTACATATGTACTTACACATACCTTTATCCTATATCTTACACAAGGTACTTGATATGATATACACCTGACATACTTTTTCTAACACATTGGATCTATGGGCTACTATGACATGTTTGTGCTAGTTTTTTATGCTTTACTTTATGCACTTCCTTGAGTATCTTGTCTTGTTATTGCATTCCTTGTTTGAGCATTTGAATACGTTGATTTGATTACAGCCCACATTCCTATGTATGCTTTCATTGACATTTACATATGTCATTATTTATTGTATAGACCTTTCAATATGTCATTATTTCCTTTTGTGTACATTTGAATAATTCAAGTCCCTTTAATTTTATAGTATTTGAACATGCCCCTTATTTGTGGTCTCCTTGGACCATTGCCTTTTGACTTGCTTTTGAGTGATCTTGTGTATGTGATTGTTTACTTGTTGAGCTTATACTATTACTATAATATGTTGCCATGATACTTATCATTAATCTTAGGCCTTCATGTGATCACATCAATTCTATTTGTTTCAATGATATATCTACCTAGACGTTTTACCTTTTATATGTTTCATGGTTACATTCATAGATTATATAGTTATCTTATCATTTTGAGGTGAGGTAACTACCAATTCCTATCTTTCCATCACCTCATAAGAGGTAATATTAATGGGGACATGTCATAAAGGCATGTTCACCACACTTGACACAATTTTAGATTCAGTGGGGGCATGCTTTGGAAGCATGTTCTCCACACTCATTCAATATATGGTATTTATATCAGTTTATAGATTTAGTGGGGGCATGCCATATGGGCATAACTTCCACACATTCATAGTTTTTAGATTCATTAGGGGCATGCTTTAAAATCATGTTCTACACATTCATTCATTATATAGTACTTATATCAGCTTCAACATTTAGTGGGGGTAGGGTTTGGAAGCATGTTTTTCACATCTATTTAGTATTCAACATCTCTAAATTACAATGAAGGCATGTTTTGAAAACATTTCATCCACATTGGTACTTATATCTATTTTTAGATTTATTTATATATAGGGGGGACATGATTTGGAAGCATGTTCTCCACACTTACACAATTTTTTGAATTGGTCTAAGCACGCAGTTATA
This sequence comes from Torreya grandis, assembly GCA_037957365.1. Taxonomy (NCBI): domain Eukaryota; kingdom Viridiplantae; phylum Streptophyta; class Pinopsida; order Cupressales; family Taxaceae; genus Torreya; species Torreya grandis. The sequence continues at coordinate 601,295 of JARHVA010004629.1, read as the reverse complement.
TATTTAGATTCACAATTATGACTAAATTTTATACATTGGAAATATTGTTATACATAGTTTCAACATGAAACATATCTAAGGTGCATATGCTATGCAATATATGCTTAATATTAAAAAATATAAATTGGTTTCATATTCCAAAACTCTTTTATATACTGTTACTATATCACAAAAAAATTCGTATTGATACCCTATGAACTTTTACAAACTTTTATTGAGCCAATCTACTATAGTAGTTGGTTCACTTTTGGTATGGTTGAGGTGATCAAATAATTCTATATTTGTAAGTTTTTAGGTTAGACTTGATCATCCAGACTCACCAGGTTGTAAGTATCATTGGGTTGCATGGTTGAGTTATTCTCAACTGCTGGGTGACAACTCACTTTTGCTCCAAAGTTGGGGGCATGTGCCTTCTAATCTCTCTCTTTCTCTTTCTCTCTTTGTCTGTATCTCCAAAGATGTATAAACTTAAATATTTATTTATATTTTTCTTAATATCAACTTTAGAGCTTTAGAATGATACATCTTTTTCAAAACAACTTGTCAATAGGCAAGGTAATTACATCGACACACATGTGTACTTCAAAACCTTGCTCTTTCAATTTATATCTATTTCAAGTACTTTAAACCTAGATTATATGCACTTATTTTATACTATAACATGCTCTTGGTTTTAGGTCAATCACAGACAAAAAACTCAAGTTGGGCACACACAATGATAAGGTATGCACACATACCCAGGTATGCATTACTTTCCTTTAAACTAGTAATTTCATTACTAGATTAAAGGGAGGGGTAAATGTATATGATATTTTATGATTATATAGCACCTCAATATTGCACACTTAGCAAACTCAAACCTTGGTTGTTCCTCTCAATTCTGCACCTTTCTCACTTTCTGTATGTCTCACATCTACTATATATTTATGCCCTTTGGCCTATATCTCTTAGTTTGACCAGTCTTATATTGATGACCCAGGTCTTCTATCTTGCCCATATTGCTTAAAATGTATTTATCTTCCATCTCTGTAAGTTTAGACGATGTACCTACTTTATTTCTCCTTAGATTATAATGTCCAAGACAAATAGTAACATCAATGTCACCATCATGTCCTGATGCAAGTGTCTAGTGCCTTAAAGTCATCTAATTTGTAAATGAATCATATCATAATGGTTGACCTAAGTGCTTTAATGCAAGTTATTACTCTAAAGGAAATTATATAAATACAAGATCAACCCTCATTCATTCCTCACCTAACTACACCCAATAAAAAGACTAAAAAGCATTCAATTGAACAAAGTTTCCCTATTTATTATTATTTATAAACCAATCATAGGGACTGCACATCTACAAGTTTGAAGTACTGAAGGAGCAATCCAGGATCTAGATTTGCTAAGTTATAAGCTAGGTCACTATTGTACTTGCTTTATACATATTTTATGATTCACACACAAGCCAACATATAGGGGATAACTACATGAGTGTGAGGCACTCTTTTAGAGTATTGGATATATATGGAATGCCCAATGATAGTGGGATCTTTGAGGAAGCTCGACACTATGTTCCCACTAACCCATTTCCCCAAGGTCACTATGAAGATGGAAAGCTAGGGTTTTGCCATTTCATAAGGAATGAATTTATATGAATCAGATATGAATGCACTAGAGTGAAGGCAAAACAAAACCCAGAAGCATCCAAGTGGTCACATCTTATTTTAGCATATACCCTGTACATGACACTAGTGTCAAACCTAGATAATAATATCAATGTAACCATCCCAGGCTGACATTACTATCTAAAGATCTAGAAGCATTAGAACCAAAATATGATGACTATTCTAGAATCTCCTTCCTATTTTATTTCTACATGTTCTAGATCTAGAATTGCATTAACATTAGAACAAGCTAAGTACATTACTTATTTGTCATTTCTATATCTACTATAGTTGTACTTTCTATATCTGAACCATTGTAGCATAATAAATTTAGTGTATGCTTGTATTTGAGTTTAATATTTCATTGGCATACTATAGATCTGATTATCACCCTCATGCCATTTCATTTATATATACCACTTTAACATTCAAATAACTCCAATCTAGATTTTTAGGGTTAAACAATTATGAATTGATCCAATTAGTCAATTGGTACAATTAGGGACGTGATTTGAATTGAGCCATGTGAACCAAATTTATGGGTCAATAATTGATTTTATAAGCTACAACAAATGGTTTAATCGACCCCAATTTTATGACAAATGCAAACATGAAGGTGATTGGGGCCAATCTGTACCCTTAAACCTAAATGTGAGTCTATGATGTGATTCAAGGGATTAAACTAGTTCTTGTTTCTTGACATATTTACCCAAATAGTCCATTGTTACAATGATTGTTGCAAGTTGGATGAAATTAAACCCTATGTACTTAATTTTGACTACATGGAGGTAATTTGGGGGTCAATTGACCCCAATATCATAACAAAATAAATCAAAAAATCCAATTTAGTATATGATCACATAGACAATATATACAATGTGTATGCATTATTATCTCAATAGATAACAAGTCATTATCCAACATTTATTTTTTGAGAATTCTGACCTCACAGACATTATTCGCATCATTATATGTTTTCCATAGTGAAGACAATAAGAATCAAATTATTCTTTGGGTCCCCCACCATCAAAAAGAATCAAAATATGCTTTGGATCCCCACCATCAAAAGGAATCATGGATGATGGAGCTCATTAAAAGAAGAGAAAGAAGTTAAATCACAAAACACTAGTGAAATTAGAAGAGTTGAGAGAAAAACAAAAGGTATGAATGCAAGAATTTCACTCGAGACAAGGTACAAACACTATCCCTAATGAGCCAAATGTCATAGATAATGATGAAATTGATAATAATGAATTGAACGATGATTGATGAATATTTACCTAGATGTCCAAATTATTTCAAATCCACATTCAAAGTCTAAAGTTTTTTGATTTTATTGATGGTGAATCTATGCATGATTATTTACCCCTATCAATAAAGATAATTTCATGAAAACACATAATACAATTTTGAAACATCACCCGCTTAACAAATTCCACCATTAACAACACCTCCAAGCTTTTGAGTAGAAAAGGTAAGTACTTAATTAAAATTGATGAAACATTTTGAAACTAATGCATAACAAAATGTCTGACCATCATTCAAGAAGACAAGCTAAAAATAATTGGGACAATTTATTTGATAAATTAGATTTTGATAGTAAAAAATGTCACGTGTTTGTTTCATTGATGAAATTGATTAAGATGAGACCTACAATGTACACCCTAGGACTAAGAACATATAACATGGATGATGAAAATATACATGATGCACATCATATTCTAGGCTTGATATCATGAAACAAAGATTATAATGTTGCTCGATGAATAATTATAACTTGTGCAATAAGTGGTCAAATGGGTAAAAATGATTGATTTCAAAAACTAGCCAAGCACTAGACATAAATAGAGAAACACTAATAAAATCAATTGAAAGATGCTAAATAATTAATGATGCTAATACCATTGAGCTCTGTGAATTCTCTGGTATACTTACATGAAAAGACAAGGATATAGATGATACTCTTGAATATTTACTTGCACAATTTTGGAAATATAATACATGAGTTTCACCCAATATAAGAGATGTAGTGAAAATAAGAATTCATTATCTTAACCATGAATCACATCCAAAAATATGACCTAAACACAATTATACTCTAAGTTTTTGAAAAAATATCCATAAATTTTTATTAGTTAAAGATATTTTGAGATGGCCAAACCATTTTGTGTAAAAATAAATCACACACACACCACTTGTTTTAAGAAACATGTTTAATTTTAAATGCACTATGATGTTTTTCACCATATATGTTGTAGTTTTCATACTAACAACATTTTGCAAGTGTGGCATAGAAGTTCCATCAAAATTAGTTAGGGAATTTATTCTAACCATTTTTGTGAAAGACCAGATGGACAATTATTTTATAACAAAGCGTGTTTGGATGTAAATTACAACATTTATGGTAGATTACCAAAATTAAAAAATTATATCCATGAGGAGAGTACAAGTGTAATTGGATAAGAATCATCTAGTTTGAGCAAATACAAATCTATGACTTATTAAGTAAAATATGACAAAGAATTTAAAAGGTGTGAGCTTGTTACAAAACAAATACATGTTTTTGAATTTATGGTCAAATTCAGGGAGGAAATTATTATGAGTATGCAAGGCACACACAAGGCTAGATAGTTGGATGAACATTTCAAAATAAGCAAGGACACATTCCCACTTGGTTATATTATTGTAGTAGTTGACTTTACTAAGAATTACACATGTAAACAACAAATATAAGTTTAATCACAATATTAAAACTCAATACATGTTTCCATATTTATGCATATAACATTCACGTATGCACCTGATAGTATAGTGTAAGGTCAAAAAATATTAAGGGGGTACCATTTCTATGTCAGTGATGATCGATCACATTGTATAAAGTATGTGTAAAGTTGTTTTGAGATGTTTTATGGATAGTTTACTGAAAGGAACATTAATTTCAATCAACATTATATTTGGTCAGAAAATTACACATCAAAACTCAATAATGCACAAATGATTTTCTAGTTGAGCATGATGCACATTACCACTAGAATAGAACATATTTGGAAGTTCACTGAGGCTGGTCATGGAAAATGAGAGCATGAGGTGGTAGAGAATGTGTAAAAAGAGTCATTACAAGCGAGGAGTTTTAGTTCAAATATGGTGTTGTTTTGAATGATGCAATAACCATTCTTGAATGGTGTAATGAGAAGATGGGCTATGGTGCTCAAGAAAATTCAACTTTTCGTAGATATTTTTGGTTGATGGAGGAAGAACACTTGGCAAAGTATGAGAATTGTATGATTGTAATGGGATCAAGTGAGTTCCACTCATTTCATAGCTCAAATATAGGTTCTTGGACTATTCATATGAGACACTTGGCATGCTTTTGTTTTGTATGCATGAACTCTGTTTGTAATGAGTGTGAGTCAAAAGAGTGGGTGAATAAATAGAGTTTCAAACCTCTAATTCCAATTGACACATATCAAGTTCTACTAGCATTACAACTTACATGTATGACATTGTCACTTGACTTTGACCATGTATCTGATTTAGTGCAACTAGGTAGAATATTAATCATTATGCACTATTTATTCTCATTATCTATCTTGACAACATCATTAAAAGGGAACATATAAAGTTCTTTATTCTCATTATCTATCTTAATATAGGGCATTTTTTTATAGTTATTACTGATGAGGACAATGAAGAGGGAAAAAATTACTACTTATGTTAGTGTGTCAAGGAAAAGAAAAAAATGGCTTCCCTAGTCATAGATGAAGAAAACATTCACTATCCCATTGGGTATATGGTTGTCACTAGAAATTAGCTTCGATGATATCCTATTAAAAAATTAAATGTATGATTTTTTAAAGACTTTGAAACTCATAGGAAGATACTACACTATTCAAATTTGGTTCTTGCAATAAATATTCAATTGGTTAAATATCATGGGAGGCCATTAAACAAGAATCTATGGAAAGTTCATGAGTCAAACCATAAAGCTATTCTTTCTGCTATCAAGATTAGAGTATATTCTAGTAGATCATTAGATTGAAATTCCAAAGTATGTTGACTTGTCAAATGAAGATGTATTTAATTTTATCAAATTTTATTAATTTATAGGTAGTACATATAAATTTTATTTTTAATTACTTAATAACATTTTTTTTGTAGGTTAGCAGTGCCAAATAAGCTTCCACCTTCACATGATTGGCAATGTTAGTAAATAATTTTATATTCTTGAAGCTAGGATAAACTTAATATAAGTACTGAGTTATTATAAAAAGGTGTTATTGAGGTCAAAATGGGTGGTGGGTCTTTAAATCAAGCATGATGAGAGGCCAAAAAATTAGTCTTAGACATTATCTATTACCCTAGACATGTTAACATCACTGGTTTCCAACCATAAAGCATCGAAGGTGGAGTTCTCTAATTGCCACTTCAACTTTGACAACATTTGTTATCAATGTTTCTCCGCTCTTGAATAGTAGTGAAAACATGCATTCCAATGGGTTTGTAGGTTGAGGTGATGGGATCACATTCAATTTGCCTATTTATATGTGTTGAAAGTGATAAACTTACACCTGGAGGTGCCAAAGGTGGAAATGTCAGTTGGAGGATAATAACTTATCTTTTCACTACAAAAAGTTACATTTTAGTTCCTGTTAATGAAAACTGTGTCATGGATTGGTCCTATAGGTTCCATCAACATGATCTAGGGTGAAATTAGAGGGATTTCAACATGCACATGAGGGTTCTTTTGATTTGTGCCAATGACTTATGGTTTTCATTTTATGCACGCCTGAAGTTAGGCTTAAAAACTATGTCTTTCTTGTATTGGAAAGGGCATTTTTGAGGCTGGAATAGGTGGTGGTTCTCTTGATTAGGAATGATGTGAGGCTGGAAACCTAGTCATATATGTTATCCAACACCCCAAACATGTTGGTAACACCAGTTTCTAGCCATGAAGCATCGGAGGTAGAGTTATCTAATTACTGCTTCAAATTTGACAACATTTATTAACAGTGTTTCCACACTCCTGAACAATAGTGAAAACATGCATTCAGGTGGGTTTGGAGGTTTAGATCAGGGGATCATGTGTAATTTTATTTTCTATACATGTTCAAAGTTATGAACTTGTAGCTAGAGGTCTCAGAGGTGGAAATGTTAGTTGGAGGATAAGAACTTGTCTCTTCACTACAAAAAGTTGCATTTCAAGACTCATTACTACAACTTGTGACACATATTGTTCCTTAAGGTTCTATCATCATGCTACATGGTGTAATTATATGGATTCAACACATATGTGATAGTTCTTTTGGTTCATGCTAATAACCTATGGTTTCTAATTTATGCATGATTGAAGATAGGCTAAAAAACTACATTTTTCTTGTATTGGGAAGGGAATTCTCGAGGCTAAAATGGGTGGTGTGTGTATCGATCAATCATGATAAAAGGAAAATAACCTAGTCTTGGATGTTATCCACCACCTTAAATGTGTTGGCAACACTAGTTTCCAACAATGAAGCATCAGAGGTAGAGTTCTCTAATTATCGCTTCAACTTTGGCAATATTTGTTGACAGGTTTCCCCGCTCCTAAAAAATAGTGAAAACACACATTCAGGTGGGTTTTAAGGTTGAGGTCATAAGATCATGTGTCATTTGCATGTCTAGACATGTTCAAAGTGATGCACTTGCACCTGAAGGTCCCAGAGGTATAAATATTAGTTGGAGGACAAGAACTTATTTCTTCACTACAAAAAAATTGTATATCAGGACCTATTACTACAGCTTGTGCCATAGATTGAGCCTGAAGGTTCCATTGAAGTGATCCAAGGTATAATTATATGGATTTGACACAGATGGGGCATTCTTTTGGTTTATGCCAATGACTTACGATTTTTATTTTATTCATGCCTAAATTTAGGCTAAAATATGCATTTTCTTGTATTGGAAAAGGCATTAGCGAGGCCAAAATGGGTGGTGGGTATCTCAACCAAGCATTATGAGAGGGTATTGGACATTATCTACCACCCTAGACATGTTGTCAACACCTATTTCCAACCATGAAGCACTGGAGGTGGAGTTCTCCAATTACCACTTTAACTTTGACAATATTTATTGTCAGTATTCCCCATTCTTGAACAATAGTGAAAACACACATCCAGGTGGGTTCAAAGGTTGAGGCCATCATATCACATATCATTTAATTGTATATACATGTTTATAGTTACATACTTACATTTGGATGTCCCAAAGGTGGAAATGTTAATTAGAGAACAAGAACTTGTCTCCTCACTATAAAAAAGGGTATTTTAGGGCCTGGTACTGCAACTTGTGCCATAAATTGGTCTTGAAGGTTCCACTGATGTGATTTGAGGTTTAATTATAATATTTCATAATGAATATTAGGGTTCTTTTATTTCATGCCAATGATTTATATTTTTTGATTTACACATGCCTAAAGTTAAGCTAAAAATTTACATTTTTCTTGTATTGGGAAGGGCATTCTTGAGGCTATAATAGGTGGCAGGTCTCTTGATCAAGTGTGATAAAAGGCCAAGAACCTATTATTAGACATTATTAACCACCCTATATACATTTTAAGCACTAATTTCTAGCCATGAATGACACAAGATAGATTTTTCCAACTGTTGCTTCAACTTTGACAATATTTGTTGTTAGTGTTTCCTTGCTCCTGAATGATAGTGAAAACATGCATCTAGGTGGGTTTGGAGGTTGAGGTCATGGTATCAAATGTAATTTACCTATCTAAACATGTTTAATGTTGAAAAATCTCACCTAGAGGTCTTAGAGGTAGAAATGTCATTTGGAGGACAAGAACTGGTCTCTTCACTACAAAAAAGTTACATTTCAGGACTCATTATTGCAACTTGTGGCACAGATTGGTCCTGAAGGTTCCATAAACATAATATTAAGTGAAATTAGAGTTATTATACATGAACATGGAGGTTCTTTCATTTAATTCTAATGATTTATAGTTTATATTTTATGCATGCCTGAAGTTAGGCTTAAAAACTACATTTTTCGCATTCTTGAGGTTTAAATGGGTGGTGGGTCTCTCAACCAAGCATGACCAGAGGCCAAAAACCTAGTCTTGGAAATTATACACCACATCAGACATGTTATAATTCCAATTTACAACCATAAATCCTTGAAGGTGGATTTCTCCAACTACCACTTCAACTTTGACAACATTTATTGTCTGTGTTTCTCCACTTCTAAACAGTAGTGAAAACACACATCCAAATGGGTTTGGAGGTCATGGCCATAAGAACACATGTAATTTTTCTATCTATATGTATTCAAATTTATATACTTTTTAATGAAGTTCTTAGAGGTGGAAATGTTAGTCAGAGGATAAGAACTTGTCTCTTCGTTGCAAAAAAATTACATTTTAGGACCCATTACTGCAATTTGTGCCACAAATTGGTATTAAAGGTTACATCAACATGATTTGGGGTGAAATTAGAAGGATTATACACAAAAATTAGGGTTCTTTTACTTCATTCTAATGACTTATGTTTTTTATTTTATGCATGCCTAAAGTTAAGCTAAAAAACTACATTTTTCTTATATTGGGAAGGGCATTCTTAAGGCCAGAATGGGTGGTGGATATTTTGACCAGGTGTGATTAGAAGACAAGAATTTGGTCCTGAATGTTATTAATCACCCCAAACATATTAATTTATTTAACCTTTTATGGTTTACCTATGTAAATATTGAGTTAGATTAAAGGGTTACGTTGTCTAAATTAGTGAAATAATATGCAATAAATAACAACTAATTTGTTATATATTTTGACCTTCTTTGAATTTATAAAAATAGTAATAAATATGTGCAAACAGAGAATTATCTAGAAGATAACTATCATACAAGATCTAGGTTCTAAAAACTAGGTTATAGACAAGTCTGAGTGTTTTCAATAGGGTCCCTGAGTTAGATTTTTGATTGGACAGTTGTACCCCACCTTGATAGTAGTGCCATGTGGCTCTAGTGTCCTCAAAATGGTGCTAGTGTCCTCTTTGCAAGACTATTCCTATTTTTTAAGAGCACCTACTATTGTAAATTTGACCTCCCAAGCTAAATTCCAACCCCCACAACCAAAGACTTTCCATGACACCTACCCAAGCTTACACATGGTGATCTCCTACATGGTGATGTCCTCATTGATCTCATTTTGAACCTTGGTTGCACTGTTAGAAGTGTCATGATGTGTACGAGAGCCTGCTTGTAAATCCATCATATCATAGTTGTTTTGAGGTCTATTGAGTGATGTGATAGTGGTCATGGTGATCCTTGAGTAAGAAAGAGAGTGTCAAGATGTCTTGTGAGGTCTAATGAGTGGTTTTAAACTTGTTTGACAATATGAAGGTCTTTTATCAAAATTTAAGGTATTTTGGGTATTTCAAGGTTGCTAATCCTTATGGTTTTAAACCTATTTGATGTCATTGATCTAAGAGAAACCTTTGTTTTCAAGATTTGAGGGTTCCAAGCCTTATCCAAGTTCATAATATGAAGATCTATTATTGTGTTTATTATCATTAATCATGGTTTATCCATTCAAGCAGTTTCAAGCCTTCATAACCCCCCAGAGTCATCAAATGACCCTTAAATGCATCATATGAGTCCAAATTACATTTTAAAACCTTTGGTAAGGGTACTAATTTCAAGTGTTTCATTGTTTAGAAAGGTCTTAAGAAGGTCCCATTCTCATCTTATGGTCATGCTAAGGCATTTCATATCCATTAAAGTCCATTTTTGGACTTTACTCCACTCCCCACTCATCAAACAGGTCCCACATGTGGGAAAAACATGGCCCTTCAACTCCTTTTTTATACCACCAATTTTCAAATGATATTTGACTCATGTTTTCCCTCCTTCAAAACTCCAATGGTGGTTCAAGGCTTGTAACATGGAAAAATGCAAAAAAAGAAGTGCTTTCACATTTTTTTGCAGGTTGTACATACCTATATGGTAAGGTCCATATAGAGGGTGGTCAAATATTTTAGGTTGGGTCATGGTAGGTATTATAGTAAAGTTTCATTATCATAAGATTTAAAATAGGCTCAAAATCATTTTTCTCTCTCCACCAAGCTCTTTGGTTGTCCATACAAGCTTTCAGGTTTTCACTCATTCTGTACATGAGAGAGAAGATAAAGATATAAGATTTTGGAGAGAGGAAAGGGGTCCCTTGAATTTATCATTCATGGCATTTATCTATAGGTTCATGGCCTATCTAACAATCTGGGTACTCTAATGAGCTTCTTTATCTATGTCGAGGTAAAAAGGTACACTAATTTTGGTGCATTATTGAGGATTTTTTTCAAATAATCACTTGATGTGTGTTCCTGATGTTCTCATAGACCATCTACATCACCATCCACCCCTATTTAACATGTGTGTGGGTGTGAGATCAAGAAAATCTTCATGTTCTCTCTATTTTTAGACTGTATAATGGTTTTAATATGTTGTAGGGTATTCAAAGCTTGAAAATGTAAGTGAATGGTGGTTATGGGTTATGTAATAGTTCCTTGGAATCCACTTGAACTTATCTACCTCCTAAGCTCAGCTGAGCCACTAGATAATCAAGTGATCCCTTCAAGGTCCTACCTCGAATATGACTAGCATAAGTGGATATGATCTCATTAACAAAGTAAGGAGATAATAGCTATAGAGGGTATTTAGTGGTGTTAAAGATACACAAAATCTCCTTCATCTTTAGCCACTCCATGTTTTATACCCTCACTACCTATTCATCATTGACCTATACATTAACCATCCCCCCCTTAGCCCACAATGCAAAGATAAACCTCTCATAATCATATCAAGCCTATTATGTAGGCTAAGAGATGAGGTGTCATTGTTGAGTTGAAGTCTCAGAGACATTAAAAACCCCTAAGGAATCATATGAGCCTATGAAGAAGAATAAAAATAGAAATCATGGGTTAAGATCAAGATTTAATCCTTCTCAACTCTCCACAATAGATTAATTCAGTCTAGAATTTGAGAGGCATTAGCTGCAACTACAGGATTAAGGAACCCTGACAGTATGATGAAGCTCTTAAGAGTTCAAAAGGTTGGATTAGGGTAGTAGGAGGATACCAACATGTTAATAACACCCATGAAGACAATAAAACATCAGTCCACCTCTCAAGTGCACATACACAATCAATGTTCTAGCTACCAACTATAGGTAGACACTTCTCATAGAGCCAAACCAAGGAATCCTATAAGAATGCTAAAGTATAGTGACAAGAAGAATATGAATTGTTCTATTAAGGGTTATTAATCTTCAAGGAATACCTTGATTCATTTGAGGTAGGTGAAGGAGAACCTAATAACCTATTAGGCATAAATATGGGGAGCTAAGTGTCTTGAAGTTTGCATAAGGATTAACTTAGACCAAGTTAAGGAGTGAGTATTTGGTTCTTCCAAAACCTCAGTCGACTCCTGATGATGAGGTCCTCTGAGATGGGAAAAAGGGTTTAAGGTCTAATTAGGCTTAGTAGGCTTAACACAAGCATATATAAGCCTATAAATAGAAAACAAAGAGATTTTTACCTCTTGGGTGCATGATAAGGGTGGGAATGTTAAAGGAACCAAGTTAGAAAGGCTATAAAATATCAAATAGTCTGAAGGGATGGTAACCCATGTCTCATAGTGTCAACATAACTTCAAGGTCCTAGTTACCACTTACAGGCTTCACTATAGGCAGAGGGCAGGTTGAGCTCAAGAGTGACTTCAAAGAGCCTTAAAAGTGTGTGAAATTCAATGGGATAGAAACCCCATAACATAATCAAGAAGTGTAATGGACTAGGTGGTTAACACATGCAAAAAAAGATTTACCTCTTACTTCCATCACAGTTAAAAGGCAAATTCATCACCTACAGGTAGGGTAGGAAGGAGTGTGACTATGTTGAAACCTTATGTAAAGGTAAGATGCTATAATGGAAATAAGAAGCTTAAGATTGATCCTTTTAAGGCTATCAGTCTTCATCAAATGTTTTGCCCCCTAAGTTAGCCAAGAGTTCTGACAGACTAGATAAACATAGTGAATGATTTACAACAAGACAGTCATAGCCAAAGTTAAAGTAGAAAAATTAAAAGTGTGAATCTCTATAGTAGGATAGAGTGAAGGATGTTTAGAGTGTCTTAATGTGTCTCTAAATGGTTCTCATCTTATCTTGAAGTATTTGACCCCTTGAATGCAAGCAAGGCCTTAAAGATAATATCTAGTAAGCAAACAGATTAGAGAGGATATATCTAGATCCTACACAAAGATTGAACATAATTTGAAGATGGGGTATTCATCTAGTGTTATAAGTGATCTCAATGCTTTCCATTGAAATGCTTTGGTCTCTCAAGATAAAAATAGGCCTTTAGGCCTAGATAAAACTAAAACAATCCTATACACACTTACACATTCATAATGATTAATAGAAGCATGAAAGCATTTGAGGGTGTCTGTTGAGAGACTAGAAATAAGGTTTTTTTCCTTGTTATATGAATAATCTTAGTATCTCCATTGCATTATCCTAAACCTAGGAGCTAATGAAGGCTTAATGATCTAAACAGGCTTGCTAGGCCTAAACAAACATGTACATATTAGTTAAGGGCTTATGCATGATGTTGATGTCATCTGAGTGTTGAAGACACTTGAGTGGGAGTGAGAAAGTTTGACAAATGTTCATAAAGATAAGAAATTCAAGGGAAGCAAAAAGCACTAAACCCAGTCACTAAGGGTTATATGGACATGACTACTTGTAAACCCTAGGTAGGAGATGAGGATATAAAAAGGACATGATTGAGGGAAGATATGATACTAAGGGTGTTTTAAACCCTAAAATCATGATATAGGAGTTTATAACTCCATCAACACTATAATAGGAAGAGGGTAAGGACTGCTCAGGTCCTAAGCACTTAGGCTAGTAGTGAAACCTGCATGGAATCACATGAGAAAACTAGTAGACATGATGGTCAAAGTATCCTAAGGTAAATGGAAAGAGATATAAAATAGGTTGGGAGAATGATTTGATTATGTTGAAACCCCCAAAATAACCTATAATTCACTTAGACCTACAAAACTGAGTCTAGGCCATTAGGCCTAAAAGTCATGTCTAGGCCTCAAGATCTACCACCACATTTGTAGCACACTTAGAACCTCCTAAGCAAAGTTACATCACAAAGATGTGTGAGAAGACAATACAAGTCTTAAAAGAAGTATGTGAAGTAGGGATACGTAACAAAATGTTGAACTTGGTCTTAAGACCCTTTTCGAGTTCACAATCCAAGAAGCTAGCTCGAGTTGTCTATTCAAATGCTTAGATATTTCATAGAATAATGACTTAAGGAAAATGATAATATTAAGTGTTGGGCACCCATATAGACTCAAAATCCATGGAAGAAAGACTTGGTTTTATGGGCCCACCTTTATGAATAATTGTTAAGATTGTAGACATGTCTAAAAGGTTCATAAGGAGTTCAAGGTCCACCATCTTTTGTTCGTATCTCCACATATATGTGACATGGGACCCAAATATTTTTAGGATTTTTAGGGGGCTCTATGGAATAAACATCTATGACCATAAGTTTTGATTCAAGTTTGATCTTTATGAACCATCATTAAGATGGTAGACCTCCAAAACCTTGCTTAAACCCTAGTAATGACCTGACTGAGAAGATAGTGAAGAAATGACATCTAGTTATAGTAGAATGACCTAATAAACACTTGAAACACTTGATACACTTAGAGAATATGCCTTCTATGGTATTTTTTTATATGGGTGTTATATGCAATTATTAAAAACTAGTACTTTTTCAATGTTTTTGGTATAAAGAAAGGTACATAGTTATTTGAGGAATGTCAAATAATTAGAGAGGGTGGTTTGTGACTAGTTTCAACTTCCCAAAGCATAAACTATCCAAAAATATGCTTGAAAAGGCCTTTGTAACTCTCCACCAAATAGCTAATCTGCAAATGCTAAGAGAAAGTGACTTAGTCACCTAAATTGGCAAGGTTGTATATGTTATCTACTCAAAAGGGCCTATGTCATGGTGTAAAATAGTGATCCAAGCCTAAAAATCACCTATCCACCTATTTTAGAGGTATCATTAATGTTTTCATGGCCTCCAAATGCAAACTATCAAGTACTAGGCCTAATTGGCCTAGTAGACCTACTTGGTCAACAAAGAGATTTATAGAATGGCATAGAGGGGTTTTTAGGAGATCAATGTAGGGTCATATTACCATATTTTAATTACCATCATGAAGAATAATATCTACAATTCATAATCATAATGGAGGAGGAGGTAGTTTCAAGGCTAGTCAACATGCATAGAGGGTGGTGGGATGCTCAATGCCGAATGGAGGCCTAATTACACTTCATTCACACCTTATAACTACCATAGGGAGGAGTGATTAATAATTTTTTTCATGTCCATGCCTTGAAGAGGTCTACTATATCCCCCACCACTCCATCTCAATGCCCAACAACTCATTCAAGACCATCAATTTGAAGTCCAATGCATGGAGGTAGTTAGAAGGACTATTATAACTATTTATAACTAAAGTATGAGTTGACTATGGTCATTTATGACCTCTTACTTGTACCCCCACACCATCTTTCTCTCTCTTTATCTCCTCATGCTTCTCTATGTTCAGGCCTTAAGGCTTTGATTTGCATCCCTCACCTAGGTATGAGGAAACTCTATTTGAATTATACTTTGTAGACCTCTTGGACTGATCAATGAATTGTTTCTATTCTTCATGATAGTTTATAGTGTGTATATATTTGTTTTGATATGGTTAAGTGGTAGAATTATCCCTTTTACATGTTCTTGCCACACCTAGATGCTGGTAGTTTGTCTTATGTAGGTTATATGGTATGCAAGAGCATTGGTGGTTGAGTTTGAAGTGTAATATGACTGGTAAATGTCTTAGATTAGACCTTATCATAACCTTCATATCCTATCCACCTAATACAACCTCCATATGAAATATTGTTGCATAAGAACTATTGGAGATAATAATACAGTTAGTTGTCTAATCCATTAATGTTGTTTAAGTTCAAATATAGTGGATAAATAATCATATTGGTGCATCATCAACCCTTATGTTAGGTTTTTTTTATGAACTCTCTATCCCTTTTCAACATAAATCAATAGGTCTTAGTGAACTGAGCATAAATAGATGCACCAGGGGAGCTAGCCCCATAATCTAGATGTCTAGCCCAGTCATAGTCACCCATAGACTTGGGCTATTCCATGTTAGTCTAGCCTTGAAGGTAGGCCTAAAAAACCTCCTTCAAAGGGTTTAGGTTAGAGAACTAACACCTACACCTATATTTCTAGGTTTTGTTCAGGCGTGCATGAAATCTAGATCTCTGTATTGTGCCTAGAATATTTGATTTAGTGTGCAAACCCCAATCCTCCTTGTACATATGGCATGAGTTAAAAATATCTATTCATTAGTAGGATAAGATGGACATCCTCAACACCCTAATGTGAGATAATTTCCTACATACCAATACTTTGAGGAGGGATCAAACCTGATGTAGTTCTCCCACCTAGTGCTTGGTGCAAGTGAATTCTAGAATGATAGTGGTTTTGAATGCCTTAAGTGTGTTTGAGATTGAAAATATTTGAAATTTTTGCTTAGGGTAGCTATAGATGGTAGTATGTAGAAGCAAGGAAAAATAGGTATTAACAACCTTGATTTTTGTCAACTTGTTTTTTATTTGAATAGGTTTTTTGCATTATTTTCCATCTAGGGGGTAGAGGTCTAATAGTCTTGTATTTATAGTGATCCATAGCTTGTGTGAATAATAAAATATGCTTTGGTCATCCCTAGGAGGGTCATAAGTTTGAAAATATATCTGTTCAAAAGAGCTAAGGCAAGGGAAACTACCACCAAGTTGGGGATACTAGTGCCATGTGGCTCTAGTGCCCTTAATGTGGCACTAGTGTCTAGTTGGAAGGATATTGGGCATAATGGGTTAAGATTTGGGAATGCAGTTCTGACATTGTGTTTGAGCTGACTAAAGATGTTTTTGGTTTGTATAATGGATGGAAAAGTGTGATAAAGGCTATAGGATAGTTCTAGGGATAACCTAGAAATAGGCTATCTTAAACAACACTCTTAACATCCAAATACTACTTTTAGGTGATTATATTTCCCCCCTTTATGCTAAACATATAGCAAAATGAAATGACTAGTATAAAGGAAAAGAAAGTGTACCTGGACTTACCTATCAAGTGATAACATGTAGCTGAGTTTGAGTATGTGAACATGGGTTTGCATATTGAAACATGATCCAAAGCAATGCCCTGCAATGAAATGTATAAATCAGTCCTTAAGAGATTATCAAAAGCAAAAGACTATGTTGAATAAAGTAAATGAGTAAAGTTGAGTAAAGAGATAGTAGAGAGGAAAGGAATGAATATACCTAGTTGGGTATGTGAACCAATACATAAACATAGTGATAACCTATGTGTGTGAGTGTACATAGTGATCAAATCATTGAATATCTTGGACTGAGCTGATAGCTTGCTCAATCCTCATATGTGGGTGGCTCAAGAACTCAATCTGGTTTTAATTCCATCATTTCCCACCCCTACTTGGTGGATAATGACCTAATAATATCTTGGATAAGATGGTAAATTTGTCTAATCCTCTTATTTGGGTGGCTCAAGAACTCAAGTAGGCTATGACTCCATGATTTCCCACCTGTGTGTAATAGATGCATCTAAAATTGAACTAGGCAAAGTGTTGAAAGTATTTAAGTGGATATATTTAACTTTGTATGTCAGCTCCACAACCACTTGAGTACATTAGGCAACTCTAAGCCACTCAGGAATGCCAATCACTATAGATGGATTAATACATGAAACTAGTGATAACTTGGAATATGATAACAAGTGTATATAACATAGAGAATGACATGGATTTTTCCATTCTAGTTGATCAACTTGTGTGTCATTGAGGATACAAAAACTATGTGCAATGCACTTGCCCTCAATCCAATATCGGGGTATACTAATTTTAGACTAAGTATGTAAAACTATTTATATGTATCTGAATTGAGTGTGGGAGTGATCATGCCATGTACAGTGCCCTAAATATAAGTAATTGGTATGAATTTAAGCTGAATATGAGTGTATTTGAGTAAAATCTAAACATAACTGTCAAACCTATAACTATATCTATATAAATCTATATTGTATTTGGTATACTATTCTGGCTAATCTAGACTACCCTACAACTAGGGCTGTTGGATTGTAGCACCATGTAGTGGACAATAGTACCCTATGTGCTAGTGCCCTGTAATATCTATCTAGTCTAAAATACATGTAACTAAATTTCTTTGTACATCCCTATTTTTTTGTGTCTGACTTGTGTTTGATTTCCTAAAATTGAGCATGTGTGTTGAAAATAATATGTGAATAACAATGTAGGAGTTTGGTCTTTGTGGAAAACCCCTGTGAATGCCCCCTGTTTTAAGGGTAGTTATTGACCTATGTAAGAACTATCCTTAAAATAAAATAGATTTGCAAAAAGTGTTAGTTGGAGCATATATGATAACTACATGATATTCGAATATAATGTGCAAACATAACATCAAAATGTTAGAGAATCTTAACGTAAGTATGTAATATAATATGTATTTTGTATCTAGAATTTCACAAGAGTGTCAAGATAGATTTAGTCAATGTGTATTACAAAAAATATGAGTATATACCTAAGGGGATGGGGCATGCCATCCATTAGGAAACCCAAGTAGGAAGGGTAGATGCATGAGCTCCCTCATGGCATCAAAGACTAGTTTATGTAACAAGTAAAGATAAGTGTCATGGTGAAGATGCATATAAGAAAGCATACATATATAAAACATGAGGCACACAAAAGTAGGATAAGGGGCCAAAATACAAGTGACATGGGCACATGTCTAAGGCACACATGAATAAATGTGTAATAGAGCCAAAGAACAATGCCATATTCAAATGCCCTCAAATAGAAGAAGCATAGAAAACACAATAAAGTCTAAACTATGAAAGCTAGAAATGAAAACATGTATAACTATATAGTACAAATCTATGTAAATGCTAGGATGTACATATACTGAGTCTAAACTAGTGATAGTTGGAAAAAATCTAAGTATGCATAGTAATGATCACTATCAAGATATATCAATGTGTTAACTAGAATGTATAGAATGTAAGAATAGAACTTGGTAGTAAAAACTATGTATGAAATGCACCCAAGTGGGTAGATGTATCAAATGAATAAACCTAGATCAATGTATATGCCCCTAATGGGTAGATGGTAACAAGTCTGGATCAGTATAGTGGACTAGAGTCCTATATGTAATCTATAAGTACTCAATAAGAATAAATAAAACATCTATGTATGATAAAACCAACTATACTAAGATAGTTAACATATCTAGTGTCTGGCAAGTAGTAGAAAGTAAACATAAAAAATCATACAATCTATAAATTTTTATGTTTTCTGAGTAACATTTTAATGTTTTTGTGTTTTCACATGTTATATTCTTTTTGTATTTTCTAGATATAAGTTATATATTAGCAAATGAAAATAAACTTATGTATATGGAGCGAGAGAGATAAGGAAGTATGTATAAGGAATAAGAACCATACTAACCAATGAATCTCATAGGAGACTCACTATCATTGTGACCTATGTCGAATAAGGGAATTATGATCATATGTGTTATGTGAAAGGGTGATTCCATAATCTATTGCGTGGAGTAATCTATGTTTGAATCTGCCTATGTAGTGTTGCTATGAATCTGTGGCACTGGCTGTGATGCCCTATAAATTGTAGGGGTCTTAGGAACCCATCTGGTAGAAGAAGAAGCTATAGGTGACATAGGTGCCCTATGTTGAGAAACCCTAAAACCCAATGATACTAATCTCATCATAAACTGAGTAGAGGAAGGTCCCCTAGAATCTACAACATATCTTTGACACAAGTGTCTCTCCTATAATGGTCTTGATGGGAGAGTATGCATATGTGTCGATGCCTTATGAGTGGACCTCACCTGCACTAGTGGCTCTGATGAGCTCTATGATATGTACATAGGAGTTGTACTCTCAATTGTAATTAGTAACAATGTAATATCTAGTGATGGTGATAGAGTTATAATTGATGACTATGCTAGAATTGTAACTGGTAACTATGATGTAACTATAATTGGTAATTGTGTTGGAACTATAATTGGTAACTTGTTGAGGTCAACATACCCCCATTTATAAAAATGGAGACCCATGTGTCAAATTATGCAAATTTTTGTGTTAAAATTGAAAACTCACTCGATTATAGTGTCATTAGCATGTTTGCACACTATTTTTATTTGAAGATCATCCACACCATGATTTAACTGACTTATTTGTTCATGGTTCTGGTTTAATCTTATCTAAAGTGTTGACATTGGATATTTGTGTTTTAGGCTGTGAGTTTAATGGAGACCATATGGGAATAAACATGCTTAGGTTTTTTGTTCTTTAATGTTTAATTGATATTTTACTAGCCTTGGTATATAATTGATTAATATTTTGAAACCCTAGCCTAATGTTTTACCTGGACCTTTCAATTCAAATTTAAATTTAGTGTTTAGATGCTGTGGACTTTGTTTAAATTTTTTGTTCCAAGGCTTGGTCATGTTTTTCAACACAACCAAACCTTAGTATAACATCCATGATTAGTCCCTTTTTATATCCTGAGTCCCCCTTTTGGTCTTTCTATTATTTGCACGGTCCCTTTGTTATATGTCTCTACCTTTCAGACATATCTTTTTGAGATTTTCCTTCATAACTTTATCCCAAAATAATTACCCTTCAGAGTTTTTGTTTTGGATCCTTTATCTAAGTACTTTCAAGCTTTTGGTCAATAATTCTTTTGAGACTTATGTAATTGGACTATTCCTTCAGATTTATCTATGTCGGGATAATTGTTTCGGATATTTTGTCCAAAATAATTTCCCTATAAACCTATTCTATTGGGCATTTTGTCTAATAAAATTTCCCTTTGACCTCTTTGCACTTTCCCTTTGGCATATTTATTTTGGACTTATTATTTTAAAGTGACCCTTTGAGCTATTTGTTTTAGACATTTTTTTCCGACGCAAAAACCCTGAAACAAATTGCCCGTAGCAAATTGTCTGCAACTCTTATGAAAGTGACCTTTGCATTAACCAAATTATCCTTCAGACTTTATGTTTAGGCCAATTACCCTTTAGATTATTTGAAAATAATCCTTCAAGATTTTTTTTAAGGGAACATACCCTTTGGGTTATTTGAAATGATCTTTTGGCTTTGTTGAATATATCCTTTGGGATTTTTGTAAGTGGTGCCTTATCTTCAAACTTGCCCTTTAGGATTTTTGAAATGGTCCTTTTCCTTCCTCAATTATCCTTTGAATTCTTGAAAGTGCCCTTCAAGCTTTGTGTAAAGTACCCTTTGAAAGTTTTAAAATGGACATTTGCCCTCTGAGATTACCCTTCTAGATTTTTGAAATGGTCTTTTCCCCCATGAGAAGTGCCCTTTGGGACTTTATCCTGGGCAAATGCCCTACCAAGTGTTTGTGCCATGGCCATTTTAATATGTTAGCCTAAGACTTTGGATTGAAGCCTTATTTTTTAAAAGTAATATGAGAACATTAATTTGAGGCTTTAGCTTAAGTTTTTATTATTCTTGTGCCCCAACTTCAATATTTCTTATTATCTATAGGAACTAATCTCGCTTGAAGTAATGGACATGTTTTGGATGATCATGGCTTTACCCCATTCAAATATCACTAAAACTTGTTGCTAATTTTGCAAGATCAATGGAATATCATTTGGGAATAAGCATGTTTAATGTTTAAAGCTGATCTTTATTTTCCATTGGGCCAAGATGAATTGGATCTATGTTCAAGCCATGCCTAATGTTTTAACCTAGGTCCCCTTTTGGATTGAATTTAAATTTAAGAGGAAATAATTTAATAACATGGACTTATCTTAATTTTTATCTTAAGGCTTGGTCATATTTTTCAACACAACCAAACCTTAGGCTAAAAATCCTATGCTTGGTCTATTTTATGCCATGTGGTTCTTTGTTACAAGGCTTAGCCTAAAGTCTTATCCTAAGGTTGATCATATTTATTAATACAATAAAAACCTTAGCCTAAAACTTTAGGCTACGTCATTGTTATTCATGTGGTCCTTTTTTTGGGTGTTTATGACCTTGGTCTATAAATCTTCATGCCTTGGTCCTCTTTTATTCATGGGGTCCCCTTTGTTATATCTTAGAACTAAGTTTAAATGATCCTAGCCTAAGGTTCTATGTTGTGTTTATCAACATGAAATCAAAACCATAGTCCATAGACTTTATGACTAAGCTTGACTTAAACCTTTTGCATCTATGTAGGATTGATAACTCATGGTTAATCTAAAAAATCTAATCAAATGGAGTGTAACTAGTCAAAGTTTCAACAAAGCCTCCAAAATAGCGAGAAGGTGACAAGTGTCACTGTTGCAACTAAAGAGCAATGAACAACCAATGACGGTCTATCTCATAGATCATGATCAAATGACTCATATTCACTTAGATAGAATAGATCTAATGGAGTGATTTCAATGTTGAAAAATTAGGTAGTGGTCCTCGGCTTAAGGCCTGAGCAAGTTTAGATGATTGATGGTACACGTTACAATGTACACATTTGATCGAATGGAGTGAGATGAATAAAGATTTTTTCAAATGAAGCTTCGAGTTAACATGAGATTGTTACATGGAAAAATTGTGCGCATTGATAGAGCTGATAGATGCAGATCTTAGAGGACCCATGGGACCACCAAGTGGCACTACCGCAGGGCCTAGTATACATTAAAGCTCGAATACTTTTTGAAGATCAATGGCCCACATTGATTCATACCCACTAGATCAGATGGTGCATGATGAAAGATGAGTTTTCAATACAACTTAGGGTAAACATGATAATGACACATATCATAACCATGTAAAATATAGTAGAGGAAACTAATGGTGTGCAAATCTCATGATCAAGATCAATGAACGACATTGATCTGTGTAAATCAATTGAACAGTGCGAGATGAAGGGAGGATTTTAAAGGGAAATGATCATGTTTTTAAATATTGATGAGTAAACTACCATGAAAGTACCACAAGGATGCCATGAAAGTGCTAGGACAATGCCACATAAGAATTGAAGTAATAAGAATTGAATATCTAGTAAACCCACAAAGAGCAAAATCCAAATGCTACTACCATTTAAGCACTATGAAATATTTAGGTAAGCCCCAACCCGACCTTGTATTTTCCATAATCAATTACAAAGAGCTAAATTATTGCATGTATGAAGATGATTCAATCTAAAATCAACCAATGGGTGCCAAATTTAAATGAAATAAGAATGTTCTTTTTACTAGCATTATATAATACTTTGAAATAGGATATTCTTTTTGTATAGACATGTGCAATTTATAAGAGCATATTGTCTATAAGTCAATCCATTAGGGAAAATCATTTGTTCTTGAATGAAATAAAAAGGACACCTATCCTATACACTTATACAAATGTAATTGGATGAGATTGACTGACAAGCTACCTTGTATCTTATAAAAGGAGCATTGTCGATTGTAAAAAGGAGGGAGTTCTTAGAACCAAATTACTTTGTAAACTTTGAGTAGTTAATACAAGCAAATTTTTTTATAAATATTGTCCAATATTTACTTGTGTGAAGTGCTATATGGTTTCTCTCTCAGTTGTCTGGTTTCACTTCCATATTTGAATGGTTCCTATGGATTCTAGATATGTATCTTAAATGTAGTGTGGCTAATTTGTGTTCATGCTAGAATAGTTGAAAGTTCTTAGGCTTATTTCATTTTTTGCACTTTTTTTGCATATAGGCTAACATTATTTGCTTGCACGAGTGAATATTTAAAGTGAGCCTAGTTCTTATTTGCATCATTTCATACTTTCCTTTGAAGATTGCCTAATGTATGTTGTGATTTGGGCTTAAGCTATTTCATTTCATACATTGGTTAAATTCTTGTTCATATGAGATTTGAACTTTGTCATAATGTCTGTAACATAGATCAACAACATCCTTCTTTCTACCCTACCCTTTCTTTTTATTTTTTCTAAAACTAGATCACCGTAGTTTAATTATCATTGATAATATCCATCTTAGATTAGTATTAGATTAGTTCTTGATCATAATTCACTGATCTTAGCATAGTATATTGCATATTTTACATAGATATTCTATTTGGCCATGGCGGCTCCCAACCACCAAATAATATAAATATTGTGAAACAGTCACTTGTTCTACCTCTATTCCACAAATAGATAACAAGATTATCACAACCCATAACCCATGCACTAAATTCCTAGAATTCTAAAATGAGAAGTATTTCTAACACTTTGAGCAGCTATGGTACACATTTAGGCATTAATATAACTGTACTGGAACTACCTAATTGATGGGTAGACGATACTCATATGGGACACCCTCAACTTTGACCACCTGATTTACATGTATGTACTTAAAGAATCAATGTATTGTAGATGGGATGGCTAGGAGTTGTTATAATAATGGCTTACCTAATAGTATATTGAATACACTTGCACTAGGTACTGTTAGGAACCAAGTGGCTATGTGCTAGTCTAACCTGTAATGGAAGTATAATATCCTCGATGGAGCTTTGAACATGACCATTAAAACCACTAATGACTATATCTGAGTGAAATATATCCCGATATATGTATCCTAAGTCATGTAAGAGTGTCATAGTGCCCATGCTTATGTTTGACCCATTATCAACCATAACACTCTAGATAGGATGGTGGTCTATGTATGATTGTATAAAGAGTGCATGTATATATATATCATCATCCACAATCTGATAAGTGGGCTAGATGGCACTATAGTATGGTACATACCAATAATGTTATGCAATGGATGTGCCTCCTTTGTTACTATGTGATATGAAGTTAATGGTGGATGTAGACACTAAAAATGTGCACACTCCAATTTTGAATGTCAAAGTGGCCCTAGACCAACTTGGGACCATCTCATGACCAATCTAACCCTCAACCCTAATTGAGCTCACCCACAGTTAGTTTAACTTAGCTAGTTCAATGTTACCTTTTATCCCTTTTTCCCCTCAACACTTGATTACTGACAGTCAAGGTAACCATCAATGATCACTCTGATCATCGACGGTCAGGGTGCGCCTCCCTAACTAAAAGCATGCAAATTACCCACCTTGTTTTTCTAAAAATAACACATCTAATTCTAGTTGTGAGCCATTGCATGTACGAGTTAATTTTGGAAAGCCTAATTCATGTGCTATTGCAAGTCTCTCATCTTGCCTATAAGAGAGAGGAACAAATAGGTGAAATCCATCAACAAAAATTTGAGAACATTTGCAAATCTATAATTATTATCAAGAGCTTTGTACATCTAAGAGTTTCTTTTTTGCAAATCTATAATTCTTGTCAAGAGCTTTGTACATCTAGGAGTTTCTTTTTTACAAATCAATCATTATCAACAATTCAATAATCATATCAGAGGGTCAATTTGCCACGACTTGTCCATCAAGCCTTTAGGTACTATTACTCTATCAAAATCAAACTAGACTCCACTAATAAATCAACTACCTCAACCATCTACCCAATCGACCGCTATTAAGACAAGTAATTGTTTCTAAGTATTGATCTACTTTATTTCCATTTTGCAATCAGCCTAGACCTTATCCACCTCTTAGAATCCAACTTTTGGATCTTATTAATTAAAAATTTATCAACCCATATCTTCACATAGTAACCATCGATGGTTGATGTAACCATTGATGGTCTGTCTAACCACGAACGATCACCTTAACCGCTGACAGTCATCCCAACTGTCGACAATGACTATGGTAGTGAAAACTAAAAAGTTGTTTTCACCTACCTACACCCAACCAAACCTAATTTTTTGTGTTCCTACTTGTTTATAGACCCCCTTTTTATTTTTTGAAGCATACCCTAACACCTTAGCACTAGTGGTGATTAGTTTTTTACTAATTAAATTATTCCTAGTCTATTTTCTTAACAATCATTCTTGTATTTAGTTCTAGTAGCTTTTGATTCATTGATGCAAGCACCTTTATTTTATGTTTACAAGCTTGATTGTTTAAAACATGTGGATTGACAACCCCTAAATAAGCTCTTGCTTTTAGGATCTAGTTATCGCTAGGAAATCCACCCAACTATTTGTCTAACAAACAAGTTTGCTTACATGCTATTTTATCTGTAGGTCATCCTACCAATCCAAAGAAGAGCTCTTCTTAATATTTTTATTTCTACATGCACACTATCAATGAAGTTTTTTAACCATACCTGTACTCAATTTCTTTTTTTCCTTTTCTCCATAATAAGTAAGAAATTCATTGAAATGTTTTGGCATGCTCGATGGGACCGTCATGTCTCTACTTGGGTTCTTGTTTGCTTACACTCTCTCATTATTGTTTGCTCATTAACAAAATCAAAAGTTTATTTTAGGCTTAAAATTAAGTGCATACATCGACTACTTGAAAGTTTAGTTCACATAACTTAACTTAAGGGCAAAATAATCTATCATAGCCTCACTCTTTATTGCACACACTTAAACCAAACCACTTTCATCAATTAAACATCAAAGATACTTGAGACAAGGCATGAATAAGATTTCATCACCTAGTGGTAACCTTACCATTTTTTGGTAATCCTACTTGGAGGTCATTACCAAGGGGAGAACCAACTTAGCTCTCTGATTGAGTATAATCTTTGGATATCAATATATTTTGGCTAAGCACCTAACACTCTTATCATTGCAGTGTGTGAAGTGAGGGCGTAGGCCCCAATACCAAACCACGTATTGATTCCAACACATATCTCTTTTGATCACCTAAACATAACTGAAAACCAACCTTAGATTACATATTTAGTACTCACTCTACAAACCAATGTTAATCACATGTTCTCTTAAGACACAATCTAAAAGTGAGATCAATTAAAACTTTAGGGTTTAATGCATCTTTTAGAGTGTGATTTGATTTCTTTGATCATTTTATTATCTTCTCTTTGTTTAAGTAGTAAGGTTGTTTGTGCTTTTCATCTCTCTTATCTCGTATGGTTCTCACTCACCAAAAGTGAAGAGACATTGCAGAGAAAAACCTATTACCAAGTCAACCTACCTCTTCTACCTCTTCATCCATGGACTACATTTCTGAACTAGTAGACTCTCCTCACCCCTCAATAAGTCCTACCTTCCCTCAGGAGGTTCCTCAAGGAGATGCAAAATTTACCACTTTCATAGACAATAATCCTACAACATTGCAATATTACCTTACAACCACATCTTACCGTATTTCTGCTCTGACCCCATCCGTAGATCTACCTTATGGCATGCCCCTTATCTCATGGAGAGTAACTCCATTGCCATAATTACTACACAATCATTAACTACCCAAGCTTCCTCATCAAATAATAACCCCTTTGAGATTACCATTGAAAATTAGCCAACCCAAACTACCATTGCCCTTATACCTTCTACTCCTAACAACCACTCCTTCACTCTAAGAATACCTACCTCTAGCACTAAAAGCCTTCCTCTAGCTACCTTCAACTGGTCAACCACCATTATGCTTCAAATCCTTGTGGTGTCCATACCCTCTACCTTACCATTGATTAGTACAAGGGTTACCACCCTTCCATCGGTCACTAACCCAACTACTACTCCTATCTAACAAGCACCCCTTATACCAACCTTTGGCTACATCCCTAATCTATAAGGGCATGTGCCCACCACCTAGATACCTACCTTTACCTACCCTTATGTATCTTTCACCCAACCATTGATATCCATTTACTCATATATGACAGCCTCCCAACCTTCTACCCATAATTTGTATGTCTCTCAACCACCTCAATAATATGCATCTTATAAACCTTTAGGTATACAACCCCAAGATGACTTAATGAAGATGCTTATGGATAAGATGACCACCTTAGAGTCATCCATCTCAGGTGCCCATAACCTTTTGTCATATAATGAAATTTGTAATGAGCCTATCCATCCATCCGTACCTATTAAGCCATATCCTCCCCAATGGGAACTTCCTAAGTTTTCTAAATTTCAAAGCAAGGAGGATCCCCAAAAATACCTTAGGGAATTTAGGCATGCTTGCTATCTCATCACTTATGATGATTCCCTTCTTCTCTGAACCTTCCCTATGTCTTTAGCCAACCAAGCCTTAGATTGGTATAGTGCCTTATCCAAACATTCCATCTTCTCCTTCACTTAACTAGCTCAAACCTTCTTGGACCAATTTTTAATTACTATCTCCAAGAAAGTGTCTATCACCAACCTCTACTCTATCCAATAGTTTGAGGGAAAATCCATTGCCAATTTCATGGCTCATTGGAAGAGCCTAATCAACCAACTATCCTTCTCCCTACCTCAATTTGAAATCATAAAGCTCTTCATCTTTTCTACATTACATGTTTAGAGTTTTAGAACCTTTGATGAGGATTTTAGCATGGCATGTAAGTTGGAGAACTGAGCCATTGATGAAGGGAAGCTTAAGCTCAAAAATAAGAACTCAACCTATAAAACCAATGAGACTTCTTCCTCCAAGTCAAGCAACAAACCCAATACCAATACCAAGAAGAAGGGAAACATGAATGTGGTTGTCATAAAATCCACTCCTCCACTTTCTATCTACCAATCCAATTCCTCTAGGTTTCTCAAAACAAAACTTGAGGAACCGAACTCACAATAACATGAAGCATTTTACTCCACTTGGAGAGTCTTATGCTTCCATCTTGGAGAAGTTATTAAATTCTAATATCATTCAACTTCCTCCTATAAAAACATCCCAACATTTTGAATCCTCTCATCCTACACCTAGTTGGTACAATGAGAATGATATATGTTCCTTCCACTGAGTGATAGGGCATGTTGTTAGTAGCTGAAACACCTTCAAGAGCCTTATCCAATCCCTCATTGATAAGGGGAAGCTTACATTAGACAACCCCAATGCACCATCAAACCAAGCCCTTGATATATTCAAGAAAACCTTCCTAAACCATGCTCTTACCAAGAATAAGAGCAACAATGTCGAATGATCTCATGACACCCATACAATTAATATGGTCCTTCTGCAATCATTACCAAACCTCCTAATACTCAATCTTCTAATCCTCCACTTCCTCCATCTATTGAGGTAACATAGTCACCTTCCCTTCCTTTGGACACTCAAACTGAGGAAATATCATCCCCCTCTCTCCACTTATTAAGGTAGTGGAGCCACTAGCCACCATTTTAACTAATGTACTGGAATAACTAACCATCATCGCCTTACCTACACCTTTAATTATTGAGCAGACTAATTTCCCTTTGGAGATCATTCCAAAGGAGAAAAAACCCATATCTACTCCTCTCATAGAGGAACCATCTATTTCAAACTTGCATCTTTTGATTGAGGAAGAGGATGAGGTTACCATCCCTGTGTCTCCACCTAGAGGCCCATCTTTCAGGTCTACTATTCAGGGAATCAAACCAACTTATAAACCTTTCTTTAGGCTAGTTCAAAAATTGGAATTTATCTCCAACACTGACAGAGATCGAGCCACCTTCTGGAAGTAATTAATCCTCCATTATATTAGCCAACCGAAACCTCTAGCCCATTCTTGATCAAACCAACCCACCACTTCCATTGATCAACCTCTCACCATATCTACCCAAACAACCAAACCCTCCAACCCACTAAATAAAGCCTCCACCAAACCAACAAACCCTCAACCACTTAAGCCAACCAAGACCCAATTAGCCAAGCCCTCTCTTATCATCCCAACTAGGTCTGCCAAGAACCTTGGTATCCTTCCTACACTGAGTGTTAGCCATCTATAAGTGAAGGTGGACCTAGCCCCTTCAAGCCCACTAACCACATGTTAGTCCAAAACAACTAAAGAGGCAAAGCCACACAAAGTCTAGAAGGTTTGAATTTTGCCTCCCTGAACCTTGCCCTCCATTTTGGGGCCTCATCTCTCTACCTTGAATAGGAGACCATTTACCTCTACCAAAAACTCACCACCTCTTTTAGTGACACCTTTGCAATTGCTCTCTGATGCACCTCTTTTCACTGCACTTGTAGTACTTAGATTACCTACCTTTAAATATTCTACCTTTAGCTCCTTAACCACCTTGCCTAAACTATAAACATCAACCAAGCATACAACCTTACCCAAAACACCTTCTACCAAACCCATTTCCAGGTAACCTTCCACCTCAACAACCAAAGCCATGACCACCACACCTTTACCACCTTTAGTCAAGTCTTACTCGACCATCCTCTATAGGTTATTGTAGATTTTTTTTTGGCCTTACCTCCCATCAGACCCTTTGACCCTTTAACTTTAAAATCCACCTGATATAATGATCACCAAGTTTGTGCTTATCATATAACACTTAGCCATGAGATGAAGAACTACAAGGCTCTCCAAACCATTATCCACCAGCTTTACAACAAGGATGATCTATTAACAAATGAACCTCCTATTAGCCTCATACCAATTCAACCACCTACCATACCTACTAATACTCACCTACTCCTCCACTCTCACCTCAAATTAAAGAAGAATCTAACCAATCCTCTATCTCAACCTCTCCTTATATCCATACTATCAATGTGGTCATAAGAGCACCACATAAGGATAAGGGGAAGGTTAAGGTATCCATTCCTTAGACATACCCCTCCTCAAACTCCTAACCATTTCCATCTTTGACCAAACCAAAGGTATCTATCTGAGGTGCCTCCCAATATAACCCCTTAAAATCCATCAAGAGAGTTATCCTCAAATAACTTCATCAAACCTGAATGAAGATGAGCTTATATGAGTTAATCTCTATCTCTCCCCTTTACCACCAAACACTAATAGAAGCTTTGTAATCTATTGAGGTCTAGAATGAAGACCCCCAACCTCTAGCCACCTTTATTGATGCCCTTCAAAGTTCCAACCCATTTACCTTCAAGGATTCAAAAATACCCTCCATCTATCCATAAGACCCAAATCCTCCTTTCTTTATCACTGCCTACATCAACCAAACCCGCATCAATCGAGTCATGATTAATGGGGGAGCTAGTATAAACATCATCTCCTCTCATGCCTACAACCAACTCAACTTGCCAGATAATGTCATGTCTGAATCCTCAATTCCCCTTCACTTGTTCAATGATACCATAGCCACTACCTTGGGAACTATCATCTTTCATATCCATGTAGGACCTCATACACTCCCCAAACTATTATATGTTGTAGAAGGTGAATTCTAGTACAATGTCTTATTAGGTAACCTTAGATTCATTTCACAGGTTGTATTCCTTCTATCCTCCATCATTGCATTAAGTTTGAGTATGAGGGCCAAGCCATCACCATCCAATCTAACCCAAGTCCTTTCACAACATACAACATGACCTATCACCCTAATGATGTCCTTTTACACCCATCTAACACACCCTCAATAGCCAAAACCTAACCTTTAACCACCCAAGCAGATATCACATCCGCTTCTACCAACATGGCATCAACTAGATCCTCTATACCTTTAAACCAAATTCCTACTATAGACCATTTGTAATCAACATTCCATCACCTTTAACTGGGGGTGTATCACCTTTTAGCTCTTGACACTTTCTCTACCCCTCATGAGTATGGGCAAGTTACCAATCAGCTAGGATATGACCCTAATGTTAGAACCATCATTCCCTTTGGACCTCCCCACTGTCAAACCCATTTTGTCTATGAGGGACTCAACAAATCCCTCAATGCCTCTACTACCTCTCTTCCACCTTAACCATTCACCACTTGATTCTCTTACCTTGATAAACCAAGTTTTGCCAAGACATACCTCTATCAGTGTGCTTGAAAAGGTTTTAGTCTTAGAAGATATTAGGATGACCCAAATGAGTTGGTCTCTATTAAGACTAGGATACTTGATGATAAACACAGACTTGGTTTCATCTTTCTTAATAAGAAGAAAGCTAAACAACCCACCATCACCATTGTTGAGGAGGATGTTCCTTCCTCACCGACCCCACCTCCAGTTGCTTGTGAGGATGATGACATCATCCCACTTAATTTTTTTCATCAACATGATCAAACTCAGACCTTAACTTATCAACAAGAGGGGGAAATCATAACCATCCCTTTGACTCATCCTCAAATGATAGGAGAAAACTCTTCCACCATTAACACTGTTTAGTGTCAAGAAGATGATTCTATCCTCACCTACCTTGGTGCCTTGAATTCTTAGATCCACAAATCCCTTCCTCTCAAGACCTTAACCATGTTGAATGAATACAACATGATTATCAAATTGGGTACTTTGGATAACCCCCATATAGTCAAAATTGATTGATCATTGAACAATGAGGAACCTTGAGACTTACCCTCTTTCCTTCAACATCATAGCATAGCTTTCACTTAGTCTTATAATGATATGCTCAAGATGAACCCTACCATTGCTACCCATAACATAGTCACTCATCATGATGCCAAAACTATCAAGCAAAAGCCTTGATGCATGCATCATCTTATAGCCCTTCTTATCAAGGAAGAGCTTCAACATCTCCTAACTATCAACTTCATCAACCCATTGATTACCCCTAATGGGTTTCAAATGTCATACCTATCACTAAAGCCATAGGGGGACTATGCATTTGTATGGACTTTCATAACCTCAACCTTGCCTGCCCTAAGGATGACTTTCCTTTACCCAATATTAACCAACTTGTTGATCTTATAGCCAGACATGAGATGTTATCTCTCATAGATGGGTTCTCGGGTTACAATAAGATCTTAATCACCCCTAAATATCAGCATAAAACTACCTTTACTACCCCTTGGGGGACCTTTTGCTATAGAGTCATGCCTTTTGGGTTAAAGAACATTGGAGCAACCTACCAACATGCCATGACCTACATTTTTCATGACCTAATCCATAAAATCATGGAGGACTAAGTGGATGACCTTCTCAGAAAATCCAAACTCTTTAAGGATCACTTGGCCAATCTTAAGATCATATTTAAGTAACTTATCCACTATCATGTCCATCTTAACCCCAATAAGTGCATTTTTATGGTCTTATCAGGGAAGCTCCTTGGTTTCATTGTCTCCCTTCATAGAATCAAAGTTGACCTTGCTAATATCAAAGCAATCCTAGACATGCTTCCTCCAACCAACCTCAAGTAACTCCAAAGCTTGTAAGGGAAGCTTTAGTCCATTTGTCATTTCATTTCTCAGCTTTCAAACTGGTGCTAACCTTTCCACCACCTTCTAAAGAAGGATGTCTCTTTTAAGTGGAATAGTGATTGTCAAAAGGCCTTTGATTCACTTAAAGAGTATATTTTATCACCACCTGTCCTTACCCCTCCCAAGGATGACCAACCCTTTTACCTTTATATCTCTACTATCGACCTTTCCCTAGGAGCAATGTTGGCTCACCGAGATGAATAATATAGAGATCAAGCCATGTACTACATTATTCTCACATTGGTAGAGTATGAGGCTCAGTGCACTCATACTGAGAAACTTTGCTTAGCTTTTATCTTCATGACCACCAAGCTTCGCAACTACCTTCTTAACCATAAAACCTATGTCATAACTCACACTGACCCACTCAAGTATAGGCACTCCAAGACATCAAAATTAGTGTATGGCCAAGTGCCTCATGCTATTAGCAAATTTTGACCTTGAGTTCCTCCATCAGAAGTTAATTAAGGGGTAAGTCATTATTGAACAATTGGCTAAAGTACCATTAGTATACAATCAACCTCCTCCTCTTAAGTTCCCTGATGAGTCCATTATGTCCGTATCTCAAGCAAATTTCATCTATTAAGTCACTATGTTCTTTGACAAATCAAAATGTTATTTTGGTGGGGTAGCTAGGATTATCCTTATCTCCTTTGATGATGAACCCCTTCCTTTATCCTTCAAGCTTGATTTTGAATGTACCAATAATATGGTTAAGTACGAAGCCTTAGTGATAGGCCTTCAGACTACCTTAGCCCTAGGAGTCAAAACAATCAATATTTTTAGTGACTCCTAACTTATGGTTAATCAAATCAATGGATCTTACTAGTGTAAGAATGATGTTCTGCAGTAATACAAATAACTAGTTGATGAACTCATAACATCATTTAAGCACTACCACATCCAGTCAACCCCACAATATAACAAAAAGTTCATCAACATCATGGCCTCCCTTACCTCAGAAATACCCTATGCACCTTTAGACTTTAATTTGTATATCATTTTTCATAGGCTTACCCAACCATCCTATGTCAAACTAGATTCCCTGTCCATTTTCAATGTGGAGGAAAGTCAACCTGACCTTTGGTATCAACAAACCTTCAACTATCTTAACCTTAACATAGTTCCTTCTAGCCTCTCTAGGAATGATCAAAGAGAATTTATTTAGAGTACCTCATGTTATACCATTATGGGAGGAATTATTTATAAATGCAACTTCGATGGCCTTCTCTTCTATTGCCTATGTAGTCATGAAGCCTCTCATGCTATCAAGGAAACACATGATGGTATATGTCAGGGATAATTTTGTGGCATCATTGTAGCTAAGTGAATCCTCCATTTTGGTTATTATTGGCCTACCCTTAACCAATACTATTGTGATTATGTGAAAAAGTATGTCAAGTCTCAACAACACACTAATTTTCATCATGCACCCAGACATAGCCTTCATGTCTCCACTAATTTTTGGCCCTTTTAATAATGGGGCCTAAACCTTATTGAGAAAATTAAGCCTCATTCCTTACAGTGACACCATTCCATCATCACCATGACTGAGTACTTTACTAAGTGGTAGAGGCTATACCTCTAGTCTCAACCAAAGTGGAAAAGATTGTTGACTTTATCAATTGTCATATCATCTACCACTTCAGTGTTTCTCATAAGATTATCATTGATAATAATAAATCATTTAAGAACAAGCAAGTCTAGGGTCTATGTGATGCATTTGGAATAAAGTTAAGCTTATCCTCACCCTATCACCCTCAAGCTAATAGACAGGTAAAAACCTTTAACAAAACTCTTAATAACATGCTAACTAAAATGGTTAGTGCATCTGGTGAGGATTGGAATTTGCACATCCCTTTCACCTTATGGGCATATCATACCAACATTAGAACCCCTACGGGTGCCTCCTTGTTTTTTCTTTTATTTGGAGTAGAGGCTATCTTGCCTCTTGAAGTCCAAATTCCTTCTCTTCACATATCTTTGTAAGAGTTTATTTTGAAAGATGATTACTGCTAGCACTATCTTTCCCAACTTGAGTTACTCGATGGGTGTCACCTAATAGTCCTCACCCATCTTCATATCTATCAACAACATATCAAGTGTGCTTATAAAAAATACCTTAAAGTGTAAGAAGTCAACATTAAAGACCTCATCGTAAAGTAAAATCAACATGTCACCAATATGGAAAATAGAAAGCAAGGAAAGTTTTATTTCAATTAGCTTGGACCTTATATCATAACCCATAAGTATGGATCAGGAGCTTATCATTTGTCTTCTCTCGAAGGCCACCCATAACTTGAGCCCCTTAATGCTTTGCATCTGCATCCATTTTTTTGTTGAGAAGGATCAAGTTCACCTTATGTTTCACTTAAGCTCATCCCTTATTATCTACCCACATTTATCCCCCCTATTTTAGGGGCAATAAATTAACATTGAATCATGTGATTATCTATTACTGACATATCTTAATCTTGAATAATGGGTATCATGGCTCTACCCATGACATGGTTCTCATGGTACTTTCCATGCCTTCACAGGAGGGATTCCCATGGTCATTGTCACCTAAGCTTATTTACACCTAACCAACCCTCTTATGCTTTTGGTTTTTCCACCATGAAGGTGAACCATTAAGCTAACATAAAAAAGTCTATGCCAAGCAAAAATCAAAGTAAAATAACAAAATTCCTATCATTGGCAATCATGGGTCATTCCTAACATTGACAGACTAGTCCCTTGAAGGACATATGTTGAAAACCTCTTTGAAATTGCCAAAACACAGGGTGGACTGCTCCCTCAAAGGATAAATATCAAAATTATTTAAACAAAGAGCATACACTTAGACGACTCCTTCAAAGGATGGCTGGGTAGGAATTTATCAAAAGCATAGCAATTTTTTGGAAGCTTCTCGCATCAATCAACTTCCCATATATATAAATTAATAGAAGACCCATTATCACAATCAAAACAAAAGCAAAATAATCTTGAAAGCCACAATTAGCTCTCAAACAACACAATAAGGTGGAAGCTACAATCGAATTCCATAAATAGACTTCCCACATTGATCAGTATACATAGCTTGGTATAGTCTTATTTATACTAACTCTCTAGATACCTATCGAGGAGGCATGCTAGTCTCATGAGAAGGTTCCATTTTCACCCATCACCCCTATATGCAAGGGATTTTTGAGCTTACTTGACATTATGTGGTCAAGACACCTTTTTATCCAACTAGCAAATGCTAATGTGAAACATTCGAAGGGTTTATTTTCATTAAGTTAATTTAAATTCAATTTTATTTTAGTATTTGTCAACTAAGAAGCATCATGCTCTCTGCTTACCCTATCATGACTAGTTGATATTTTCATTATGGCATTTTGCCTCTTTATTCTATTCTTCATTCCCCCATCTAGGGTTATTAATTAACCTACTTCATTTCTCAATCTCTGTCATAGATAGAGCCCATATACAGCTACTTGACCGTGTCTACATACTCCCTACATCTCAGTCCCAAGAGATCACCTCTAGCATGCACATCCAATGAATCACCAAACTACCAACTCAACCAAGTGTTTAGCTAGCACCTTTGTCACTTAATGCCCAAATCACCCTTAAGCACCCTAACCATCAATAATCAACATGCTTAATTTCTCATATTAACTTTGACATATCCCTTTTTTTAATCAAAACCAACCTAATTTGACCCACCCATGGAGACAACCTTCTCTACCTACCCTGACTACGTCATCACCTCATCGTTGGTCCATTTTAGCCCAACTAGTGCACTTTTTGTGATAATTTATGCTTGGTCCCTTGACCACAACAATAACATTACCATGTTGACCCATTTGAATTTGTACCACCTCACACTTATTAGACCTATATGTGTCTTTTAGGATCACTTCCTACCTTAGATACCCATGACACTTGACCTACTTATGTTTTCCACGAGAGCACTTCCTAGCTTAGATACCTATGATAATACTGACCTTATCTAAGAGACTAACAGGTGTACCCAACCTCTAAGCCTTAAGGTGGTACATTGGTCACTTGTCCCTTAGCATTGACATTTATTATTATCAACTATGGTAGCCTTGTCTTTATGTGATCTTGACTATCATATCTTTTGTCACACTTTTTGCACCTATTTGTACTTTAGTGGCTAACTTATCATCTATAATCATGCCTTATGATATACTGCTTATCAAAATTTTAATTGATTTTAGTTTCACCTAATTGACTCCTAGTTTTAGGGGGAACATCTCCTCCCATACTTAGGGCAATCAGACCTTCAACCCATACTCCATTTTTATTTTATAACTTGTTAATTCAAAGCTGCATACCAAAAAAAGGCAAAATGTAGACATAAAAAATGTGCACACCATAATTTTGAATGTTGAAGTGTCCCTAGACCTCCTTTGGATCATCTCAAGACCAATATAACCATCTAAAACCTAACTAGGTTCACTCATAGCCAGTTTAACGTAGCTAACTCAACCCTCCCTTTTAGCCAATCATAGCCAGTTTAACTTAGCACACCATAATCCTTGAGACTACATAGAATTAACTTTGCAAGAAGCTAATAATTGGACACATAGTCCAAACATGCTAAGTGAAAAGCTCTGAGATGATGTTTTGGGTCACCCTTGCCATCATATAATGTAAGCTTAGGTGCCATAAAATTAGATGGAAAGGGAGTTACCACTATGTCATGTGCCAAAGGTGTATGTAAAACAATGTTATAATCAAAGGCATGTGATGGCCCAGTGGCTCCCTTCTTGAGATGTAACACCTTAGATTACAGAGTATGAAACTCATGCATAAGGGATTATACATCTAGAGTGGAAGAACTAGCCACAATTGGTGTAGCTGTCACTGATGGTTATTGAATTACAATTTTAGGTTTTACTTAATGAGTTGGTTGAGTTGGCCTGACTAGAGGTGTAATAACATTATTAACTAGGGGAGTTAAAGATTGACCATTATTTATTTTATTCTTGATTTCTAATATGGCTTATATGATCTATGCATGATCAAGGGGCTATTCTCAAATTCTAATTTTGAAGCTCTATAGTTTCTCATTTTTATTTATAATCATGTCATCATTATTAAGTGGAGGGAGAGTGTCTCAATTATTAATGTGTATATCATCTTGCTCTTAGTTGTATTGTTCATATTCAGATACATTATAATTGAAATCCACATAATCAGGGTGTGAAGGATGCATAACTAGAGTTATGATAGGTTCCTTATCCATGTTATAGGCTTGGATAACAAGAATCTAAATATGCTCTATAGGACTACCACCTAGTCTAACACTTATTAATGGAAGAGAGATAGCTTTTTTAAATGACATATAATAAACAAGTTAGAATAGAGCTACTAAAATATAATATATGAAATTTGAAAAAATAAAAGTAACTAATGAAAATAGGAAAAAATGATATAAACCCTAAGAGGATCTAG
Organism: Torreya grandis; assembly: GCA_037957365.1. NCBI lineage: Eukaryota > Viridiplantae > Streptophyta > Pinopsida > Cupressales > Taxaceae > Torreya > Torreya grandis. Next base: position 562,812 of record JARHVA010004629.1, on the reverse strand, counting down.
GGTTAGGGTTTTTTGAATTTAGGGGTTCTTTGAAAAAATTTAAATTATATTTAAATAAATTAAAACCCTATTATGAAATTGATTTAATATGCTAGGTTTTGCCAAAAAATAGATAAATATAAGTATGTCACTTTAATTTATTTTAAATTTTTTGGAAAAGGCAAACTAGGGTTTGAATCAATATTCAAAGTAAGTTGGGTTCACCAAATGATTTAGCCTTTTAGGGTTTAACTATGTAAATCCTAAGTTAGATTAAAGGGTTGAGTTGTCTAAATCAGTGAAATAATATGCAATAAATGACCACTAATTTGTTATATATTTTGACTTGTTTTGACTTTCTAAAAATAGTAATAAATATACGCAAATAGAGACTTATCTAAAAAATAACTATCATAGAAGATCTAGGTTTTAAAAATTGGGTTATGAATAGGTCTGAGTGTTATTAACAAGGTCCTTGAGTTAGATTCTTCACTAAATAGTAGCACTCTACCTGGATAGTAGTGCCATGTGGCTTTAGTGTCTTCATAATGGTGCTAGTATCCTCTTTACAGGACTGTTCCTATTTTTTGGAGCACCTACACCTATGTTTTTAGGTTTGAACTCTATATTGTGCTTAGACTATCTAATTTAGTGTGTAAACCCTAGTATTTCTTACAAGTATGGGATGAGTTGAATATGTGTGTTTGTTAGTAGGATATGTTGGATATCCTCAACACCCCACTATGAAGAGAGTTACCTACATGCCAATACTTTGAGGGATCAAGCCTGATGTAGTTATCCCCACCTAGTGCTTGGTACAAGTGTAAATGAATTCTAGAATGATAGTGGTCTTGAATGCCTTGAGTGTGCTTAAGATTGAAAATATTTGAAATTTGGGCTTAGGGAAGCTATAAATTATAGTATGCATAAGTAAGGTAGAATAGGGATAAATAACATTGATTTTGCTCAACTTGTTTCTTATTTGAATATTCATTTTGCATCTATTTTCCATCTAGGGGATAGAGGTCTAATAGTCTTGTATTTATAGTGATCTGTAGCTTGTAAAAATAATAAAATGTGATTAAGATGACCTTAGGAGGGGCATACATTTGAAAATATATCCATTCAAAAGTGCTAGGGCAAGGGACACTAGCACTAAGTTGGGGACACTTCCACCATGGGGCTCTATTATCCTTAATGTGGTGCTAGTCTCCAACTAGCAGGCTACTAGGCACAATGGGTTAAGATTTGGAAATGCAATTTTGGGACTATGTTTGAGTTGACTAGAAATGTTTGTGGTCCGTGTAATGGATGGAAAAGTTTGATAAAGGCTCTAGGATAGGTCTAGGGCTAAGCTAGAAATAGGCAATCTCAAGAAACACTCTTAGCATCCAAATACCACTTTTAGGTGATTACATTAGTAGTTGAAAGAGTGTGCCAAGATCTCTAAATAACATTCAAGCAATCAATGTCGATTCCTATTGAGAGAGATCCAAAATTTTAAGAGAGGAAAAATATGCATTAAGCTATCTATTATAAATTGTGAATGAGTCGATTAACCTTCCAAAAAGGAAAAGTGGGGTATATATAGAGGAAATTAGGGCAAAATGAGGAAGAATCTCATTTTCTTAATTAACTAATTAAAATTAAATAAAATTAGCCTATGGACCCTTTATAACTAACCTAAGGAAGCTTAAATACATAGAAAGGCCATACGATCATGTAGGCAAAACCCAATGGGAAAAAGCACTACACCAACACCCCCCCTTGAGCGTAGCTTAGGTGAGATGAGAATTCAGTCCTGAAATTGAAATATTGATGAGGTACCCAAGTACATAGTGATGAACCTCCATATGAGGAAGAGGAAGGTGGAACAGCTTTAACCCCAATGAGAGCTCATAGATGAATAAGTTTACTTTCTATGAAAGGCTTAGTCTAAATATTTGCAATCTATTCCTATGCTGGATAGTAGTGAAGATCAATGACTTGCTCATATATAAGCTCCCTAATGAAATGCATGTGAATCTCTATGTGCTTGGTCCTTTGATGGAGAATCATAATCCTACAAATCTAGATATTGCTTTGGTTGTCACAATAGATGATTGTTGGCTTATGAAACTGGACACCAAACTCAGTGAGAATCCCCTAAAGCTAGATTGCTTTAGTGGTGGCATTGATAGCCCCTATGTATTCAATCTCTATAGATGATAAAGCAATTACATGCTACTTCTTGCTTGACCAACTTATTGGACTCAAACCAAGTGAGAAACTATAGCCTAAAGTAGACTTTTGACTTTGAATATCTCTAGTCTAATCTGAATCCATGTATCTAATCAAATCAACCTTTGTTCTTACTCCATAGTGTATCCCATAGTTATACAAACCTTGAATGTAGTGAAGAATCCACTTTGCTGCTTTCCAATGCAACTCTTGTGGCTCCTACATAATCTAGGAGACTTATCCAATTGCATAGGATATGTCAAGTCTAGTGTGTGTGAGATAGATAAGACTACCCACGAGTTGCCAATATGGAGTTGCATCAATGAGTGGTGTAGGATAATCAACCTCAAGCTTCACACTAGATAAGAAGGGAGTAGGAGCTAGATTACAATCAGCGATGTTAAACCTCACTATTAAATCAAGAGAATACTTAGATTATGATAAATTTATCCTAGAATTTGAATGAATGATTTCAATCTCAAGAAAGTAGTGTAACAATCCCATGTCTGTCATTGAAAATCTATTCAAAAGTGTAGTTTTCACTATTGAGATAGATGATCATGAGCTTCTTATAATCAGTAAGTCATCTACATAAAAAACTAGGATCAATAGAGAATCATCCTACCATAAGTTGTAGACATTCAGATCTGAGTGGCATCTAGTGAACTTGACTATGAGGAGAAAGGAGTTTATCTTGGCATACCATGCTTGAGGGGCCTATTTGAGTTCATAGATAGATTTATTGAGTTTACTGACTAAGGAGGTATCTTCTATAAAGCCTTATGGTTGCTCCATATATATCTCTTCCTTGAGGTCACCATGTAGAATTTTTTTTATGTCAATTTGGTGAACACCCCACTAATGTGTGACTATGATGGCTAGAGCGAGTCTTATAGACGTCATCTTAGCTATAGGAGAAAATGTCTCAGTGTAGTCTATGTCAGGCACTTGAGAAAATCCCATTGAAACCAAATGAGATTTATACTTATTGACTGACCCCTCTACACCATACTTATTTCGATAAACCCATTTTCAATAGACCAATTTTATTCCTTTTGAAAGAGGGACCAAGTCCCATGCTTTGTTCCTAATTAGGGAACTATACCATTACTGCATAGTAGAATCCCATTATTCAATGTCAGATGCCTCATAAAAGGTTTGTGGATCTAAGATAATGGCCAAGTAGGCATGTAAAGTCCCCTAAAACTATGATTGTGTCTACCTTATATCTGATGGATTTCTAACCCATCCTCCAACACTTTGAAGTGTTTGTCTAGCCTAAATAGGACCAAAATTGTATGAGATTGGAGAATTAAGAGGAGAATCCTCATCATCTATAGTGTTAGTGTGAGATGGAGGAGGAGTATTCTCATCATTTCTCTCATAGCTTAAACTTGAAGAAGAAGAAGAGTCATCCTCATCATCAGGAGGATCTTGAGGTGGATCTATGTCACTATCTAACTAGAATCAATGTCCAATGAGACTTTTTAAGAGTCTGGAGTGCCATGATTATGTTCAAGTGGGCCCTCATAAAAGTTGACACTCCTTTCAATGAACAAATCATGAGTTTTAGGATGGAGAAGCCTATATCCCTTAACACCCTCTGCATACCCTACAAAGATGCAAGACTGACTCCAAGGGTCTATTGCCTTGCATTTTTTCTTGGGAGCACGGGCCATTTCTGGTGATCTAAACACTCAAAAGTGATCAATCATGGGCTTGTGACTGTCCCTAGATATTAGTAAGTATTGCAACTAAGGGCTAATTTGGGGAAAATTATGAGAAGGTATACAACCTAGACTGATGATTGGCCTTCCCATAAGCCACTATGATGTCACTATGTAGCTCCTTAATTACCACTGAATCAAGTGTAAACTAAATTTGCTTCCCTATGTGAGTGATTTGATATACTGATAGAAGATTTGTGGATAGTGAAGGAATACACAAAACATCATTGAAGGTCTTGTCACTTACTTCTACCAATCCTTTAATACTGACTTCTACTAAAGTGTCATCACCTATGAGAATTGAAGGCACAAAACATGAATCTATTTCTAAAAGTAGATCCTCTGAGGAGGCCATGTGATAGGAAGCACCCGAGTCAATAACCTAAGTCAAAGGCTGAGAAGCTACTACAACAAGTGCCCTACCCTTGTTTTTACCCTTTTTGATATCTTTACCTTTTATGGAATCTTGTGTTGATGTGTTCTATGATAAGGATTCAAGAACACTGATGTTGTTCTTCTCAAGCATCTTAGTTAAGGTGTCAATCTTATTTTTCATGCACTGAGATTCATCATGCCCAAGTTTCTTACAAAAGTTGCATTTGAGTTTCTCCTTCTTAGGTTTCCCACTTGAGGAGGACTCATTTGATGATGTCTTAGGCTTAGCATTTGATTTATGGTTCTTATTATGCTTATGATTAGGTTTAGACTATTTTTTCTCCTATTTTCCATTGTTAAAAGGCTTCTTCTTGTCCTGATTGACAATCAAGGTATGTGATTTTGGAGACTTTAGTACACCCATTTAAACTAACTTATCTTACTCTTGAGTCAGATTGGCAACAAAATCATCAAATGATGACATTTTTGAAGTGGATCCAAGTGCATGTTTGGTTAACATGAAATGTAGAGACAAAAACTAAACAATCATGGCATAGTTTTGTAAGCATAGATAAAATCAATTGGCCATCTATTTTCTCAATGCCACATTGTTTAAACTACAATCTCAGTGATTTAAAATTTGTAAAGATGTCTTGTAGGGTGTCATAGTCACCTAGGCTCAATGTGATGAGCTCATTCTCCATCTCATGACCCCTTATGATGTCTTTTACTCCAAAAAGCTTGTCTAGGATTGTCTATACTTCATTTAGAGTTTTTGCAAATTCAACATGAAACAATAGGTCAGGAGACATTGACAGGCATAAAAACCCATAGGCCTCATCACATCTATTTTACCACTTAACATTTTCTACATTTATAGATGGCTCAGTTTCCTCACCCATAGAATTCGATAGAGTCCTTTGCCTCTCAATGTGAGTTGTATTTTAGACTTCTATTCTAGATAGTTAAATGGTGTGAGTGGTTTGATGTTTAGATCCATTAGTTTAGATTAGAATGAGACAAATTGTAGAATTGAAATGAAAGTAAAAAATAGAAAGCACATATTACAAGTACCCCCTAAAATATCAAGAATAACCCCTTAAAGTTATAATGCACACATGCTCAATCTTGGATGTCAGGCATAGCTCACAATGCATCTATGAGCAATCACTGTGAGAAAGTATGAGAGGGACATTGGGCACTATAGATAATGCATCCAAGAGGAAGGGTACCAATGTTTGAAGAGAGTTTTAAGCTATTACACCATGTAAAAAATGGATATTACAAAAGTCCTAAAATAATGTCACCAATGCATAGAGCTCAAGAATATATGCACTTTAAAAAAAAATGGCACCCAAAAATGAGCTACGAATTGAAAGTTATAGTAGTTACTAGTTCTTACTCTCACATATTTGTGGACCCTTTCTAAAATTGGATTTTTTTTCCTCACTTGCATTTTTAATCTAAAAATCCAAAAAAGGAAATAAATTAACTCTATTTATTCATTACCTTTCACCTCAAATTTGATGCCCTCCTAAACATCACATGAGTTTGTGCAGTTGCTTAAATTTGGGTTCTTACAACTGCATTACTTATTAAAAGTAATGAGTAAAAGCTCTTTGAAAACCTAAATGGGTCTTTTAGTTTAATTTAGGTTCTTCTAGCTGCTTGACTTATTACTTATAAAACAAGTAATGAATAATAAGTAGTTGACCTCCATAAACTTGAATGGGTCTTGCTTAGTGTAAATCGGGTCTTTGAACATCATGACTTATTAATTATAAAGAAAGTAATGAGTAGTAAGTAGTTAACCTCCACAAACCCAAATGGGTCTTGCTCAGTATAAATTGGGTTCTTCAAACAACATGACTTATTACTTATAAAATAAATAATAAGTATTAAGTAGTCAACCTCCATAAACCTGAATGGGTCTAACCAGTGTTGATCGGGTTCTTAGAGAATAAGACTACCCCAAAAGCTTGAATTAGTATACTAGAAAGTTGTCAAATTGAAGAACCCTGATTACTTCAAGTAGTCACCCTTGAGAAACCCGATTACTTATAAGTAATTATGTTGGAGAAATTGAAGCACTCTGAAAGCCTAATTTGGTTTTGAATCAAGTAATTACCCTTCAAGAATCGATTAATTCCAAGTAATTATGTTTTTAGAAGTTGAAGGAGTTCAAGAACCTGATTTGGTCTATGAAGATTAATTCAGGGTTTGCAGGCTGTATTATTTTGTCTGTACGAACATCTGACCAAATAGAAGAGATGGATTTTCTGAAAAATCTATGAAGTTTCTCAAAAAATAATGAATAACTCATTTTAGATCTCAAAAAACCCAAAAAATATATGCAAATGGATTTTTCATCAAAGACATTTTGACATGAGTTTTGAGGCAAATTAAGAAAATGCCTCCAAGGTAAAAAATGGCAGCCAAGATAGAAGAAAAACTAGCAAAGTGAATGCATGGAGGATCTTACTAGGGAGTCTGATGCATGAGACTATTAGGATAGATTTGATACCATGAAAGAGTGTGATAGGATCTCTAAATAGCGTTTAAGAAATCAATGTCGATTCCTATAGAGAAAAATCCAAAATTCCAAGAGAGGAAAAATATGCATTAACCTGTCTATTGCAAATTGTGAATGAGTCAATTAACCTTCTAAAAGGGAAAAGTGAGGTACATATAGATAAAATTAGGGAAACATGAGGAGGCCTTTAATTTTATTAATTAACTAATTAAAATTAAATAAAATTAGCGTATAGACCCTTTATAACTAACCTAAGGAAGCTTAAATACATAGAAAGGCCATACAACTATGTAGGCAAAACCTAGTGGAAAAAAAACACTACACTAACAATAGTGATAGTTTCTAGTCATGAAGCGTTGGAGGTGGAGTTATCTAACTACCACTCCTAAATAATAGTGAAAATTTTCATCTAGGTAGGTTTTGAGGTTAAGGTTATGGGATCAAATGTAATTTTACTATCTAGACATTTTCAAAGTGACAAAATTTCAGCTAGAGGTCTCAGAGGTGGAAATGACAGTTGGAGGATAAGAACTTGTCTCTTTACTACAAAAAAGTTATATTTCTGGTTGCATTATTGTAACATATGCATGGATTGGTTTTAAAGGTTCCATTGATGTGATCTCAAGTTAATTAGAGGGGTACATGTGAGGGTTCTTTTGACTTGTGTGAACAAATTACTGTTACCATTTTATGCATGCCTAAAGTTAGGCTTAAAAACTACATTTTTCTTGTATCAAAAAGGGCATTCTTGAGGCTAAATTAGGTGGTGGGTCTCTCAATATTGTGTGATTAGATGTTAAGAGCTTAGTACTAGATGTTATCCACCACTCCAAATGTGTTTAAAATTCCTAGTTTCTTACCATGAATCATCATAGTTAGAGTTCTCTAACTATTGCTTCAACTTTGACAACATTTGTTATCAATGTTTCCATGCTCCCAAACAATAGTGAAAACATGCATCCAATTATATTTAGAGGTTGAGGTTGTGGGAGAATGTGTAATTTTTGTTTTCAAATATGTTTAAAGTAATGGACTTTCACTGGAGGTCTCAGAGGTATAAATGTCAATTGGAGGATAAGAACTTGTCTTTTCATTGTAAAAAAGTCACATTGTAGATCCAAATACTGTAACTTGTGCCAAAAATCAGTCCTGAAGGTTACATAAATGTGCTATAGGGTGAAATTGGAGGTATTTGACATGCATGTGAGGGTTCTTTTGATTTGTGCCAATGAATTATGATTTTATTTTAATGCAAACTTGAAATTAGGCTAAAAATCTATATTTTTAGTGTATTGGGAAGGGCATTCTTAAGGCCAAAATGGGTGGTGGGTCTCTTGACTGGGCATGATGGGAGGGAAAGAACTTGGTCTTAGTTTTTATCTACCACACAAATATGTTGGTAGTTCCAGTTTCTAGCATGAAGCAACAGAGGTAGAATTATCCAAATGCCACTTCAACTTTGATAAAATTTATTGTCATTATTTCTGTGCTCCTAAATAGTGGAGCAAATATATGATTAAAAGAGAAGAAATGACCAAGATAAGTGAAGTGGAGAGGGAGATAAGTGTTTTTATAAAGTGAAACAAAAGAGTTGTAACCACCAAAATATTTGAAAACCTTAAGAGACATGAGAATAACAATTTTGCACTACTTCAAAGGGCTAAAGAAGAATCTTTAGAAGAAGGGAAACAATTATATGGAGAAGGAGATAGAACAAAATCACTTCATGATTATATGGGTGAATGTAATTTTATTGAAAGAAGAGGACAACCTTTAAATAAAGGTAGACATATCAAACAAGTAAAATGTATAAGGGCATCTGACAAAGGTATGTAAGAGATGAGTATTTTATTGTTTATTTTAGATGTACTTATAATATAAATGTGATGTATATAATACAAAACATGAATATCAAGTACACAATGATATTAAAATAGTGTATCAAGGGTATTCACATTATAATAGTGATAAATAGTGTAGCTTAATCATGAGAGGCACTTCACAATAATAAATGACTTTATCTCAAAAATTATCTATTTTCTTCCATATAGTTTTAATTGCAACACATATTGAAAGTTTGTAACTTAGTTTTAATAAATAACACAAAAGGAAGATTAAATACAATCATATCTAAATATGGTGATACAACCATCAAATTTAATTTTGTAATAATAATGTGAGCCAAATTATACACAAAAAGATGATCACCACAAAATGTGAACATATGTGTGTGTATATATATATATATATATATATATATATATATATCTTTTGGATATATATGTTCATATTTTGTGGATATATATATGTTCACATTTTGTGGATATAGACATATGTTTACATTTTTTTGGATATATATGTGTTTAGATTTTGTGAATATATATATGTTTATATTTTTGTGAAAATATATATCCACAAAATGTGAACACAAGTATCCACAAAATATAAACATATGTCTATATCCACAAAATGTGAACACCCACACACACACACACACACACACACATATATTCACATTTTGTGGATATATATATCCAAAAATTATCAAAATGTGAACATATATATATATATATATATATATATATATATATAATGGATATATATGTTCATATTTTGTGGATATATATATGTTCACATTTTGTGGATATAGACATATGTTTACATTTTTTTGGATATATATGTGTTCACATTTTGTGAAAATATACATGTTTACATTTTTGTGAACATATATATCCACAAAATGTGAACACAAATATCCACAAAATGTAAACATATGTCTATATCCACAAAATGTGAACATATATATATATATATATATATATATATATATCCAAAAAATATGAATATATATCCACAAAATGTGAACATATATATCCACAACATATGAACACACACATATGTGTTCACATTTTGTAGATATATATATGTTCAATTTTGTGGATATACATATATCCACAAAGTTGAACAATTTTGTGTGTGTGTGTGTGTATATATATCCAAAAAATGTGAATACATATATATCCACAAAATATGAATATATATATCCATAAAATGTGAACACACACACATACATATCTACAAAATGTGAACACACATACACACATATATGTTTACATTGTGTGGATATATATCAAAATTATATCCACAAAATGTGAACATCAAAATTATATTCATAAAATGTGGAATATATCTTCATATTTTTTAGATATATATCCACAAAATGTGAATATATATATTCATATTTTGTATATATATATCCAAAAAATGTTATATGCATGAACATACACACACACACATATAGTAGTGATCATCTTTTCGCATATAATTTAGCTCACATTATTATGACAAAACCAAATTTGATGGTTGTATGGACATATTTAGATATTATCATATTTAATAGTTCCTTCGTTTAATTTATTAAAACTAAGTTACAATTTTTTGATATGGATATATGTATATGTATATGTGTGTGTGTGTGTGTGTGTGTGTGTGTAGACACACACACAAATATTTATAAAATCCATAAGGACATACAAAATAAGAACATAATAGAATCTTGGGTAAATTCCATATAGGCATACAATGCCAATAATGCATACATTATCATATAGGCATATAAAAATTTACATCATCTAATGATATGATAGAATATTGAGTGAATTCAATAGACACATACAATGCCTAAAATGCATATATTTCCATAGAGGCATACAAACAAGTACATCATTTAAGACATCCTACTCATCAAATAGTCTCCTTCTCTTTGCCTTCCTCAAATAAGACTCTTCGTGGGATGCCCTGATCATTGATAGAGACCCCTCAGATGCCTTGGATTCCTCCAAGGCCAAATTATGGGTTCATTTATGCTCATAGCTCACCCATAGCTAAAATTGTTCAAATATAAATATTATTATAAAATTTACATACTATACATGCAACCAACTTCAAAAATTAATTTTAAACTAGACTACAAAAATAATTTAACCATGCACTTACTATAATCTTGTGGTCATGATTAATCTATATCTGATGCTCAATAGGGTCAGTGATAGGTCAAGGTGCATGAAAAGGCATGTGAAATGGGATTATACACAAGAAGTTGCCCTTGTAATCATCTAAATGGGACTATCAAATGTCATCATACAACCCTACATACACAATACATTAGCATAAATTATATTTGCTCAACTATCTAGTAAAATTATTAAAACAAAACTATATTTACAAGTTACCATGTACATCAGTGAGTTTCTATGTAGATGACATTGCAAAAATAATGCATGTGTCTATCTCAGGTCATATAGATGGAGGGGCCTCCACATTGGTCATCAACTAAACAAACAACCTCGCTTAGGTTTTTAAAAAATATTGAAGATATATGGAAAATTTATCTCCTTTATTAAACCCATAATCAATTAAAATAAATTTCAAAACCCTTTTCTCTCTATACAAATTGGAAACCAATAAGCAATTTAGCTAAAAAAATTCATGGTGATGTAAGACATAATCATTATATGAATTTTCACTTTCATAATCAAATGAAAATGATGTAATTTGAGGAATTGAGATAATGATTTTCCTTATCCTCTTCAATTCAGGGCTTATACTTAAAATATTATCACTCTTAACCTTGAAAACTCTATTGACTTTCTTGATTTATTCCTTATCCTATATACATACATTGTGCACTTGTATGTTTATAAACTTTTCTATCTCAAGTTAGGACCCTATTAGCATATAAGTAGACACACCAAGAGAATAAAAATATGAAAAAGAAAAGCACAAAATTAGGGGAGAAAATGGTTAAAGGGACCTAAGAATAAAATAGACCAAGAGCGTACTATTTAATACTAGTGTACTTGATTTTTGAGATACTTGATAGATAACTTTAACTTAATATATTGTATAACATGCATGATTCACATAAGGGAACTAAATTCAGGATTTGGAAGATAAGTAGTGGTACTATATGTAGCAATGAAAATATTGAGTACTTAAGAAACACTATGAAGAAGAGATGATAATCAATAAACTTGTGAAGGATTAAAACAAGTTTGAGAAGGTGAAGGAACACCACCAATATGAAATTAGAAGAAATAGGAGGAATATTTATATATATATATATATATATATATATATATATATATATATATATATATATATAGACACACACACACACACATATATATAGACACACACACACACACACACATATACATGACATCCTTCACCATAAAGGGGATCTCAGCATGAAGTGGCTTTGGGTAGGGACCCTTACATGCTGATTAGGCAAAAAACATGCACCTAGTCTATCCTGGATAGACCCTTTCCCTTGACCTTGAAACTTTGAATAGTAAAAATAGTTGGGAATATTATTAATGACAAACCAATAATAGAATTTCTTCAAAAAATACATTGGGACCTCATGGTTGTTACACAATGGGTAATCAAACACCATCCACCATCGGTACCAAAAATTATTTCTAATCAAATTGTACTGGCATTGGTGCATTGAGAAGTATTTTATGGATAATGAAAAGGGTGCTTTAGTTGTTAGATCAATGAACAAGGCACATTTTAGGTCTTTTGATATTTCTTTGTCTTTCACCTCACATGCTGACAATTTGTTAGCATAACAAGCCCTACATCTATTCCTTTATGATTCCCATATATCAATTTGACTCATTATTGAGTTAACTTAAACTAATACTAACTCTAGGGTATTGGCCAAATAGGTGTGGTGGGTATTGGTCGAAGTAAGGTCCCTCATTCTCCTAATTATTTTTTTAATTTCTACTTTATTTTCCACTATGTGTGTAACCAAATCTTCCTGATTGCTTGAGGGATCTTGTGGAATTCTAAGAGGGTTAGGAGGGCTAGGTGTAGGGTTATCAGGTCATTCTCTTGTAGTTGAATGGGTTGTTAAAAAAAGGTTTTAACAATAAAATAATGCAAATAAAAAAATTGCTAAAATCTAGTGTTAATAGGTTTAAACGGTTTTTGATTACTTATCTCTCCTCTACCATGATATTATTGATTTGTTGAGGTAACGGGTGATCAAAACATGTTTTATTCTCCTCCAAGCCTAACATGATCATAGTTTGGCATAAATAAGGTCGATCAAAGTGTAGAATAAGTGAAAATGATGATGAAATGCAGGTTTGGGGATTTTATCCTTTTTTATTTGAAATGAAAATAATGCATACATGTTATGTAAAGTTACATAATGTGTATGAATTATGAACACTTTACATAATATATACATGTTATAATGCATACACATTAAGGATCGATGTTTCAAAGCGTAAATTGGTATAATGCATACATGTTATATACATTACATGTATGCGTAATACCTATAATGTGTACACGTTAGGGGGAATATGCATGAAATTATCCCCTAAATCCATGCATATACCCTCCTATATTAATTATTCCAAAATATTACCATCATCAAAAGAGAGTTTTGTCAAATCTAATATTACCTGGGGGTAAGAATGCATGAACATTTCACACAATATTAGAATAATAGGTCTTAAGTACAAATAAGAGTCTACTTCTTGTAGACAGTCAATTCAAGCCATCACTATTGCTAATATGTATTATTATAATATCTAATATGAGTTACTTCCTATCATAACTAGATTCTAAACAACATGTCTGTAACCTTTGATGTTTCCTCTTCCTTTCCATTGACCTACTTCTATTTGTTAACCTATTCCCATTATTTGTCCAAGGCTCATATTAAATTCTAATGCCCATGTTATTCAAACTATAAGAGGGGTTGCCACCCTTGCCTCCCTAGCCCAACACTACTAATAACAATTTTTTGCCTCCACCTTCTTCAAGGTAAGTTTCTCAACCCAAGGGGTATGATCTCATTAATCAATTATTTAATACTCTAGCCAAAATTTCTATTCTAGAGCTATTAAAGAGAACACCAACTTACAAGGATATCTTATATGTAATGTTGGATACAAATATTCTCATGGATACATAATCAATGTTGTTTGCTTATATCATGAATACTATTGACAATACTATTACTTTTGATAAGTAAGATATACTTTTAAAGCATATTATTGAACAAAATCTCCCATTTTTTATTTAAAATCAAATACATGGAAAACTGGTCAAGCTTTCATTGGTTGACAAGATTTCAAGATAAATATTTGTCGCTATGACTTCTTACATAAATTAGGTGTAATAAGGATAATATTAAAAAATCGCATCAAACTATACATGGTTTTGATATCACTCCCAAATAAATACTGTGAACTTTCACATTGGATTTATTATTGGTCCTTAAAATGGTATGTATTATTTTTCAATTCATACCTGATCAGTTAAAATATAATATAATCTTTGGATGTTCATGGATTCATGTGATAGAGGATATACCTTCTACATTCCATAGATACATAAAAAATCCTACATGATACATATGAGTACAATTCTAGTTGATGATGCACCTTTTTCAATATTTCCAAATGACACAATCACAATCTGATAAGGTCTCTATCATACCACTTGAGAAACTAATTTCAATTACACAAATGTATAATTATGAAGTGGGTGAATCAAATAACATAAATGATATCTCACATGCCACGAAAATTCCTTAAAATATATAAGATCCTCTCAAGGAAGCTATGCAAATAGTATAAATAGAAGAGTCTATCAAAGTAGAGAAACAAGTGTCAGAGCCTTTTATGGAATTACCATTATTGTTCCATTAAAAAAATTATTATTTTTAGATGAAGGAATACTATAGTAGTGGTGATGAGGATACATACTAACTAATAATTGATCAACCATGCAAGTTAAATTTCAATCCCATTGATGAAGATGAATACTTATCTCATTCTTTATTTACATCTATTGGAGTGGTTGAATATAGAGATATTTATTATATAAAAAATATGGGAAACTCACACATTTATAATCAACAAGATCTAAAAAATTACTTTGAATAGTTACAATATTATATCACATGCTATATCACAATTAGTTGACTCAAACACTTCTCATAATAAAATTATCACACCTCCAAAGGAAAAGGTGTAAATAGAGAAATTAAAGTCTCAAATAGAGAAACATTCAGAGGTAAAGATACTAAAGTAAAATCAAACTATTTAAAAAAAAAGAAATTCTTAATAAAGACATTTCAAATCAAAATTAACTTCTATGGTTACTCAAAATATGGTTAAAAAAGAGGTAACAAAGCAACATTCTTCCTATCAAGAGCCTCTCATTATTAAACCACTTATGGATGGTAATTAATGCACTAATGTTACATTTACTCACTTGCATGAATCTAATATAGGTAAGCTACTTCTCAAATATCTTGGGTATAATAAATATCATCTCAATAAAGCTACACAACCAAATCATTGCATAAGATATATCATATTACCAATTACTCTTGGTCCTAAATCATTTTCTGTGTTTTCCACATTGATCCTACTTTTAAGAAATATAATTCAATCCTTATAAGATCATGAAAAATATTAATTTGAGATATAATAAATACTAATTATGATTCTCTAACATTTTAGCAAGATAGTGCAATGAACACTGTTGATGTTGTAGATTGCACCCTCTAAAGGGAGGCTCATCTCTCTTCATCCATGTGACACAATGGAGACATCCCTCTTGATGTGGGTGGAAAACATGAGGGATGAATCTCTAGATTAGGGGCTAGCTCCCCTTGATGCACCTTGAGGCCCTAGATTTCTTATTACTAACTACTTGGAGGGATGAAAAGGGAGAGAAAAATACTGAAATTAGAACCTAAACTATGTGGTGATGCACCAAATGGATAGTCTACTCAGATTTGACATACACTTTAAATCAAGACAAGCTAGCCTAAACTTCACTCAAAATGAGACTTTTCTTGAATTAATGATTTAGCAGGGGGTCGTGTGGAGAGATAAGATAAGAAAGAAAAACTAGCACAAAAGGTGTTATGATACACACTGCTGTGTAGCCTATTCACTTGACTATACTTCTTCAGACACTTCCTATGAATTACAAGAGAAGAAGACACAAACACTAGACACTACTGGGGTTAACACATGAAGGTAGAGAAAGAGACCACACTTTCACAAAACTAACACCCAAATGTATGCTTAGTGCAACACTTAAAAGAAGGGAAAAGCTTTATCTTAGATTCAATGTAAAATTTTTTAGGTCTTCACCATACAAGCTGAGATATCCATTTCTCAAAAGTGAAATTACAATATATAGAGTGTTGGAACTAGAAGTTGACAAATCCCTAAGAAAGGAGACCCATGTTGAGTCAAACATCTACTGAGATAAAAGGCCATACTGCTACTGTGTTTTCCAGATTTGCATATGAAAACCATGTTGTAGGCTATCCAAATTGCCATCTTTGTTATCCTTGTCTAAAGTTGTGGCTGGATTGTGTTTCTTTTAATGCCTTGGTGTGACTTGGTTGCACATTAAAATCTTAGCATGAAAACATGGCTACACCTTCTATCATTCAAAAACCAGTCCTTTTATTGGTTTTTGGTAGAGACTATTTCACCTAAGTGAATTTAATCTTTTTTTAAATGACACTTGTGCCACTTGCCTTAGTCTGGTTAGTCTTTGGGTCTATGATTTCAACTTGTCATGCCACTTGGAATGTTTTTAGCTTTTACTTTATTATGCTGCATGGCCTGCATGGCCACGTTCTGGGTTATCCAACTTGTTTTTTTTACTTTGTTATTTCCCTTTGCCTTGGATTTTTCCCTTTTATCTTTAATCATTTAGGTTCTTAGGTGCTTATTATTTCTCAGGCTTTTGTATTGATCTTTTCCATTTTTTGAGCTTATTCGGGCTCTCGGGTCTTCACATTTCTTTGCTCACTTCTTCCTTTTTTCCTTGTCTTTTCCTTTAGGTGGGCCTATCTTTGCCATGTATTTTGGACAAAATGTCTGACGGATTTCCTTTCATCTTTCTTCTAACTTCATCGGCCTTCAAGCTTTTGGTAATGTTGAATTTCTTTGGACAAAATGCCTGAAGGAATTCTTTCAAACATTTTGTCTAAAGGAATTCTCTTTTGGTCTTGCCTTTGCTCATTTCTTTCTTAAAGTGCCCTCCATAAAGGCTTCTCCCATCCAAAATTTCCCTTTGTATGGGTAGGTGCCCTTGAAAAACATTGAAAATGACCCTTCAAAAAAGTGAAAGGAGTCCTCTTTCTTGACCAAGTGCCCTCCGCAAAGACACCCTTTGAAACTTTTACAATGTCATTACACACAGTCGAAGTGCCCTCCAAGGAAATTCCTTGCCTTTGTAAGTCGCTTAGACTAAATTAGGTCCTTGAAAAGAACTTACTCATAAATTTCCTTAAGTAAGGCCTCTTGACAGACCTGAATGTTCCTTCTAGACCCTTTCAGGTTCTCCAATGCCTCCTACTTTGGACTTTGGACCTACTCCAACTTATGAAATTTCATGAGTAAGACCCCTCAACAAACTTGATTGTAACTGTCTTGACCTCTTCAAGTTTTTGAATTACTTTTGCTTATAAGAAAAAATAAGTAAAGTCATTTGGAGAACCTTATTTGGTCTAGCAAGACCAAATTGGGTTTTCAAGTGACTTTACTTATGAACTTTTCACAAGTAAAGTGGTTTACAAAACCTAGAATGCACTATGGGGACCAAGTAATTGCATTTGGAAAGACTGAAGTAGTTCCCGTTGACAAACTCGAAATACAATTGGTTAAATGAAATGAGGTAAACACTTGGTTTTTTCATGGAATAGGTCTGATAGGGAACCTTGATGAATGATTTTATCCAAAACATGGATTGAAGACTTATGCACAAAAGAGGGGGTACCCATTTTTTACTCTAAATGACCAAAAAATGGTCAACAAACACAATGTCAAAGAAGAACATAATTACAATGCAAGAACACAAAGTAGGGCATATTTCAATAAGGACATATAATAAAGTTATAATTAATATACACCATATAATTATTTAATGGTTATTTCAATTTAATAAAATAAATGTTGTAAATAGTAAATGATTGAAACACTAATTTAATTTATAGAATATATAGAATCTAAATGTAAAATATAACAAAATACATAATTGAAATGAGTTATAAATATTAATTTCCAATACAATATGTAAATCGAGCTCAAATATGACATGAGTTGACTGTGTAGGTAGATCACTAATGTAGAAATGACTAAGAGGATCTATGAAGTGTGTCATTCCTAAAAAAAAATCCTATAATGCACTGGGACATAGCCACACTAAGGTAGATATGGGT
Source organism: Torreya grandis (assembly GCA_037957365.1). Classification (NCBI taxonomy): domain Eukaryota; kingdom Viridiplantae; phylum Streptophyta; class Pinopsida; order Cupressales; family Taxaceae; genus Torreya; species Torreya grandis. Next base: position 544,694 of record JARHVA010004629.1, on the reverse strand, counting down.
GCACTGTGGCCTTGTATTTTTTACTATTACTATGTCTACATTGATTAAATGATAGATTTTTATATCTATGTACTTGTATTTATCTAATGTGGTTGACTAGTTGTTAAGAGTGTTATTTGTGATGCAAAAGAACCTACAATAACAAACCCTAATACTTACACATAAACCAAATAGACATAAAATTTATAAGGGGGAATCAAGAAAATGGAATAGTTGAGCTATCCTTAAAAAAACATGTGTAATATAAGTGTTGCCTACATAGTCCAAAAAGGCCTCATGCCGATGAAATTTTCCCTCCTAGAGTGAGTGTGCGAATCTTGATACTTACACTATATGGATGCAATTAGTAAATTGATTTGCATGTTTGAAAATGAGTACACTTAACCTATAATAAAATAAATTTTGACTTGGCCTATGAATATTGGAATAAATCATAACTTAAATTGGAAAGAATATTGCCCTTTTTCTCAATGTGTAGTAGAATTACCAAGTGATTGATAGATATGCATTGAATCACCTTAATGTGCTTATATAGTGGAAAATTTGAAATATTTACATTAACTAGATTTGTTAAAAGTTTTGGAAGGCTAACATGAAATTTACCAATTTTCAAAAGTAACTGTTAGAGTGTGGGAGATGAGGCTGCACTAATGGATAAGGTCAAGTTACGACCCTACTTGACCTAGTATGGTCTTGTCCTAGAAGGCTGGAGACTTTTGGGATTTGGATGACAAGAATATGTAAGTATAATAGGGATGTTTGAATGATTTTTTCATTATTTTTAATATAGTGAGTAAAATATTGAAGGCTATCATAGATATTACAACTTAACATAATGGTGAATAGGTTAAGTAAGGTAAATATGTCATGATTAAACATTGTCAAACACTTAATGATTAAATTTGAGTGTCTACATTTTCCCTCTACTTATTCTAGTGATGTAATGAATTAAAATTACTAGAGTAAAGGAGATGAGAACCTAAGTTTGTATAGACACTTCATATTTGGATGTGAAGCATGATTGTGTAAGATTCCTCAATGTAACACCTGCAACAATGCCAGTAAAATTAGTTATTGTCCATATTTGAAAATTTAAAATTTAAAACTTGAAAGTTGAAATTTTAAAATAGATCAAGGAAAGAATATACCTAAAATATTATGCAATATGATTACCTTGTAACTTCAAAGTAGAGAAGTATGTGTAACCTTGTTGAGGCATTTGGAGAAATGTTGAACTCGTGGCGAATTGAGAGTGATCAAGTATCAATTTTGAAAAGCAATAAAAGCTCTTGAGTTTGAAATATTGTATGCTCCAAATATCATCTAAATGTGTAGAGTATTATGTATAATAATTGAAGTAGAAGAAAGGGTGAAACCACCAAATGGGGCTTACCAAAGTGCAACTATGGACATTGAGTGTCACTAGTCTCTAATGTGGTCCACTTGAAAAATGAGATGAATCACACCATTATATACATATCTCAATTCTATTTGAAACTTTTTTACCTTTTAAAATTTTTACATTTGAAACTTTTAAACTTTGAAAAAGTGAAATTTATAATTTGTAATGTAGAACTATGAACATGGATGAATAACATGCCCCTTGTATCTGTACTAAATTGATATAGAATGTCAATTGAACTTATAACTATTTTAAACTTGTAACTTGCAATTGTTTTGAATATGCCCATCCATATGCATTTAAGTATATGTGAATATACACTTAGGTAACTATGGGAATGAGTGCACTTACATGTCATATGCCCTAATTATTTAAATTTTTTGAAGCATGTTATAATTTTGAAAACTATATAATGTAAAAAATCTAAAATTTGTTTCTCATGAGGGCTTGAATTATCAAGGCAAGCCCATTATGATGCCCTCATTTTGAGATGAAAGACCTAGACTACAAGTCACTAATCTCAAAAGAAGCTTATGAAAGATAAAATCATGTAGTAGTTTAGGTACATTTGAAATGTATTGTATCATAATATTGAATATAACATTGAATTGTATATGAAACATGTGCTAAATAGATATAACATTGAAGCACATAAGTAACGTGTGCATGACATGTATCATGACCTAAGAGTAAAATAAAAAATATAAGTAATGTGTGATATGAGCCATGCCACCATGTTAACAAACAATGAGCATACAAGTAATGTCACTCAATTTTCATAACATGTATCACAAACCTTGCCTAAATTCCACATACAAGGGACATGTGAATGTCACAAAAATAAGCAAGGCCAAGGACCACACTCAAATTTCATGATGATGCTATACAAGCAAGAATATATATATTATACACATAAGGCCAAGGGCCACACACAATAAGCAAGCAGGTCCTAATTTTCTTTTAAAAATAGATTTCAACTTTTACTTCAATCTTAAATCAGTTTTGGGGCACATCATGAGGCCTAGGCTCCTAAAGACATAAAAACAAATATTGGATTTGATCTCACTAAAACCTAAAACCTCCCAACTAATTAGGAAAATATCCAAAGATAAATAACTTAATACCAAACCTGTAAATAAAAGCTAAGCAAAGTACAAGTTAGAAAAATAAATATCAATCAACAATTCTCATCTAAATATAATGAACCCAAATAAAAAAGAGAATCATCCTCTAGCTGCCAACATGCACCTACCCCTACTAAAGAGTAACTATTCCATTTTCCATTGAGTGCCACTATTATTAGAATTCATAGCATCAATCTGAGACCTTTCTTCTTTCATTTTCTTACCTCTTTTCACTTTCTTTCCATAATTTTGTGTCTTCAAACCACAAGGACACTGAGCTATAGACAAAATTGCCTTGCAAACTAGCCCTTCTTCTTCTTCCTCTAAATCATCACCATCATCTTCTAAGACTTTCCTCTAATGAGACCCTTTGGGTAAAGGAGAAGCTTGATAAAAAAAATCTACCGTTGGATTCTTAATGGCCATTTCCCCTTCTAGAATGGAAGAATAAGGTTTCCCAACCTCTAAACCATTCAAACCTTGAGTTAAAACTGAATCTACACCCTTTTGAGGACTGTCCTAAACTTCCTGATGGACTACCAAAGAAGGAACCTCAACACAAGTGATTTTTGAAGGAAAAAACATACTATGAACCAAATATTGACTAGGACATCTAATATTTCTAACCCATTCCTTCAGAGTCATTGCATGAGATCCTTTAGGATTTTTCTTAGGACATGAAGCAATTTTATGATCAACTTGATTACATTTGAAGCATCTAAAGGGCAAACCTTTGAAGTTAATAAATTGTATCCATCATCTCTGGGAGGATGAAATCCAAATGGAATGATGCAAAGGTTTGGGGAAATCAATCAAAATAAAAACCCTAATAAAACTTTTATTAAATTTAAGGGTTTCATTAATTTTAACAAAAATACCTAGCTTGCTAACTATATTTTTCAAGAGCCTAAGAACATACAAGACCAAGGCAAGATTATAAAATCTTACCCAAATAGGAGCTTGGGAGATAACTGAAGCATTTGGGTAAAAAAAGGGGCCCATGGACATAGAAACACCCCTACTTAACAATAAACCACAACTCATTATACCACATAAAATCTTTGTCTTTAGAAGATTGAAATAAGAGCATAAAAAACCATTTGACAATATCGAGAAAGAGGGATATTTTAACAAAGGCCAAGTTAATTTTGACCAATTTAGAATATCTTCGCATGAAATTTTCTTCCCTATAGATTTTCCAATCAAGGACATATGCCCTATATCCAATCCTATCACTGAAAGCTTTGCATCTGAAATCTTTATAATAGGAGTGTTAAAAAAATTAAAGGAACACCACCAAAACAAGCTATTTCTAGATCCATTTTCTATTAAAAATCTACTTCTACTTTCCCCCCTAAACCAATCACAACCTCTACTTCCTCCTCAAAGGATTTTTCCAAATAAATTTGACTTGGGAACCAAAAAGGGATTAGAACTAGGCATAACCCTAAAAATTGACTCTTTGCAAAACTCCCTACATGAATGGAAAGGATTTGAAATATTTTTATAACTGGAATACATCAGTGACCTAGAGGAAACCCTATCCACCCCTTCTATTGCTTTTGAATCGTTCTTTCTTATAGATTATCATCCATGAAATAAGTCCTTATCCTCATCTGGATGCTTTAGCTCAAAACGCTGCTCTTGAGAAGAATTACTCGGACCTTCTATGTAGCAGAAAAATAGACTTGAGTTTTTTTATTTTTTCCCTTATTATCTCTTTGATTGATAACTATGTCATGCACCCTCATCCTTGAGACATTATCTTCTCCTTTCTCATCCTCATCACCCTCCTAGCTAGTACCCAACACTATCTCCTTCATCATTGGTCACCTAACTGAGACTGCCACTATCGCTTCTCACCTTCTTCATGCCATCACTTCTTGATCCATCTCTCTAACTCATTGATTCCTCAATAATAAATTCCTAAATTAGTATGTATTAATGTAAATATTTAAAAAGAAGCATAAATAAAATGAGACTAGTTTACATCCACCATGTGTATCAATGTTATTGTTAGTAAATAGTATATCCATATAACACCATTTAAAGTATGAGTGAATATCAAGAAAATTATATGATATATATATTAACAGAGTAAAAATGTTTTGGATAACTACCTATTGAAGTGTCCATAGAGAACAAAGAGATTTCCCCAGCTTAGTAAGGTTATTAGGTAAAAATGGGATCTAGACATCAAAGAACTATGCAATAGTATGTCATGTATCACACTCATATACCCTGTGAAAATTAGTGTGTATTGAAAACTAAAATATACTATCTAATTAACATGAAGTAAATATCATATTAAAATAAGTAGACTAGTGACATAATAAAATGCTTGGAGGTTTTAATTTTGAATTCTTGATTTATTTTTAAATTTTTTGAATTTATATGATTTTTTTGGGGATTTTTTCCATATTTGATTTTAAAAAAAAATATTTAAAACTTTCCAAGATTGGAATTTAAAATTATGAAAATTTCTAAGAAGCAAAGTTTAAAAAATAATAGAAATGGGAGGGATTTAAATAATTTGTAATAGGGTGCTAAAACGTAGTGTTGCAAGAAGGAAGACAAGTAATATGCCCCCAATGTATGTGTAAATGAGTCATAGGAAATTAACACATATAATTGATATGGGTAAGAATGTACATGACCATAATGGGCAAGAGACTATGTGTGCTCATGGAGAATATAGGAGTAGATAGATGTGATCTTGTAAGTGTAGAGGAAGTCATATCATGATAGATATGCCATAGTAAGAAAGTGAATTGTCATAAAGAATGTGCATTGAAATCATTTTAAGAAGGCTATTTTGGATTGTTCAAATTGGTTTAAAAATAAAGAGGGAAAGTTACCAAAGTGAAAATAAATTCAAGGGCTCACCATAATGTTTAGTGGTTATTTTAATTTAATATAATAAATACTATAAACACTAAATAATTGAAATATTGATTTAAATTACTGAATATACAAAACTTAAATGTAAAATACATAAACTAAAATGAGATATAAATATTAATTTATAATAGAATATGAAAACCTAACTAAATTTTGATCTGTGTTGATTGTGCAGCCAAATCACTGATGTAGATCTCACTGAGAGAATCTATGAAGTGTGTCATGCTTGAAAATAAAATCTTGAAATACAGTGGGACAAGGCCATGTTAGGATAGATAAGGGTGCATAATAACCTTGTATTTTTTATTGTGGTCATGTTTATATTTACTATGTGAATTATTTTTCTATCTATTTACCTTTGCATTTCTATTGTGGTTGATTGGTTGTATGTAGGTGCTGATTTGTCATGCAGAAAAACCTGTAATAACAAACCCTAGTACCTACACATAAACCAAATAGACATCAAATGTAAAGGTGGTAATTGGGAAAGGATAATATCCAATCTATCCTTAGAAAACCCTATCTAATCTTAGTGATACCTACATATCCCAAAAGGGCCTTAAGCCGAGGTACATACTTACACTATATGGATGCATCCAATAAAATAAATTGAATGTTTGAAAATTAATACATTTAATCTATAATAAAATAGATTTAGACATGGATATTATAATAAATCATAACTTTAACTAGAAAGATTACTGCCCTTTTACTTAATATATAGTAGAATTGTCAAGTGATTTCTAGATGTGTATTGAATGACCTTAATGTGCTTATATAGCAATAAATTTGAAATATTCCTATTGAATAACTTTTCTAAAAGTGAGGGAGAGCTGACATGATGCATCTTAAATTTTAAAATTAATAGTTAGAGCATGGGAGATGAGGCTACACTAGTAGACAAGGCTAGGTTACGACCTTGTCTAACTTAGTGTGGTCTTGTCCCAAAAGGCTGGAGACTATTTGGATTTGGCTAATAGGAATATATAAGTAGAAAAAATAAGTTTGAATATGTTTTTAGTATTTTTAATATAATGATTAGGATAATGAAGGCTCTCATAGAGATTGTAAGTTAATGGAATGGTGAATAGATCAAGTGAGGTAAATATGTCAAGATTAAACATTGTCAAGTACTTAATGATTAAATTTGAGTGTCTACAACAACACATGATATAATATAATGGATCAAATAACTCTACACAATTTCATCCTATTAAAATTGGTGGATTATCAAAAAATGGAGTAGATGGATACACCCTTTATACAGGAACTTCATGGGAATTTTCCTCTAATCAAGTAATTGGTTAGCTACTTATCTATTTCCATTTGTACATAACTTCTTTGATTTTACTTTATTGATATTTTTTATATCCATTATATGATCATTCATCTAAACCTTGGATTTATGTTTAATTTGAGCACTTTCTCTCTTGATTTTCAAACTGATTTGAACAATCCAAAACAACTATCTTACAATGCTTTCAATGCATATTCTTCATGGCAATCCACTTGCTTACTATTGCATATCTATCATGTTATAGAATCCATTGCTCTTACATTATCACATAGTTATACTTTTACACATATCATGAACACACATATACCCTTTTTCATTGGGGGCATATACATTCTTATTTATATCAATCATTAGTGCCACATTGCTATGACTCATTTACATCTACATTTGGGGCATATTTTTTGCCCTGCTTATTACCACACTATGCTTTAGCACTTTATTACAAATTGTTTGAATCCCTCCCATTTATTCTATTTTTGAATCCTTGCTTCTTAGTATTTCAATTATTTTAAATTCAAATCTTAAAAAAATTAAAAAAATCTCAAAAATGGCAAAAATACAAAAAAATCATATATGTCAAAAATATAAAAAGTTAAAATATTTTCAAAAATTCAAAATCAAAATCCTAAAGCATTTTATTATGTTGCTAATTTCCTTTTTCCTATATGTTATTTAATTCATGTTAAGTATAGATAACATATTTTAATTTTCATAAACACATTGCTTTTCATGAGATATGTGAGTGTGATACAAGACATATTATTACATGGTTATTTGATGTTGGGTTTTCATTTTTACCCAACAACCTTGCTAAATTGGGGACATCTCTTAATTTTTTATAAATATTTCAATAGTTTATATCAATCCACAATATTTTCTACCATAATGAGATATATATAATATAAGTGTCTTAATATTAACTCATACTCTACATTTTATTACATGAATATAATATTTGCTAACAATGACATTGATACATATGGTTGATGTAGACTAGTCTCATTTAATCTATGCTTATTTTCAATTTCTTTAAGGACTTATTCTCTTATTTTTAGTGGACCTTGGCATTATGTGTGTAACATATACATGCTCTTGCTTATATGGTATCCATACCATTTGATTATTGCCCTTGGCCTTGCTTATTTGTGTGACATTCATAGTCCCTTGTATGTGGTCTGTGGGCCTTAAGTGTGACATTATATGCATATTGTGTGACATTTTATGACATTAATTATATGTTCATGAATTGATACTATGGTGTCATGGTTCTTATCACACATTACTTCTATTTTGTATTTTTATTCTTATGCCATGATACATATTATGCACATGTTTTTTATGTGCATCAATGTTGTATCTATCTGACACATGTTTCATACACATTATATTAAATACTATGATGCAATTCATTTCAAATGTTCATATACTACATGATTATATATTTCACATATTTATTTTATCTGAATTTTAATTAACAAGTGAATTAACCCTAATTTTGATAAATATAATATAATAAAGCAGAGTCTTGAAAATGCACTTGTGAACAATAGATTGAAAGTAAATAATTGAAATATTTGAAATGAAACAATTAAAAACAAGGCTAATTATGAAAATTAAAGATAAACTTAGTTGTACTTATTCATCTAATTGACTATGTTGAATAACAAGAAAAAAAAAAAGAACAAACCCATAATCTATCTAGAAGTTGAATCTAGGGTTGTGGAAGAATATGAATGTTGAGTAATGACAAGAATTCTCCACAATATTGACCCTATTGAATGAGGTTGTCCCTTTTCTTAAAATTAAAAATTAGGGCACGATCACTTGTGACAGTTAGAATTAGGTATGTGTCCATTGATTTGAATTTCAAAATTGTTTGAAATATCAACAAATAACTTTTGAAAGGTATAAAACATAATAGGGATTTCAATTATTGGAATACCTACAAGTAAAAAAAGGAGTGTAGTTGGACTGAGCTAACCCCAATCATCCCCATGTTGATTGAATATTTCCTACATATCTGATACTTCAAGGAAGGAAATCAAGCTTAATGTAGTTCTCCCACCTAGAGTGCTTTGTGTAATTATGCTCCTTTGACTATATGAATACATATATAATTAAATTTAATACTTGATCATGCTTGAATTAGGTCACATAAATTTTTTTTGTGGCTTGGCTAAAGATTATTTGTAATACTTAAAAATTGAATTGAGAAGAACATGGAACTTTTTCTCAGTGTGCACTTGTGTAAATAAGCCTTTGTATTGAAATTTACAAGTGAAGTATTAAGTGATTTTAGTGTGCCTTTATATCAATTCAAAAGGTATGACCCCACACTAGGAAGCCTAAAAACATAGAATAAGACCTAAGGGAGGGTTTAATTTGAAATTTTCAACATTAGCGAGAGGACATAAACATTACATAGGGATAGGTACATTTACCATAATTGTTCCTATTGGGCATTGCTTTCCCATAGGGAAAAGTGATAGGTTTTGGATATGGGTTAAGTCATATAGATGTTTAATGGTTTTTTTTATCAATTAGAACATTTTTATTGTGATAGACAATGGTTAGAAGATAAAAAATAAGTCCTCTCTTGTGCTTAGGATTGGGTGAAGTAAAAAAATATTAATTAAGTGCACAAGTTAATTAAAGATAAAAAGGGGTAAAATTGACATGATCAAGTATTCATGACCATATCTAGGTTACTAAATTATCTCACCTCCCCTTTAGTTTAGAAATAAAATTTATAGATTAAAATAAAGTTATACCTTAGTGTGTAAGACACACTTTGTCTTTAAGCTAATACTTTAATCATGTAAGGCATTATGTGCTTTGGAAAACCCTTAAAAAAACATGAAGTAGTTAATTTATTCTTTTAAAAAGTAAAATTTGAAAAGCATGAATTTTAAATTTGAAAATTGATTTAAACTTTTGAAATTTTTAAAATTGGTTGAACTTTTAAAATTTTGAAAATTGATTGAACTTTGCACATTTAAATTTGAAATGAGAGTATGGAATGAATACATATATATGTGTAAAAATAAATTTTCTATTTATGACTTTGCTTGAATATGATTGCTTTTTTCAAGCATTGGAGGATTCATGCCTTTTCACGAAACATTTGGGGAAGATGGTTTTGTAGTTAAACGGTTCGATAAAATTAGTGGTTAACAAACCCAAAATTGAATTTATACTTTTAGAATATAAATAACACTCATTGAGGGATGTTGAAACTCCAATTTAACTCTATTGATATTTGTAACCCCAAAATGTGAAACTGGTTGAAAACTAAAATAGAATCACATGCATAATGTTGGAGTGTGTAATAATCTCCAAGTTATGCACTATGCACTTAGCCTGAATCAACTAATATAAAATGGCTTATGGGTTCAATTTAAACATTGTTCATGAATTCATGAACACAATAGAATGGAGTACATCCATTCTCATACCATGATCGATCTAGCTAAATAGAATATGAAAAACTGACAATATCATGCCCCCTTTATAACAATAAAATTCAAAATTGTATGTAGATACAAATTATAATTTTTGTTTGAAACATTGAAAATGTGTGAATTTTTACTTTGATAATGAAATATGAGTGCATATGCTCCATGATATTTTCCAATAGTCCATTTTGAAACATTTTTCAACTTTTGAAATCATACTTGTGCTAAGACTATTTTTGTTCTTTGAAAAAGGGTTATCTCATGCATGAGAAGCCCACTAAAATGACCTCCTTTTGAGGTAAGGGAACTGAACCTGAAAGTCACTCACATCAAAATAAAATTTAACTTGAGCATGTGTAATAAATATGTCATCATTTAAAAATGTATCATATGGAAAAAGTGTGTTAGCATAATAAGATTTGAATTTCATATGTAATCCATGAGGCAATGCCTATAAAATATATCAATGAAGCTCATATAATTAGAATGTATAATTATTAAATTGTATTATTTGTGCATGATATGGATCATGACACTCATCAAACTCAATAAACACACACATAATAATCACAATGATAGCAATGTCAAAAAATAAGGCTAAGGGCTGCATAAAAGAGACATGTTCAAATGTATCAAAGTATAAGATCACACACATAATATACATGAGTAATATCACAAATAAATGACATGTTCAAATGTTTCTCACAACATAGGACCAAAGGCCTAATAAAATGTACATGTTTAAATGTGGCACACAACACACAAGATCTCATAGAGATGCACCAATCATGTTTTTGCACACAATGACTAAGGGCCAACACAATAGATAAGTAAAATGTAATCTAATATGTATAATCAAATAAAATATATGAAACATATAATTAAAAATATAGTCTAAGCTATGCATATTTAATATGATCATATCCTAGATAAATAACATATTCATGTAAACTAAAGAGATGTTAGCAAGACATTTATAAATAGTATAAAAGTCAATAGTATAATAGTCATGGAATGATAAAACCTATGCATACTATCACCTATGAATATTATGCCCCCAACTTAGCTAGGCTACTAGGTAGAGGCAAGTCCAACATCTTAGTCCTTAGAAAAGTTTTTATGCCATGCAAAAATGTCATGTATAGTAATGAAATGCATGTGTTATATATAAAGAATATGATATCTACTAATCATGAGATACATAACATATTGTAAATATGTAAAATAGATTGCTAATCATACTCAAGTCCTGATTTTGGATTTTTTAGAATATTTTGAATGTTTTTACATTTTGAAATATATGTTTTTTATTGTAATATTGAAACCAGTAACATTATAAACTATAATTAAGGTGTCAAAAATATCAGAGATCAGAATGATCTGAATAATTCACAACATGAATCAATAAGAGATTTGCATTAGAAAGGATTGCATGGCCAAATGTGAGAAAAATGCCCCTACTAAATGCAAATTGTAGGTTTAAGTAATATTTAGGACACTTAAAATATATGTAGAGGACTGCTTGTACATCTTCATGTCACCAAAATTTTTAACCCTAAATTTGAAAGTGTGTGGATAGGGTTAAGACTATAGAATTAGTTCAAGAAAAAGGGAAATAAAGTAATTTATAATAGGAAAATTAATAGAAAACTTAGATAAATAATATTCTAAATTTATACGATTGAAATTACTAAAAATAGTAAGTATAACATGGTAGACATTAAATCTAAATTATATAGTAGCTTAGTCTTGTACATTTAGCAAATAATATTATGGTTGTACTTTTTAGTTATAATACTTTCCCACTACCAAAAGGCTCATGTTCATTATCTTTTTGTGCCAAATTGCATATCTCTTAGTCTGACCATTCTTATTCTAATGACCGGGTATTCTATAATATGTAAAGGGATGTAAACCTAATCATTATCCTTCTCTCCTAGTTTTGGACTTGTACCTACTTTATAGCTTCTTGAACAATTATAACCCAACTAGACACCTATTTTGACATAGGTGTCCCTTTTCCAACTAAGTGTCAAGTACTAAAAGGGCATCCAATTTGTAAATGAAATGTATTTTTATGGTTGACCTAAGTGATTTAGTGCAAGATATTCTCAAAAAGGATTGGTATATATACAAGATCAACTCTCACTCATTCCTCACCTAGAAAATATTGGGAACTCATAAGGTAACTTACCAAGAAGCACTCAATCAAGCATTCGAGTGAGAAAACCTACCCTATTCATTCTTATTTCCATATTATTCATAGGAGAAGTATCTTTATAGGTCTGAAGTACTGAAGGAATATCCCATGAGCCATTTTTAAAAAGTTAAATTCTAGGTAATTATATTTACTTACTTATCACACATTACATACTTATATAGGCACAAGCCAACACATGGGAGAGAACTAAATAAGTTTAAGGTCCTCTTCAGAGTATTGGATATGTAGGCATCACCCATTAACATAGGGGTCCTTAGGGTAACTCTACACTGAGTTCTCACTAAACCATTTTTCCCATAGTCACTCCAAGGGTGACATAGATAGGGTTTGATCATTTGAGAAAGAGTGATAGCCTATATGCACAATATGAAAAAATTAGAGGAAAGGCTAAAAAAATCCAAAAAGTTTTAGTTAGTCACATCCAAATATAGTCACTATTCCATATAAGACACCTGCATCTAGTTCAGACACTAGCATCAATGTAACTGTCTAGATCTGACATAAATGTCTGAGGCCACAAAGTTTAAAATTATAGATTCTATCAAATGTTCCAAGATCATGATCCAGTCCACTTCTAGCCTATTTCAAATTAGATCTACATGCACAAAATAAACTACTTAAGTACTCTTGTTTTCAATTCATTGCAATATCAATCAATAGTTGTACTTTCTATTTTTAACATATCTCAATATTTAAACTCAAAATATTATTTATCTAAGTTTTTTAATAAATTGACTTGATATATATATATTTTATCATCCTTGTGCTTATTCATTTCTATATTATTAACCCTAGATATGCCCATATCTTATCAATTTAGGTTTAAACACATATATTGAAAGATATTGTAATAAACAAGAAATAATGGTACTTAGCTAGTTTACTATGTGTAGGTAGATCTAGACTATAAATATGTGTAAAATATGTTATATTAGTATTTTAGATCAATTATTAGATTCTAAAAATTTCATTTTTATAGTTTTTGATACTACCATCAAATCTAGACACCACCATCGATGCTAGTGTTTGACTATGATATAGGTGTCCTATACATAATAATGACTAGATATAAATGGGAACAACTTCATTATTTTGGGTTTTTTGTCACCTTTCTTCTAGTATATTCATATCTAGGATACAAGCAACCACTCTTCATTTATTGATCAAACCATAGTTCTTCACCCTTCATTCTTAAAATGAGTTTTGTTGAAAATTGGGTTAGTAGGCTCACGATGTTGAGCTAACCCAGAGAAACCTCTATTAATGGGTGATGTATAAATATAAAATACTCTAAGAAGGCCTCAAACTTATGTGGTTCTCCCTTATGTGTGAGAAAGTGTGTGCATAAGGGTGAAATATACTATATGAAGATGCATGCATTGATCTAGATTGTAAGTTGAAAAATATCATTCATTGGATACTCTTTGAATTATTTATACCTATAATATGATTCCTCATATTATTGATATGAAAGAAGGGATGAATAGGGAACAATAAAGTGATTATGTAGTTGATCCATTTAGCTTTAGTAGGTGTTTATTTGGTATTTTTTAGATGAGAAATGAGAAGGATTAGACTTGTATTTATACGACACCTTTTGAAAATATATCACAATAGGGTTAAATAAGATGAATAGGCTATCCCATAGGTTTTGAATCATTTGTAATTTAGATGGCTTTTGGCAATTGGGCACTAGATAAGGATCTAGACACTACCGTCGGTGCTAGTGTCCCTTTGTGGTTGGTATTGTATAGAAGGCTAAAAAACATGCATGGATATGAAACTGATAGTGAAGGATGTTTGTCAAATTTTAAGCTTTATGCATTATACATGGGACCTCGGTCATTATAATGATATGAATTTGATTAAGAGATAAATAATTAGGTATAATGAGATGGTGAATGCAAGAATTTTGGTAGTAAGAAGGTCTTAAACTAAAGGGTAGATTCCTTTTTAATATTTATCAAATACACAAGATTGAGATGCTATAAATATTTAGTTTTAGTATCTATATTTCCCCTAATATAGTAATGCATATAGATGAAATTACAAGGTTAAAGGAAATAAATTCATACCTAGTTGTGTATAACACACCTTGCCTTTGTTTGAGTCCACTTTGAGTGCTTTGTTGGTGTATGACCTATAACCAAGAGCATATTAAAATATAAATTAGTGCATATAATCTAAAATTTTAGATAATTTAAATGATTAAAAAAAAGAGAGAAAGGAAAGAGTACACCTATGTGTCGATGCAACCATGTTATCTTTTGATGCTTTGACTTGGTAAAGATGATTCCTTATGAAACATTAGAGCTAAAAAAGGTTCAATCCTAAACCTTGGATATTTGAAGAGAGTTATTGGAATGTATTATGCTCCCAATCCAATGCAAGGATGAGTTATGACATGACTTTTGAGATCATTATATCTCAATTGCACAACTCAAGTGTGAATATATATAAAATAGTGAGGGTGAGTGATTTAATCAACTCATCCTATAAATATAGTGAGATTAGATAATTTAATCATTCCAATATATAAAACTGGTGAGGTTAAATGATTTAATCACTTCAACCTATAAGATGAAGTAACTACTGTAGTAGAAAAGGCTCAATAACAACACATCCTAGTGTAATTAGTTCATCTTGGTGAATAGTATAATTGGTAAGTTTTACAAATTTTTATGAAATAATATGGCATATGCACCTTTAATATGTATGATATAGAGTATGTGTGTCATAAATATGAAAAACTATGTTTCAAATCTTTGTAAAATTAGTGCAATGTATAAGAGTTTAACCCAAGTGTATATCTAAATCATGGAATTAAACTAGAGTTTGTGTAAGTGTGGAGGTCATATATTTATGACATGCCCCCATTGATGTTTTTAGATGCTGAGTAACTGAGTAAGTGTGGATGTCATATTCTTGTTACATTCCCCCACTACAATCTAGAAACTAAGAGGTGTATAAGTGTGGAGGTCATGTTTTAATGACATGCCCCCATTGAAATCTGGAAACTATGAAAATGTGGAGGTCATGCTTATATTACATTCCCCCCTTGAGGTGAGGGAGATAGAAACTTGTAAGTACCTTACCTAAAAAGGAAAAGGTACTTGTATAATCTGTGTATGAATCATGTAACATTTATGGATAACATGTCAAAGTAGATATATCAATTATGCTCATAGTATATGATCACATCAAGTTATAAAGATACATGATATAGATAATGGCAATGTTTAGATAGTAATAGTATGAGTTTAATAAAAAATCAAACACACACATAAGAGCACTCAATGTAATTTAAATGAATGGTCCAAGGAGACCTAATACAAGGGGCATGTTCAAATATCATGAAATTAAAGGGGATGACATATTTAATTGTCCAATCATCATAAAATGACATATTCAAATGTCTAATAAACATATAATGGCATAGGGGCCAATAGGAAATGAAAATATTCAAATGTTCTACAAGTAATACAATAACAAGCAATGTAATACACTTAAGGAAGTGAAAAATAGATGAAGCATAAGTAACCAACATAAGTATATTATACTAGTCCCTGCATATATGTGCTAGCAAAAATATTATGTAGTATGGCATATCAAGTACATTATGAAAGATATGAAGATGGATATAGAAATGTGTTAGTAATATAATCTCAAACATGATAATGTATAAAATATCATAATAGATATGTAACTTGTATTAATCATTAAAAAAAATTAAATGCCCCAAACATATTATATGATGTGAGTAGAGGAAAGGTCCAACATTTGGAAGGGCATAGATCATGTGTCTGGGTATGCTTGTATCACACTCAAAGTTATGTGAAACAAACACACACACACACACACACACACACACACACACACACACACACACACACACACACACACACACACACACACACACACACACACACAAGAATGAAATTATATGCTATCTACTAACATAAAGCAAACACTATAGATACCAAATAACTAATAAAATTTGGGAATGCTAGATATTTTGGCATTTTTGAATTATTTGAATGTTTTAGATTTTTGGAATATTTTTTTTTGTATTTTTTGAATTTTAAAGGAAAAAGGCTATCCTATGATCCCATCCAATGAAGTCTCATAGGTATCTCCAAACTTTGAAATTGGTATGTGAAACTTTTGGTACTACCAAGGAACATGCATAGGGGTCATATCAAAATCTATAGAATTTATGGTATCATACATATGTTTAATAAGACTTTATGGTCATGAAGAAACAATAAGAGTAGGGGATATTGGACTCCATCATTTAATACTTTGTGGTTTCTTTGGATTATATATAATTGGAACCTATTTAGTTACTCTAGGTAATTAAGTATGTTATGTAAGCATATCTGAATATTCCATGGAATCCATTATGTGTCTTTGATGTAAAGGCCTCTCAAGTATAGGCCACCTAGGAAAGGGGATTGATTGTTACTTTATATTTCATGATGGATTAATCTTAGTAGGTTAGATAATTAACTATCTTGGAATAAAAATTTCTTATTCAAGTGGATGTTCATATGGAATTTTGGGAACTATGACTACCCTATTGGTATGAATGTATTTAATACACCCATGCATTATATAAGGTACTTCATAGAGTTTATGTATCCAAGTTCATACTAATAACATATCAGAGACTCATATATATGATTTAATAGAGAAAGTGGTAACCACATATGCTAGACCAACTTATAAAGGTAGATCAATCTCACCAATAATGTGTTGTGATGTGTCATTGAATATTCTGACCATTTTGGTTGAAGGGTGTAAATCATCATGTGTATATGCCAAATGTGTAAGTAGTGTCATGGTGCATATGTTATCACTATCATAATTATCAATCATAACACTATAATTAGGCTAATGGTAAAAGGTATGATGGAATAAATAATGAATGAATATTTGAGTCATCATCCACTATTTCACTATCATCAAATGTAATAGAAGGTTTCTAAACCATAGGAGGTATTGTGCATGTATAAGTGACAATAATCCCATCTAATGTGTGCCCATAATGTGATATATGAACCTGTGCATTATATTCCACTTGCACTTATAATTTTTATTAGAATAATATTGAAAAGGATTGTTAAATATATTTTGATTTTGGTGATCACTAGGTTGTGAACCTGAATCCTTTGGAGGATCATTGAATGTAATCTTTTGGTCATCAATAAGGTCTTACATCCTAGGCTGCAAGGTATAACATATGCTCATATATTGAATAGGGCATTGGTTATAGTCACAATGTGTATTAACATAATTTCCTTTGGGTAAAGGTGGACTCATATAAACCTCTATGGGAAGAGGGAGAGATATGAGATGACACTCCAAAATATTCTAAAATAAAGAAGCTAGAAACTCAGGTAATCATGTAAATTCTCTTAAGTTCATTGGATAAGATGAGTCAATTAGGTTGATGTTACACTAATGAACCATTATGGTTGTTTCCTTTTTATGTTCTATATGTTTGACCTTGTAATGTGGTTTGATATGAAATTAAGTATTGGATGTAGTCGGTGTGTTTGATACATACTTGAGTTTGTTCAAGGAAATAAGTTTCTTTTAATGGTTTCAAATAATCTCCAATAAGTCATCGAAAGATTTGAACTTTTTTAAAACAATATAATCATGTAATGGGGCAAATAATATTTGCTTGAATATGTCCTACAATTCTTTATCTAACATTGGATTTGTCATTTTTACCAACATTATTTTTTATCTCAAAGCATATTCATTGATAAGTTCATTGGTGCCTTATTTGATATTTATAATTTGACCATATGACATATTTTTAGTGAAGTTGATAGAGAATTATTATAGGAATTAATTAATTAGAGGTTTGAATTATTTCACTAATTAGAGTGGTAAATCATAAAACCTTCGTAAAGCATAGTCCTTGAGACTCCTTAGAAATAATTTGGTCAAAAGTTTATCATTGGAGGCATAATAAAGACATGCCACATAAAAATATTAGATATGCTATTAGGATCACCCTTTAAATCATAAAATGTGAACTTGGGTGCAACAAAACTAATTGGAAAAGGGTGAAAATATATTTTAGGTGTAAGGGGATTATGCAACACATCTTGTGAATTAATAACATAGGGTGATTTCATATAATTTCACTCGATGTTGGTAATCTTAGTTTGTAGTTTTTAAATCATTTGTAAAATATATTTCACATTTTATTGCTAAAGGTTTAAGTTTTAAAATTCACCAAATGAGGTGTATCCATGGTTTGAGTTGATATATGCATTAAAACTAGTAATTAGGATGAAGCACTAATGGTTCCCATGGAGGATGTAATAATAGTAGTATATATATTTTTTGAAACAATAGCATAAACACATAACTCGTGCCCCCATTATATGTAATAAGAAATGATGTGATCATAGGGAGGCTCATTGGTATGTAATAAATTATAGTACCACCTAAGGATTCAACATCACTAGGTGAAGATGCCTTAGCTTTAACATATTTACTAATCTCACCTCTTGTAACATACAAAAATGCATCCATTAAGGTTTTATTGATTCCTCATGTTCCATTTGAAAATTATTTTTATGATTAATATTTTTAATTTCTTATAAATGAAAAATTTATAATTTTAAACAATGATTTACAACATTCAAAAATCATAAAATAGAAAACCCTAGGCCAGTCTAGGGTTTGG
Source organism: Torreya grandis (assembly GCA_037957365.1). Lineage (NCBI taxonomy): Eukaryota > Viridiplantae > Streptophyta > Pinopsida > Cupressales > Taxaceae > Torreya > Torreya grandis. Next base: position 525,585 of record JARHVA010004629.1, on the reverse strand, counting down.
AGACCAAATGTTAGTTTCACCAAATGTTTAACCCTAAATTTGAAAATGTTTTGATAGGGTTAAAAACATAAAATTAGTTAAAACAAAAGGGTGATAAACGAATATATATCAATCCAATTAATATAAAACTCAAATAAATAATATTCTAAATTTATACAACTAAGATTGATAAAATTAGTAAAATACAACTATTGAAAGATATTATAATAAATAAGAAATAATAGTACTTAGTTTAATATGCATAGGTTTATTTGGATTGAAAATATGTGTTAAATATATAGGATCAATATTTTAGATTAGTCATTAGATTCTAGGATTTGAACTTTTGTGGCCTCAGATAACATCATTGGATTTGGCACTACCTTTGATGCTAGTGTCTGATTGTGATGTAGTAACTGGACCTAGATAAGAGCAACTTCATTATTTTGGGTTTTTATCACCTTTATACTAGTATATTATATTTGGGATATAGGCTATCACCCTTTTTTGATTGATCAAAACCTAGCTATTCACCCTTCTTCACCCTTAAAATAAGTTTTGTTAAAAAATAGGTTAGTAGACTCATGGTGTCAAGCTTCCCTAAAGACCCTTTTATCAATGGGTGATACCTACATAGCTAATTATCTAAGGAGGGCATTAGAATTATTTAATTCTCCCCTACATGTGGTAAAGTGTGTTCAAAAGGGTGTAATATACTATACGAAGATATATACAATGATCTAGATTGTAATTTGACAAATATCACTCATGGGATACTCTTTGAATGCTTCAGAATTATAATATGATTATTCATATGCTTTATATGAGAATAGGGATGAATAGGGTAGAATAGAGTGATTGTATACTTGATTAATTTAGATTTATTGGGTGTTTACTTGGTATTTATTATATGAGGAATGAGAAAGCTTAGACTTGTATTTATACCACACCTTTTGAAAATATCTCATGGCAGGGTTCAATAAAAAAATAAGATGACCCATAGGTTTTTAATCATCCTTAATTTGTATGAATTTTGGTAACTAGACACTAGATAAGGATATAGACACTACCATCAATGGTAGTGTTCATCCATGACTGGTAGTGTCTAGAAGGATAAAAAATAGGTATCGATCTAAAACTAAAGTGCAGGATATTTATCAAATTTTAAGCTTTATGTGCACTATAAAGGACCTAGGTCATTAAAATGATATTAATTGGACTAATAAGAGATAATCAACTAGGCATATTGTGATGGTAAATGCGAGCCTTTTGACAATAAGAAGGTCTAAAACTAAAGGGTAGAGTCCTTATTTATATTTATGAAATGTACAAGATAGATGCTATAAATATATAGTTTTTGTATGTACACAAATGTACACTTTATGAAAGATGTTTCATACAAGAACAATATGGATTTGAAAAAGAGAGATTTTGCATGAAAAATAATGATTTACATACCAAAATCTATTGATAAATCTAAAAATTAGAAGCATCAAAGCTCTGTGTACTAAAATTATGATTTATAGGCAAAAAATAACAAAGTAAATGATCAACCAAGTAGGATAGTAATGGTAACTGATTCTGTTTTATAATGGTTGATTCTATCCTAGAGGAAAATTATCAATGTGTAAATGTAGACTATGAAAATAAGGAGATAAATGGCATGTTTTAGCAAGATTTGATTAGTGTTTTAAACTCTTTAGATATGTAAAGTGAAATAGAAGGGCCAAGAGGTCAACAAGTCAATAAGAGCCAAGGGATTAGAATAATTGATTAATCGATCATTTATGCAAGTAAATAAAAGAATATTATGCAATAATCTAGAAGCTATGTACAATCAATTTTATTTTATTTTTTTGACTTATTTGGATGTTTTTAAATTTTTTGGATATTTGGAAATGAAACAAACCAACCAATAATCTCATAAGTATGATGTTCATAGCAATCTATGAGAAGTGTTAAATGGATGACTTTTTGTGAACAATCTACCTTTGCTTAAATATTATCTAAATATTTTTTCCTTTTTCTTAATCTTGATTTATCATTTTGTATTCTCTTGAAATTGTAACGATTGTGCTTTCATACTCAAATGTGATATAATCATGATCTTTACCTAATGTTTCCCCCATTCCTCTCATCCATGATTAACCTATGTTTATAGTACATTCATCCAATGTAGGGTCAATATGAAATATAATGGAACATGTTTTTTATTTAAGCATAATCCGTATCTCAATATATCCATTGCAACATTGAGGCCCCATAATATTACCCAAGTGTTGACAATCATATCCACGATATTGAAAGAGTGCCATGCTATAAATATTAACGTCACAAAAGGATAAAATTTAAACATTAGTACATTTATTACCTTTTATAAGAGGGCATATACACATAAATTAGCTTTTATTGCTAAAATAATGTACTTGTGATCACTCTTTATACACACTTAGCTCATGCTTGATTCCATGGTCCTTGACCACCATTTCTTTAATTTTATGTAGATTCCCCTTACCTCTTAAGCATATTATGATTCTAAATTTACCTATTAAACATCTTAATAATCCTAATATAATTTTTAGAATGACCCACACTTTCATTTTAGCTATATCTACTCTTTAGATAAGACCACTCCATTTAGACTATCCCCTTCCCTAGTACTATCTTATTTCACCTGTCGCATCTTCCCTCCAAAGAATGACTCTTTGTTTAAATCCAAAATTACCCAATGGGTCATACCACATGTTTTTTAAGTCCATCTAAAGGAATTCCAATATGATCACTATAAAGCCACAATTTCTAACCTTTATCCACTAGAAATCATATGATTGAAAAGCACCATAATATCTAACTGCACATTCAGAGAAAAAAACACCTATTTTTCCCAATTCAAAGTCCACACAACCCTAATATCTCTGATCTAAGTTTACATACACCTCCAAGGTCAAAATTATGTTAATACTCAATTATTTTATTTTGCATTCTTACTTGGATGAATAGTGGGATATTCTAGATAATTAGATCTTATGTTGGCAATTCTTCCTTATCAAAATTAATATTTGTCTCAGTATCCTTAAAAGCATTCATGATGAATAAAAAACAAAAATTTACATATCAATAAGAATAGTATTATCCCTTAATTTTACATAAAGGATGTCTTTATAAACTAATGAGCTCTTTAGTAAATCCAAAATTGAATGTTTTATAAGGGTATTCTTTAATCAATCTATAATATCATACCTTTTGTATCGATTTATTTATCTTACGAGAGGAGGGGTTTGAGTAAGAACTTGTTGATATGATGGTATACCTTGTTGGTTATTAATAACATAAACTACAAAATCTGATATAAGTCATGTGTGAATAATGGGAGTGGGAAGGTAACTATTAGAACCTTGAAGTCTAAGAGGAGTAATGAAAGGTTTCATACATGACCTTTGTCATCTAGTTATAACTGGTGGTAGAAATTATGATTGAATATTGAAGTAATGAGGAACCAGTAACATTTGAGGTTGCTTTGTAGCAATATTTATAGCATTTGAACGTATAACTACTCTTGTTCATAAGTTATTATTTAATTTACAAAATTTTGCATTAATGATAATTGTATCTTGTCTTGTAAATGAGTTATTTTGTGAAAACCTTGAAGTAAACAATGTTTATCCCATATAGCCATATATTTTTCAGAAATAAATAAATAAAAGGATAAAATGTGAAATTCTGAAAGGAAGGATATTAAAAACAATAACATGGGATGATAATTTATAAATAATAGTAGAGAATGAAATGGCCAAAAATTTAAAACCCTAAAAGGTTAGAACCCTAAGGAAACTTAGGGTTTTCAATGCTCAATCAATAAATAGGTTAACCAAATGTTTTATTTGAATTTGAATTAATAAGTGCATTAACTCTTATTTCAATAAATAGGATAAAATAAAGCATGGTTTTTAAATGTACTTTTTAACAACATATTAAAATTAAATGATTGAAATAGACAAAATGAAATGGTTGCAAATAAGGATAACTATGTGAATGAAAGATAAACTTAGCTATATTTGTTAGTATTATTAACTATGTTGATCAACATAATACAAAAACCAAAAAAAGTGAACAAACCAAAAATCTATCCAAAATTTAGATACGAGGTTATGAAAGGAAAATAATGCTGAATAAGGACAATAACACTCCCAAATATTTACTCCATTAGGTGATTTTGTCTTTTTAAAGAAAACTATAAATTAGGGCATGCTCTATTATGACATTTGGGATTATGTCTATGTCCACTGATTTAACATTTAGAAGTGTGCAAGAGATCAAAAAAAATATTTTGAAAGGTAGAAACCCTAGTAAGGTTTGCAATGATTGAAAGACTTGTAAGTAAAAAAGGAGTGTAGTTGGGTTGAGATGGCCCCAATCACTACCATGATGGCTGGACTTTGCTTATATATACAATACTCCAAGGGGAGAAATCAAGCCCAATGTAGTTCTCCCACATAGAGTTTTTTATGTAATTTTGATCCTTAGACTATATGAATGCACCTAAAATCAGATTGAATACTTGATCATGCTTGACTTAGGGATACATAAAATAACTTGTGACTTGGATGAGGATTGCTTGAAATGCTTAGATTCTAAATTGAAAAGAATAGAGATATTTTTCTCAGTGTACACTTGTGTAAATAAGCCTCTATATTGAAATTTCCAAATGAAGTGCTAAGTGACTTGAGTGTGCCTTTATAGAAATCCAAAATGAATGAACACACACTCAGAAGCCTAAAACACAAAACATGACTTAAGGGAAGGTTTAATTTTAAATTTTGATTATTGGTAGGAGAAGGATAAAAATGTTTCCTAGGGACAAATAAGTTTACCATAATTATCCCTATTGGGTGTTATTGTCCCTTAGGAAAAAATGGACTTTAGATTTGGGTTAAGGCATACAAATGCATAATGGCATTTTTAGAAATTAAAACATTTATATATGTGACAGATGGTGATTGTAAGATAAACATAGGTCTTCTCTTGTGCGTAGGATAAGGTGAAGTATTAAAATAGGTATTAATCAAGTGTAAAAGTTAATTAAAGATAAAAAGGGGTAAAATTGACATGATCAAGTATTGATGACCATATTTAGGTTAATACATTATTATACAAATATTATTTTGAGATTAGTGACTTGCATGATACATCTCTCATCTCCAAAGGAGGGTAATCATAATGGGATTGCCTTGAGAAGTCAAGCTCTCATAAGTAATAAATTTTAGACATATGTTAGTATACAATTTTCAAGATTTTAGTATGGTTTAGAATTTTTATATTATGGGTGCATATGACATGTATGTGCACTCTTTATTACAATTACTTGAGTATATATTCAAATATACATGATGCATATGCATGGGAATGTGTAAACAATTATGAGTTATAAGTTTCAAGAAGTTATAAGTTTAACTAACATTCTATATCAATATAGTACAGATATAGGAGGCATGATATTCATTTTTATTTGTGTTACTAAATTTCAAATTTCACTTTTTCAAAGTTCAAAATTTTTAAAGGTACAAAGCTTCAAATATAATATTGATCCATTTGTAGTAGTGTGATTCATCTCATTTTACAAGTGGGCCACATTATAGTTTAGTGAAAATCAACATCTATGGTTACACTATAATGATCTATATTTGGTGGTTCCATCTCTGATTCTCCTACTATAATTATTATACAAGAGTAATTTACATATTTAGATGAGAGTTGGAGCTTACAATATTTACAACTAAAGGATTTTCAATGGTTTTCAAATTGAGACTTGATCACTCTCAATTCACCATAGGTTCAACATTTCTCCAATTTCCACAACAAGGGGGCACAAACCACTCTAATTTCAAGTTAAAAATTGGAGATACTATTTAAGTCTCTACTATTCAGTTCTAGAACTCCCTACTACCAAAATTATAGCATTCATGATCTCACTATACCTAACTATTTATCTTATGATTTAACCCTATCATTTTTAATGACCCAAATATCTTGCACTATACATAATGTTAAAACTTGATATATCCTTCATCATCAGTTTTATATTCTCAGTAGCTTCCTCTTCTATTAGACACTTGCATACCACATAGGGACACTTGCATTGATGAAAGTGTTGAGATTCTTATCAAGTGTCCAGTACTCAAAAGTCATATAATTTACAAATCTTTCAAACCATATGAGTCAACCCAATTTTTATTTAACTGTTCTATGAGACATTTAAAAAATATATCATATAAATATAAATCTAAGCCTACTCATTATTAATCTAATAAATACCAAGCAAAAACCTAATTAAAATCACTTAATCAATTTCATAACTAATTTATACTACCATACTCTTCCCTTTTTTCATATAAGTCATATGAGTAGTCATATTATATGATTAAATCACTCAAAGAATATCCCATGAGTAGTATTTTTCAAGTTACAATTTTGATCATTACATGCCCTTGCATATAGTATATTTCACCCTTGTGCACATACAAACCAACACCTAGGGTAGAACTACATATGTCTAAGACCCTCCTTGGAGTATTGGCTATGTAGTTAGTTCTCATTAATAGAGGGGTCCTTGAGGTTATCTTGACACTATGATCCCACTAACCTATTTGGCAAGGAACAAAGAACTAAGGTGAAGAGCTAGGGTTTGATCCACATATAGTCATCAATAACCTATGCATGTGAATAAAAGACATCAATATAAAGGTGATAATAAACCCAAAAATCTCTAGGTGGTCACTCTATAATACAATAAATTTCATGTACTAGACAAAAATGTTGGGATCATGATAACTGCATTAATGTAACTGTCCCAAGGCTGACATAAATGTCTAGGTCTCAAAAAATAATATTTATAGAATCCAACGACTAGATCTTGATCTTGTTCTTACATGTTTCCATGTCTGTACTTCTTAGATATGACTGTGTATTTTTAGATAAGTTAAGTATTATCTCTTATTAGTGTTTATGAAATTAAATTATTCTTTTAAATGTTATTTTTATATTTAACATAACTCAATATTTTAATTCAGAATATTCATTTATCTAAGTTTTCAATAAAATGGTCTACTCTAAATTTTTTTTATTCATCCTTGTGTATAAGATATTCTACCCCATTAAACCTAAACTAAAATGTTTTTATAAAGGGTTAAATAATTGAGGAACCTAACCATTGTGTCTTCTCATGCAAATCCTAGCTTGCTCTATGGTTTTGAGCCTCTTAAGATTTTTGCTTCTTGTACTTATTCACATTTTTTCTATTATTTATCTGCAACCTAAGTGTGTCTTATATTAGGTGGTTTTACTATTGAATATCTTGAGTTAGCCCTTGGGACACATAAAATATCTCAAACTAATACCATGTCAAATTCTACTAATAATGAGAATGCCAATAATGATAATGATTAAAATAATGGAAAAATCCTTATAGAAGTGTTTAAACCTAGGTTTGGATAAGGATGTTATGGGGTTAGGGTTACAAATATATAAATGAATGAGCACAAGGGTGATAAACAAATTATCATGACATTTAATTTTAAAACTCAAATAAAACACACACACACACACAAACACACATTTTAAAAAATCAAATAAAACATATATATATATATATATATATATATATATATATATATATATATATATAAAAATTATAACTATGCTATATATTACAATGATAATGAAAATAAGATAATTGGTTTTGATGATAAAATAGATCTGGATTTAAAACAAGCAAAAAGCAAACTGAAAAAGGATTCTAGATCAATCATCAAAATTTGAAAATCTAACTTGTATAGCCTCAGACACTTGCGTTGACCTCATACAATTAAGTTGATGTTTTTATCTAACCTGGATGTAGGTGTCCTATATGAAATACCTAATAGATTTAGATGTGACCACTTGTTATATTTTGGGTTTTGTGTTGCCTTTGCTTTAGTGTGCTCAGATCTAGATCATGGTATATTACTCCTTGTAAAATTACAAAACCCTAGTTCTTCATCTTCATAATGGCTATAGGAAAAATGGGTTAGTAGGCTCATAGTGTCAAGCTAACCCTAAATACCCTTGTATCAATGGGTGATCTCTATATAACCACTATTACGAAGAGGGCCTTATACTGATATAGTTCTTCCTTAATGTGTTGGCTTGTGTGTACACAAGGGTGCAATATGTGTAAATCAATTACAATAATGACCTAGCTTATAACTTGAAAATAGAACTCATGGCATGCTCCTTTAGTAATTCAAACTTGCAGATGTGTTTTCCCTATGATTGATATGGAAATATGAAAGAACAAGGAACCTTTTCTCACTCGAATGCTTTTTGATCATTGACTTGTGAGAAGGTGTGTGATTACTAGGTCTTTACTAGGTCTATAACGAATAAGGGTTAATGTTGTATATATATACCAATCCCTTTGGAGAACATCTCACATTAAAGCACTTAGACTGACCTTAGGATATGTTTCATTTATAAATTGGATGATTTTATGGCACTTGACACTTGCATCAAAATGTGACCTTTGTGTCGATGTAGGTGTCTGACTAGAATGCAAGTGTTTAAGTAGTTGGAAAATATGTGTAAATCCAAAGATTTTAGATATAAAATATAAGTAGATTTATTGCATTCTCACCAAGATAGATTGCCTAGGTCATCAACTGATATTGGTTAGACTAAAGGATAAGTAATTTGGCACATGGAGATAATGTATGCAAGCCTTTCAATAATAGGAAGGGTCTATAACTAAGAGGACCAACCAAGGTATGTATTTCCTAAGTGTACAAGATTGAGGTGATATATAAGTCATAAATAGTGTCTAATTTTGCCCCCCTTTAATCTAGTAATGAAATTTCAAGTTTAAATGAAAATATATGTATACCTAGGTGTGTATAACACACCTTGCCTTTGTGTGAACCTAGCTTGAGTGCTTTGCTAGTGACAACCTGTAACTAATATCATGTTATAAGATATAATAAATAAATATAATATAAAATTAAAAGCATTTTAAATGATTGAAATTGAAAAAGAACAAGGTTTAGGAGTACACTTGTGTAGTACAAGCACCTTTTCTTTTGATGCTTTTATTTGAAAAGATTAAATATGTATCACTATGAAGTATTAGAGTTGAGATTAAGAAAAATATAAATATGGAAAGTGCATATATATAGAAATATTAAAGGATAAAACTTACCCCAACCTTAGAGCTAAAGGTGAGTTGCCACCTGACAGTTGAGATTAGCTCAACTATACCCAATAATATGTATAACCTGGTGAGTGTGAGTGAACCAAGTCAACTCACACTATAAATTTGGTGTGGTTTGATGATGTAATAAAGTCTAACATGTATAATTTGCAAGATTGAGTGAATTTTTAACCTTAACCATACCAAAAACCAAACTAAATAATATCGTAGATTAGCTTAATATAGTCCATAAAAGTCTAACTTGGTGGGTGAAGATAGTCCATAAAAGTTTTTGAAATATATAAATAATTTTAGTTTGAAACATTAGGTGCACATTGAATGACATAAGCACCTTAGATATGTCTCATGTTAAAATTGTGTATAACAATGGTACCAATGTATAAAATTCTACCAAGTGTATTTGAATCATATAACTGTGAATTTGGCCAATTTGAAATTTGAAAAAGTGTGGAGGAAATTTTTCCAAAACATGCCCCCACTATAATATAGGTATGTTGAATAATAAATAAGTGTGGAGAACATGTTTCCAAAACATGCCCCCATTGAATTTGAAACTATCACAAATGTGAAGAACATGTTTTCAAAAAATGTTGCCACTACAATCTGAATATGTGAAGCAATGTGGAAGTCATGCCTCTATGGCATGCCCCCATTTAGAGGTGAGGGAAATTAGAAACTAGTAGTTATCTTATCTCAAAAGGATAAGATACCATGTAAACTATGAATGTACCATGTAACATATAAAGGGAAAATTTCTAAGTAGGTATATCATAGAAGCACATAAAATGTGATCACATTAAAGCCTACTATGCATGATACAGATCATGAAAACATATATAGAGTAATAATACAAGATCAACAAGCAACCAAATACACACACAAGAACACTCAAAATTAAGTAAAAAGATAATGGTTCAAGGAGATCTCAATCAAGGGGCATGTTCAAATGTCATACAATCGAAGGGACATGAATTAGTCAAATGCCCACCAAAAAATGATATATTTAAGTGTCCATACAACAATCAATGGTATATTCAAATCTCAAAGAGGCAAATAAAAGCATGGGGGATACAAACAATGGAACATATTCAAATTATCAAACAAGTAAGACAATAGCAAGGCAAGACACTCAAGGAAATAAATGAATGAAAGCATAATCAACCAATATAAACATAACATACTAGTCCATGAATCATGTGTTATCAAAAATGTTAAGTATATGGTATATAAACTACACCTCAAAAGATATGAGCATGGATAAAGGCATGCATAAGTACATAAGCTCAAACATGATAATGTAAAATGACCATATAATGATATAACCTAGATGGATCATGATCAAATAAGTGGATGCCCCCAATGTCCACATGACATGAGTAGAAGGAAGGACTAGCATTTGAATGTGCATAAATCATGTATCTATGTATGTCTATATCACATTCAAAAGATGCATGAAACACATGCGTATATAGAAATAAATGATATGATATCCACTAACATAGAACTAACAACATAAATGCCAATGAGCTAATAGAACATGTAAATGTGGAAAATATTTTTGGAGTTTTTTTTTAAGTATTTGGTATTTTTGAAATATTTGAAACTAGATAAGCTACCTTTTGATCTCATCTAATAGATAATCATAGGTATCTCCCCACTTCTAACTTGGTGCAATAAATTGGTGATACTTCCAAGGTACACATATAGGTGCAATATCTATCTCTATAGTATATGTGATGTTTTATGTATGTATAATAGGACTATGCGATCATGGATAAACATTAGGAGTAGAGGTTTGTATAACCAATCATTTAAGTGTCTGTAGTTTCTTTAGAATATAAATAATAGGAACATGTGTAGGTGCTTAGGATATTTGAATGTGGTGAGTAGTAGATGAGGATTCTATAAAACCCACTATGGTTCTTTGATGCAATGGTCTCTCAAGAAATCACTACCTAGTAAATGTTATTACATGTATCTTACCCTTTTGAGGAAGATTAACCTTAGGAGGTTTGATAATTAACTACATGGGTATAAATTTATATTGATCAAGAGGATGCTCATATGAAACTCTAAAAATTGTAATTACTAGATTGGCATGAATGTATTTCACACAACCATGCACTATATAAGGTACTACTCAAAGTTTATGTATCAAATATTATCCCAATAACATATCAAAGACACCCATGGAAGGTATATATGAGAAGGTAGTAACCACATGTACAGGCCCCAATTGTAAAGGTAAGTCAATCTCACCAAGAACCTATTGTGTGGTCCTATCAAATACTCCAACTAATTTGGTTTAAGGATGTAAATAATTATTTATACAACCCAAATGTGTAAGTAATGTTATAATACAAATTTTATCACTTGCACCATTGTCAATCATAACACTACTTATAGGCTAGTGATCAAGATATGCTCAAATGAATAAGGAATGAATATTCAAGTCATCATCCCTAATCTTATTGTCATTAAAATTAATAGAATGTCTCTAAACCATAGTAGGTATATGCCAAGTATATGTACCAATAATCCCATTTAATGGGTGTTCATAATGATATGGAGGAGGATGCACATTATATTTCATTTACACTTTTGTATCCTTCTTTAAATGATCTTGCAATGAATTTTTAAATATTTTTTATTTATACTGATCATCAAGTTGTGAACTTGATTCCTTTGAAGGATCATTAAATATAATATTTTGGTCATCAATGAGGTCTTAGATCGTATGCTTCAAGGTAAAATATCTATTCATAAAATTATTAGGGCCTTGGTGATAGTCACAATAAGCATTCATATCATATAATTTGCATATAAGTATACTCATATCAACCTCTAAGCATGGTATTAATGAAGTTAGACACTCAGATAATCATGAAAATTGTCTTTGTGGTGCATTAGATAACATAAGCCAATTGGGTTGTTGTGACACTGCATTAACTATAGTGGTTGTTTATGTTTTAGGCTTGGGAGCATTGATCTTATAACTTAGTTTGATAGTAAACTTGGTATTAGATGTAGATTTAGATGTAATCAGTGTGTTTGTTACATACTTAAGCTTATTCAATAAAATAAGCTTCATTTCACGGTCCTGAACAACGTGTCATAAGTCATCAAAATATTTGAAATTTTTGAATACAATGGAATCATGTAAAGGAGTAATCAAAATTTGATTTAAAATATCTTGAATATCTTTATTTGCCATAGGATTGGTCATTTTAGCCAACATTTGTACCTTAAGACATACTCATTAATAGGTTCATTGGTTCCTTATTTGATCTTTGTAATTTGGTCATAGGAAACCTTTTAGATAATGTTAATAGAAAAGTGTGCCAAAAAATGATCTGCAATAGGTTTTAATGCCTTTATTGATTGAAAAGGTAAATCATACAACCATATCAAAGCATAATCCTTGAGGATCCTTAGAAATAATTTGGTCAAAAGTTTATCATTGGAGGCATAATAAAACCATGCCATAAAGAAGGATCAAAGATGTTGTTTAGGATCACCCTTTCCATCATAAAATATGAATTTAGGTGCAACAAAACTAGTTGGTATGATGTGAAAATATATCTCATATGTAAAAATATTATGCAACACATCTTGTGAATCAATAATATGAGTAAACTTTTAAGCTTTTATTCAATATTTGTGACCTTGTCCTCTAAGGTCTTTATAACTTGAAGAAGAGTTTTCATTATAGAGCCATTGGGATTTAGATTAGCAAGATGAGTAGTCACCAAAGGGTAAATAAAAATGGTTTGAGTAGTAATAGGTAATGAAACCTACATTTGAGTTGAAGCATTTGGTAAACCCATGGTAGATGTAGAAAAAGTATTCTGGATCATATAGAATAATGGTTAAAAAACATAACCCATGTCCCCACTAGATGTAGGAATCAATGGGAGGTATGTTTTAGTTATGAACTTTGATTTTTTAATTTCCAATATAGTTTTGAGGATTACATCAAGGTTCTCATGGTTTTAATGAATTTTCTCATGAAACAATGTAATAGCTTGCACTTGCTCATGGTCTAGTTGCTGATACTCATTATTTTCATGAGAATCTTGGTTTTCATTATCAAATTATTATTCTATGATAACATCATAAGTATGTTGTTCATTTTCAACATTTGTATCATCATGATCCATAAGATTAGGATCCTCATTATTTTTAGACATCTTAGGTGGTATAAGGGGAAGTTCAATGTGTTCAATAGGCAAATCACCCAATCTAGGGATATGCTTAGGTTGGATATAAAATAATATAAAAAATAACTAAAAAATCATACCAATTTGAAACACTAGCTCATTAAAAACCCTAATAATTATAAAAATTTGCATTCACATGAATCAGGTTCACCTAATGTGTAACCCAATGTTTGGATAAGAATCTTATGGGGTCAGGGTTAAGAATATAGAAATAAAAATCACAAGGGTGATAAATAGATCTATATTAGGCCAATTAATTATAAAATTTAGATAAAACATATACTAAATTTATTATGGTGAGATATGCTAAAAATGGAAATTATAGCCATGCTAGATATTATAATCATAATGAAAACAAGATAGTTAGTTTTGATGTTAACATAGATATGGATTTGGAACATGCAAGAAGTATAATGGAAAATGATTATGGATCAATCATCAAATTATATAAATTTGACTTTTATAGCCTTAGAAACTTGCTGTAGACACTGAAATCGTGTCTAACCCTTGGTCATCCTCCCCCTTGGTCCATTCCTAACCCATTCCTAAACCATGCACTTACTAATTAAAAATAATAATTTATTATTAATATCCTCCCCTTTGACACATCACCTATAACACCTCATCTGACACCTCGCCTTGGACTATTTCCCACCCTATGACTCACCCAAGACCTATTATTACTTCTTTCTAACTGCCTAACCAACTCTCGTGCGTATTTAGCCCAACCTTCAACAATTCTCCAACAGATTGTGCACTTAGCGGATGGAAAACGGGCTTGGTGGCTCTTTTACTCGGTCTTCACCCGCTGACATCAATTTTACTTAAACCAAAATTCAAGCCTTTGACGAATCTAATCACAAATTGTTAATCTCTGGGGAGCTAATCACGAATCTCGAATCCTCTTTCGATGAAACAAAGTTCTCGTGTGCTCTGGCTTCTTGTTTTCTTGCAGGGATCAACATTCTTGACAGCATTTTCTAGGCACTAAGGTCTTGTATCAGACATTTTGCACAGGGATTGCATGATATCTCCATCACCAGTGGCAATGGAAACACAGCTTCTGCACCTTTGCCAACTCGTGTCACAGCTAAGTATTTCTACTATTTTTATTTCAGTGTCATTTCAAATATATTAGCATTCTGTCTACTATCTACTCCAAACATCCTTGACCCAACCTTCTCTGTTCTTCTTAGAGAGGCTAAAAAGCCTTCTCTCACTTCTTATTCCCTTTTCTTTGCCTCTGACACCCATTTAGTCTCTCTTTAGACAACACCCTCTGTCCAATCAACTCAGCACAAGCTATCAGAGACCTACAGACCATCTTAAGACCAATCTGATTAACTTGACTAAATTGCTTCTCAGAAAGGCTGAAAGGCCTTTTTCCTACTCCTTACCCCTTTTTCTGACAACATACCCTCTGCCTTAATTCTTACTAAAGATTCTATCTACTATTTTACCATCCCACACAGACCCTCAGACCCTCAGACAAAGCCTCAGTCCATTTTGCAGACCAAGACCAGACCTGTAACACATCCCTGACTATTGCCCCAGCTGACCTCGTCCATTTCCCCTACCAACATCGGCATCATAACCGACATCGGTGACCTTCCTGATCGACACCGGCAATATCACCGACGTCGGTGACTGTGCAAAGCAGATCCCAGCTTATCAGGTACGCATTTGCTTTTAGTTCTTTATTTTTAGTCTTTTATTATTCCTCATTTTTTTCTCTATCATATTCTATTTTAAACAGTGGACTGTCATCCTCCAAGAAGCCTTAGCACTTCTAGGACCAAGCTTATGCTTGGCAGTCCACCCTTTTGTCATCTAACATTTCTTGTGTTGTAGTGTCTTTCCCTTTTAGGTGTCATCCTCCACAACCAAAGAGGAGTTCTCACTATCGTCTAAATTCTGGTGCGCAAAATTATATCTAGGTACATACAAGCCTTAGACCTTTTCTCTTAGTTTCTTAATTCTCTCTTTGAATATAGAAAGTGAAAATAACATAGAAACATTCTGGCACGCCCGGTGGGACCCTTAGGGCCTTCCTTGGGTTCCTTTCCTTAGGTGCATTAGGTTTCTCCCTCTTCACCTCTTTCTTCTCTTCTAAAAGACATCATAAGTAGGAATAAAAAGAAATTTTCTTTCTTTTCTTGCATTTCTAGACTAGTCAAAAATCATATTCTTCAACCCTTTCTCAACTTGTTTTCATTCCAACTTAAAATTTTGACTTGGGGCTTAAAATACATTGTATTCCATTTCTGCTTGCTTGCATTTCTTAGTCCACACTTAGTAATTAACAACCGCATATTGAATTAATCGTAGTGCACTTGATGTTACACAACCAAACCACGTGCACTAAATCAAACATCAAACTTACCTGAGACAAGGCCCAACTGGGATTTTATCACCCAGCGGATACCTTACCTGTCCCGGCAATCCTACTTGGATTTCACCACCAAGGGGAAAGCCCACTTTGTTCTCTGGCATAGTCTAATCTATAGGGGAAGTATATTTTGGCTAAGTGAGACTAGCTTACCACTGGGATCGTGAAGTGAGGGGAGCTTGCTCCTTAGCACCAGGCCAAGTACGGAACCTAACACAGATTTTTGAGCACCTAAACAAACCTGAAACTATCCATAGACTACCTCTTCTAGGACCCTTCTAACAGCCAACCTCCCCAAACATCACTTTAAGGCATAAGCCACACGAGCTTAATAATTTATTTCTAGGGATTTAACACTTAGGCTCTGCTTGTGTTCTTCATCTTTTCTGTTCTTATCTGCTTGTTTGAGCTAGTGAGGACGTTTTTCTTCTTTTTTTTTTTTTCAAAAACTCTCAAGTCTTTTGGGTTTTTGGAAAACACAGTCATCGGCATCAGTTTTACCACCGATGTCGGCCACCTTTTATCGCCGGCATCAGTTATCTGACCGACGTCGGCCATCTTTCTCACCGACATCGGTTTTCCAACCAATGTCGGTCTCTGTCACAGTTCTTTTTTTTCAAAACAACAACCTTAAAACCCACCCCTTTTTCTATCAAAACCCCATTCTGAGTTTTTGAAACTGAAAAAAAACATAGTTTTCTAAAACCTGACCCTTTCTTACCTTGAATGGTTTTGACACGCAGTCAAACCAAGGCTCTTCTTAACCACGCGAGGCAACAACTGCTTCCACCTTCACCATCCATAACCAGTCCTATAATGGAGTTCCACTTGGAGACTGAAAGAACTCCTACTCGCCCAACCCCGCCCCAGACTCCTATTGTCCTAGAAGGGGACCAAGATTTCGCATGATTCTTGGACCTCAACGTCAAAGCCTTGTAGCACTATCTCACGCATAGCCAAACGTGAGACTCCCTAGGCAACCTAATCTATGGGTTGCCGACTTTCTTAGTCGAGACAATGATCACATCAACAACATCTACAATTCAACCTATAGACAATCAAGCCAACACCTCGACTAATAACCCAACCGTGTCCTACCTTCAAAATTTAGCCTCTCCTTCTAGACCTACCTCCATGGGGGTTCTGGTACCCCCTCAACCTCAAACTACTCAACCAAATCCTACACCTTTCCAAAACCTAGTGGTCTCTATCCCCCCTACTCTTGCACCTATCAACACAAGAGTAACTGTCTACCCTTCAACAAGTGTGGCTACTCCTCAACCATCTTTGACAGCCCCTATCCAATTTGTGCCCGCCAACCCCATAACACAAGTGCCCTTGGCTTCAAATTCCATCCCAATAACTAGCTACCCATATGTTGCGTCTACACAAATGCAACCAACCACATCATATGCCCCTCTCAATATCTTTTAAGCACCTTATAATCTAGGGGGCGCTCCACCCACCAATCCATTAGCAGATATCATCAAAATGCTGATGGACAAGATGTCTAGCCTAGAGACCTCTGTTTCTGGCTCACGCAATGCTCTCTCATATGAGCAAATTTGCAATGAGCTCATTCATCCTTCTATCCTGATCAGGCCATATCCCAGCCAATGGGAACTTCCTAAATTTTCTCAGTTTCAAAGCAAGGAAGACCCACAACAGCACTTACAGGCATTCAGACATGCCTGTTACCTTATTGCCCATGATGATGCATTGCTTTTACGCACATTTCCTATGTCTCTCTCTAGTGCTACACTTGACTGGTATAGCTCTCTTGCCAGCCATTCCCTCTTCACATTTACACAGCTGGCCCAGCTCTTTCTTGATCACTTCTCCATCAACATCACCAAGAAGGTCTCGATCACGGACATCTATTCTATCCACCGATTCGAGGACGAATCCATAGCTGACTTCGTTGCTCACTGGAGAGGCCTCATCAATCAACTCTCCTTTTCCTTACCCCAACCCGAACTTATTGAACTTTTCTCCCAAGCCTGTGCCAAACATATTTCTTCCACCTTACAGGTTCAAACCTTTCGCACCTTTGACGAAGCCTTCACGATGGCCCATAAACTTGAATTACGTGCCATCGAGGAGAATAAAGTCAAGTTGTGGAGCAAGAATCCCAACTCTAAGATCAATGACTCCTCTTCTTCTAAACCTTCATCATCCAATCCTAAGTCTAAAGCTTCAGCTAACACTATGGTCATTAGACCTTCATCCTCTTCAACCAATCAACCTGAGCCATCCACATCTTAGAGCGCCACCCACCAATTCCAGCAGAGATACGTACAATGATAGTATACTCCTCTCAGAGAATCATACGCGTCTGTTCTAGAAAAACTTGTTAGACAGGGGGTTCTCAATCTCCCCCAGATCCGACCACCTCCACAATTTGATTCCTCACGCGCCATCCCTGCGTGGTATAGGGAAAATGACTTCTGTAACTACCATCATGTTAAAGGCCATGACACGGGAAACTGTAAGACCTTTAAAAACATAATCCAAGACATGCTTGAAAAGGGTGACCTCATCCTAGACAATCCCAATGCACCTCCTAATCAGGGCATCGACATCTTCAAGCAACCATTCCCCAATCATCCACCGACCCAAAACAATGTCCAGACCTTGATTGACAACATTCATGAACACAACATTCAAACAGTCAATACGGTCTCGCCCTTCATCCCCAACCAACTTCAAGAGGTTAGTCCATCTATCAGTCCATCACGTGTGGATGAACCTCTTTCCCTAATTAGTTCTTCGTCAACCTCTCTCATCTTGAAGGATGCCTCAACCTTACCGGCACACCGGCCTCACCATCCTCCTTCCTACTACCTATGGAGGACCCAACCCTTCCTACTCCTCGACTGCAAGTGGAGGGCACCATCATCCCTACCCTTTACCCGCTTGAGGAGCCACATTCTCCAGTTCCTTCTCTATTAAGAGAAGAACCTGACTCTCCATCTTCTTCGACCAATGACAATCCAGTTATAACTCCCACACACCTTGGGTCTGAGACTATCACCACACCTAACACATTTTCAGCCCCGCAACCACTCACATCTTCTCAAGGACCCAAACCTCATCCAACATCTTCTCAACCATTTTCCTGACTAGTGGAGAAAATCAAACTTCTCCTTTCAAGGAAAGTGGAGCATTAGGGATTGTGGGAGCATCTTAAAGCTCTTCAACATCCCCGTGCCCTCTCGTCTCATGCTGCCAATCCTCCCAAGGCAGAATCTCCCAAGACTTTCAACAAAGACTAGACTCCCACTTCTAAACCTACATCTGCCCCATCTAAACCGATCAAATCACTCAGCATTCACCCTGTCTCTACCCTCACTCACCTGCAAGTGAAGGTGGACTTAGACCAGACCTCGACCAATAGTAGTCTTCCAACCAAGTTAAAGAAGACTGCCAGACCACAAAAGTGAACCCCTCCTCCACCATCAACATTACCCTCCATTTTAGGCCCTCATCCTTCTACCCTAATCAGAGTGCTCCCTACTCCAACCTTTAACCAAAACAAATTACCTCCATTACTTCCTTTGCCAACCCCAAGTCTACCCCCTCTCAAAAATTTGGCACCTCTCACGAAGAAAGTGCCATCTTCACATGTGGCCGCACCACCAACCCAAAAGATGGTACAGAAACCTCCTTTAACACTGCCTAAGCAAAAGTCACCAGCATCGCACACATCGACTAGCACGGACCCCTTAGTAGGTTCATACGCTTTGATATTGTGCCAAATGTTGCAGACTTCCAGCATAACCCTTCCACCCATCAGGCCTTTCCAACCTCTCAGGTCCAAGCCCTCCTGGTTTGACGACATGAAGATTTGCTTATACCATCGTATGCCAGGACACGATACCGAGGCTTATTGTGCCCTCAAGGCCGTCATTCACTGCTATATGGAGAAGGACACTCTTTTCCTTGAGGACACTCTTGATCGACCCTTGACACCTTCCCATCCAACCTCTTCAACCACATCAACATCTCACCAACAGGCCATGACCCCTTCTTCACCTCCTATCTTTGAAATCAATTCTATCTACATAACCACTAGGTCACAAAAGGACAAGGCAAAAGAAAAAGCCACCATTCCTTGGACCTACCCTTTCATCAAGCCACCTCAATCGCCCAAGCCTAAAATTTCTATCCTTGGTGCATCTCAGCCTTCTTCTTCTTCCTCTTCTAGGCTGATTCATGACTCCATGTTGAAACAACTTCACCAAATGCCCATGAAGATGACCTTGTATGACCTTATCTAGAGCTCCCTCCACCATTGTCAAGCTCTAATCAAAGCCTTGCAGGCAGCGGAGGTCCAACCTGAAGACCCTCAACCACTAACCACCCTAGTCCATTCCTTATCCCCTGTCACCTCTATCACTTTCAGTGATTCTAAAATTCCTACCTCTACCTTGGAAGATCAAGACGCTGCTCTTTTCATCACAGCCTACGTTGATTAGACACGTATTAAGCACATTATGATTGATGGAGGTGTCAACATTAATATCATTTCTACCCATGCCTTTGATCAACTGGCTCTTCCCAAGAATTGCATATCGAAGACCGACACAATCCTTAGATCCTTTAATGACACCATCACTAACACTATTGGCACTGTTGTCCTCCATATTCGCGTTGGCCCATGCACAATCCTAGAGCTCTTCGACATCATTGAGGGAGAATTCCAATATAACATGCTATTAGGATGACCTTGGATCCGCGCCATGGCTTGCATCCCTTCAACACTTCACCGTTGTGTCAAATTTGAACATGACAGACAAGTCCATGTCATTCCTGCCGAACCATCCCCTTTCAAGACTTGTAACACAACCTATCAGCCAAATGACATCCTCATTCCTATCAAGCCATCAACCCTGACACCGCCTCCATCCAGGGAAGCTTCAACTAGAATGCAAACAGTGGTTGCCATCACATCACCTTCTCAAGCGACAACCAAGGACCCCTTGGAAGACATCTTTCAGTGACTTTCACTTGGGGAATATCGCTTGTTGACCTTAGACATGTTCCAAACTCTACAAGAGTATGGACGCCTTCACCACAGCCCTAGTTATGACCATCAGATCGGGTGGTCGTGCCTTATGGTCCTCCTCACCTCCGAACTAACCTCGTCTATGGGGGGCTCAACCAAGCTCCTCTTGACAAGAACCCTCTCTCTTCACCCTAACCATTCACATTAGACTTCTCATTTCTTGGCAACCCTGCCTTTGCACACACTTACCTTTATAGGTGTGCATGGAAGGGTTTTGGTTTTGGATGCTATGAGCAGGGCTCCCATCAGCCCATCGAGCCGCTCAATGATGACAATGCCAAGAAACGGTATGGCCTGGGATATCACAACCCCACTCAGGCCTCCACAGATCTTTGCCTCGAGCCAACCATTGACCAATCTCTAGGCTCACCCATTCCTCCTCCTTCACCTACGGAGTCAGTGGTTTCCATCCCTCCTAACTTTTTCAATGCCTAAATGCCATTTGCTTGGGAACCCCTGACCTATCAACCAGGTGGGTTACCCAGGTCTCTCCCCTTCGTCTCCTCTCTATCTCATCCACACTGGGTGTTAGACATTCTTCCTACCACCAAATGGCTGGGGGGAGTTTGACTTTATACTGCCTATCATGACCTCAACCAAACATCAATCACATATCAACCATGAACTCAATCAATCATCAAATAAGACCTTGACCAAGCAACCAAACCTTGACCAATCATCAACCTTAACCTCTTAATCATGGCCAAACACCAATCTCGACCCGGCCCTTAACCAGTCTTGACAAATCAACGACCACATCAACCAACTTCTTAATCATCACCAGCATGTCACCAATATAAAACGAAGTAAACGAGGCAAATTTTCTCCTAATTGGTTCAGACCTTATATCATCATGCACAAGTATGGATCAGGGACTTATCGTTTGTCTTCTCTTGAAGGCCGACCAGAACCTGAGCCCCTTAATGCCTTGCATCTACGACCATTCTACTGTTAGTCGTGTACTCATCCACTTGACATTTAACTTGAGCTTGTCCCTTGAGCAATCCCTGTCCTTTTAATCCTCAATCCTTTCCACCATTTTTCCCTTAACAAATCCTCTATAACCCTTTTATGACGTATGAATGCTTTGTCCTAATAAAAGGGAGCCCTTGACCTTCTATAGTCTTGTTCATGACTCAACATTCTGTCAAAAATAAATTAAGATGTCAAAATATCCAAGGTCACAAAATCAAATAAAAAAGTAGACTGCTCCCTCGAAGGACAGCTATACTATCATTGCTGTAGCTAATAGACTGCTCCCTCGAAGGACAGCTATTCAAAAGCCCTTAAACATATATAAGTAAAATATAGACCACTCCCTCGAAGGATGGCTATGACTAAATATTTCTATAAACAACACTTTCTTAGAAGCTTCCCGCATCGATCAGCTTCACAAATGACCACCAAGCAAAGTGACATCTCTATGTGGACTTCCCGCATTGATCAGTCTACTCTCAAAAAAAAAAAAAAAAAAAAAGGGTCATGGACTTGGCTTGTAGTTGTCTCAGGGTCTCCTATCAAAAGGGGCAAAGTTATCACTACTAACAAGGGGTTACCCTCTCCTCACATAATCACGCCTATCACCCCAACATACTCAAGGGATTTCGAGCTCACTTAATGTCAAAGTGATTTGATTACCTCTCTAACACAACCTATGGTCAACGACGCAATGCATAAATGGGGTTTTTGTTCTAACAACCCCTATCTATGCTGTCATTCTGGTCCGTGTCAATGAAAGAGCAATTTGCCTTTCACTTTTTTTTCACACTTTGGTCACGCATTCAACCCAATCATTATCTATCCACCGAAACCACCAACCAAAACATTTTTAAACCACCAACATGACATTATGACATCATACATCATCATAGACCATTCACATAGTTTCTATGGACAACAATACACATAGGGACTATCGACCAGACACAATTTATGTTAAGCATAAACCATTACTTACTGAAGCATAAATAGACCCAATTCATTTCTAGCATACATCCATCACGAATATGGAAAATTGCTAGGGATGAAAGACCACTTGACCAATGTTGCAGAATACACCATCACACAATATAGAAAAGGCTGCAACATCATCTTATCCTCATCATTTCAACACATGACCAAAATCAACCACTTCGATCTTTTTCCTCCCTCTTGGGAGAACTACATTGGCTTGAGGCCCTAACAACAGGGGCTATGTAGGCAACACTCAGTTGACATGGGGTCTTCTAGGGTTAGCTCAGCCATTCCTTCATCACATTTATTCCATCACATTTTTTTCATCACCTGCCAATCACATCACAAACAATTACCTATTTTCATAATCATTAACATTAATCATTTACATTCATATCATTAATTATTAATCCTAATCATACATTCATCATCATATCAACACAACAATATCAGCATCATAATCCTAAACATCATATCAAAACATGTATCAAATCAAAATAACATACAAACACATCCATAACATTTTTCATAACACATCAATGATCAAAATCAAATCATATATATATCAATGTTTTACAATGGCATAATCTATGCCTCTGTCTCTCTCTCAAAAAATCAAATACATCTCGCATCATCAGCTCACAGGCTGATATATACATAGTATCAAAATCTACCCTCAAGGTTGTGGCTGTGGTGGTGGTGGCGGTGGTCAAGAAGATGCTGTATCCTCTCCCCCCTCTGATCTGCACCATCTGCACGAATCAAAAGCCATCACTTGTGACATAGACCACTGTCGGCTTAGCTCTGCCCTCATCTCAGAGTATCGCTGTATCTGAGGGAACCCCCTGATGGCCCTCTCATAATAAGCGATCTCGTCCAGTGCATCATTATATCTAACTATAGATACAGTCTGTGGTGGACCTATCAGACCTGCTGCTGTACCCTGCACTGAACCCTGTGGCTGTGAAAACTCTGGCTACACTGACGCTGACTGCATAGGCTGCTGAACTGGCTGCTGAGGTGGATGCTGCATTAGGCCCTATCCTCTCAAACCCTATCCTGCCAATGCCTATACCTGGGCTGTGGCCAACTGCCCCTACAAAATGGTAACCTGTCCTCATGCTGCATCCCTCTCCTGGATGGCAGCATCTCTCTCCTGTCGGGCCACATCCTACTCTCTGATCACTATCTGTAAATCAAGCTGTGGTCTCGCCTGCACCCCTGTATATTGACCTGCCCACCATGTCGAGTAGGCCTCTGTACATCTTGGGTCTGCTATCCCGAGGCCTACTAGTAACTCCTCAAAATTAGGCCCCTCTGTCTCCTCTGGCAATGGGAACGGTGCCTCAATGTCATCCCATCTATACAGTGGAAAGGTGGGCGGCACATCCTAAAGCAACCCATACTTGCACCGGACCCTCTCCACTGGCACCCTCTCGAGCTCACCGGCTCGTTTGCCTCTGACCCACCTAATGCTCTACACTCCAACCAGCTACTCTCTTTGATCTCTAAAAACTGGATACACTAGGTATGGTCTCCAGATAATGTCTGTCAGGATCAAAGCCTCCAGCACCCCTCTGTAATAGTCAATATCTCTGACTACCCCGTCCATCTGCACCTGCACCATCATCTCATGCCATCGCCTAAATCCAACTCTAAAACCAGCCTGGATCGCCACTGGGAGACCGAGAGGTTGAGTAACCATGATATGCTCATACGCCCAACAATGCAGGAGGTGGCCGACACACAAGCTATACCATCACCGCTGACTAATGCCCCATAACTCTCTATACACCTGGGACAAAAAGACAGGTGCCTAAGCAAACATTATCTACAACTCTATCATATCTATCAAAACTCCAGTCATAACAACTAGAAACCTGCCTCCCTCTGCATTTGGTAGCACATAAACCGTGATGCCTATCATCATCAAAATAGCTAGCCAATCTGCATCCTCATCTGCTACGTACAAAGGCTCATAGGCAAAACTTGCTGAGTGATAACTCACCTCAGCTGCATGCTCACCAAATAGTGTAACCATATGAATATCATGTGCCTCTCTTGAGCATGCATATAGGTCTACTCTGTGTACTGGCAGCCACAAAATCCGATATACATCCTCGATTGTGATAGTCATCTCTCCTGTCGACAAGTGGAAGGTGTTGGTGGAGTGATCCCATAGCTTGATCAAAGCCACCATCAGGCTCACGTCCCTCACCACACGATAGTACCACCACATCCCGCCAAGTCCCATTGCACTCATATGAGCCCACTCCTCTCTTGTGATGTCTCGATGCATCTGCATCAGCAATGTCGGTAGCTGATCCCACAACATCAGCATCTACCTCGCCTGCATCCAACCAAAATCAAACCCATGTCAATGCAACTCTCAATCCCCATAACTCTTCTTCGCAGCCCAACCATTTGCCCTTTTGTCTATCTACTTGACCATCTACCAAACCATCTATGGCTATCTTGACACTCGCGAAGCCCTTGGCATAGCTCTGATCCCTTGACTTGGCACATTTTTTAACCATTCTTCTGACCAGGCAGCCACTGACATCAGTTTTCATGCTGACGACGGCACTAATATAACTGACATCAGTCACATAGTGATCGACGCTAGCAGAAAAGTGACCGATGCCGGTCTAAAGTCGACCGACCTCGGTGATCCCACCGACGTTAGTGACTGGTTCGGCCCTAGGGCCAAATGGTGTGAGCCCTAAAATTAGGGCTTCCCCATTATGGCCTCCCCAACCCCCCAAAACCCTCCTAAATTGCTCCTAACCTCTCCTTGACCTATTCCCCACCTTCCTAGCTACTCTCCCCCCTCAATTTCTACTTAAAACAACTACAAATTCAAAAACTAAATCAAAACAAAAACTCACCCAAATAGGGTTCAGGGCCCTCCTACCTCATCCCAGCGTCACTGACATAGTGGCACAATGGGTGCCGCTAGTGGTGGACCTCGTGTGGGTCCTCTACTCCCCTCTGCCATGGCTTCAGCATCTCAATCTCTCCAAGCTTTTCCTGGCCCACAAATGCCTTTTGCAGCCTTCAATCACTCTCCAACTCGCTCCCTCTTTCCACCAATGCCTATCTGCCACCTCAACCCACTCACTTGATCAACTCTGGGTCACTTTCACTCAATCCACCCCAGAGCTCTTTTTTCTCTTAGTCAACAAGTAACAAATGACTTTTTGTGGGCCACCAATCCGGTTTTATCGAATTTGGTATGATGTCAACGTTGGCATATTCGTGCCTTGGTATGCCGACATCGGCTGATTTCTACTGACATCAGTCCTTTTAGTGTACCGACATCGGTTATGTAACCGATGTCAACATACTTCCCACCTCCTTATTGCCTAAACTCATGCCCCCAATCAGTCAGCTCTCTAGTACAAGTCTTCTTGGCCCCCTGGGGCACACTTGTGATCACTTTTGCCTCCACCCGCATCGCCCACCAGACCTTGGAGATCATGACCATCTCCTCTGACCGCAACCACTTCCAAAGCAATTTTGCCTTGGTTGTTTTTGCATGTATGCTACCTCATGATTGGTTAACAAAATTGTGCACATATTTTTGACCTTCACAAGTATAGGATCGCAAGCCGATTGATCTCCACTACTTGTGACATTTTCATGTTTCTGAGAGCACTTTCTGAGCCCAGGATACCTAGAACATGATGACCATTGGAGCTTCAGCTTAGATTGAATAACCCAATCAGCAGATGACTAAATGCTGGGGCCCGATTATTTCAATTTTGGCACTCCTCAACCCTCGACTTGTGACAATTTGACCTGACCATCTCGTGAAGTGGTGTACGCGCAATCACGAATTTTGTAGCATTCTCACTCTATCTCCACCATCTTCATCCACTCTTTGTCAAATCAGCACCCAATTTCATGTTCTTTTCCCTCGACTCCTACTTTGAGGGGGAATACCTCATCCATAATCGGGCCAAACAACCCTCCTATTTTTGTCTTGCAGTTCACTTGAACAACCAACAAGATGAAATCAACCTTATCCCACACCTGGGGCAATCAACTCCTATTTTTGTCTTGCAGTTCATCTAGAGCAACCAACAAGACAAAAAGGGGCAAATGTAGACACCGAAATCATGTCTAACCCTTGGTCATCCTCCCCCTTGGTGCATTCCTAACCCATTCCTAAACCATGCACTTACTAATTTAAAAATAATAATTTATTATTAATATCCTCCCCTTTGACACATCACCTATAACACCTCGTCTGACACCTCGCCTTGGACTATTTCCCACCCTATGACTCACCCAAGACCTATTCTTACTTCTTTCTAACCGCCTAACCAACTCTCATGCGTATTTAGCCCAACCTTCGACAATTCTCCAATGGATCGTGCACTTGGTGGATGGAAAATGGGCTTGGTGGCTCTTTTACTCGGTCTTCACCCACCGACATCGGTCAAATGTCGGCCGACGCCGGTGAGATCACCGATGTTGGTTTTACTTAAACCAAAATTCAAGCCTTTGATGAATCTAATCACAAATTGTTAATCTCTGGGAAGCTAATCATGAATCTCGAATCCTCTTCCAACAAAACAAAGTTCTCGTGTGCTCTAGCTTCTTGTTTTCTTTCAGGGATCAACATTCTTGATAGCATTTTCTAGGCACTGAGGTCTTGTATCAGACATTCTGCACAGGGATTACATGATATCTCCATCACTAGTGGCAATGAAAACATAGCTTCTGCACCTTTGCCAACTCGTGTCACAGCTAAGTATTTCTACTATTTTTATTTCAGTGTCATTTCAAATATATTAGCATTCTGTCTACTGTCTATTCCAAACATCCTTGACCAAAACTTCTCTGTTCTTCTCGGAGAGGTTGAAAATCTTTCTCTCACTTATTATTCCCTTTTCTTTGCCTCTGACACCTGTTTAGTCTCTCTTTAGACAACACCCTCTGTCCAATTAACTCAACACAAGCTATCAGAGACCTACAGACCATCTTAAGACCAATATGATCAACCTGACTAAATTGCTTCCCGAAAAGGCTGAAAGGCCTTTTTCCTACTCCTTACCCCTTTTTCTGACAACATACCCTCTGCCTTAATTCTTACTAAAGATTTTATCTACTATTTTACCATCCCACACAGACCCTCAGACAAAGCCTCAGTCCATTTTGCAGACCAAGACCAGACCTGTAACTCATCCCTGACTATTGCCCTAGCTGACCTCGTCCATTTCTGCTACCGACGTTGGCATCATAACCGATGTTGGCAACCTTCTTGACTGATGCCAACAATATCACCGACGTTGGCGACTGTGCAAAGCAGATCCTAGCTTATCAGATATGCATTTGCTTTTAGTTCTTTCTTTTTAGTCTTTTATTATTCCTCATTTCTGTCTCTATCATATTCTATTTTAAACAATGGACTGTCATCCTCCAAGAAGCCTTAGTGCTTCTAGGACCAAGCTTTTACTTGGCAGTCCACCCTTTTGTCATCTAACATTTCTTGTGTTGTAGTGTCTTTCTCTTTCAGGTGTCATCCTCCACAACCAAAGAGGAGTTCTCACTATCATCTGAATTCTAGTGTGCAAAATTATATCCATGTACATACAAGCCTTAGACCTTTTCTCTTAGTTTCTTAATTCTCTCTTTGAATGTAGAAAGCAAAAATAACATAGAAACACTTGCATCAGCCTTAAATGATTGCTTCAATTATTTTATCTAACTTGGATGCAGGTTACCTGTATATTATTCTTACTAGATCTAGATGTGACCAATTAGAATATTATGGGTTATGTGTCACCTTCACTTTGGTGTTATGAAATATAGATAATGGTTTACACTTCTTGTTAAATAGCAAAACCCTAGTTCTTCATCTTCATAGTGGCTATGGCAAAAATGGGTTAGTGAGATCATAGTGTTGATCTAACTCCAAAGACCCCTCTATCAATTGGTGCTACCTACATAACCACTACTTTGAAGAGGGCCTCAAATTGATGTATTTTTTCCCTAATTTGTTGGTTTGTGTCTATATAAGGGTACAATATGTGGAAAGCAAGTATAATAATGACCTAGCTTATAACTTGGCAAATAAAACTCTTGGTATGCTCCTTCAGTACTTCAAACTTTAGATGTGATTTCCCTATGAATGATATGAAAATAAGAGAGAATATGGAAAATTTTCTCACCTGAATGTTTTTTTATCATTGACTTGTGAGAAGGTGTGTGAATGATAGGTCTATGCTAGGTTTAGAGTGAATGAGGGTTGATATTATATATATATACCAATCCCTTTAGTGAATATCTCACATTAAAGTAATTAGACTAACCTTTAGGATACATTTCATTTTTAAATTGGATGAATTTAGGGCTCATGATACTTGCATAATAATAGGGAACTTGTGTCGATGTACATGTCTAAATGGAACACAAGTGTCTCACAGTTAAAAATAGGTGCATGTCCAAAACTTTGAGAGATAAGAGAGAAGAGATAAGCAAGTTTATAACATTCTAATAAATATAGAAGGCTTAGGCCATCAAAATGACATTGGTTAGATTAATACATAATTAATTTAACATAGGGAAATAATGTATGCAAGCTTTTTAGTAGTAAGAAGTGTGTAGAACTGAGAGGTACAACCATGATCTATATTTTCCAAGTGTAAAAGATAGAGGTACAATATAATTCATTAATAATGTATACACAAATATGAATATGATCATGAGGATAATGAAACACGTGAAAATAATGACCATGAAAAAGTAAATCAAGAACAAGTTAAATTTATCACATTATTTTGAGAGCACATTTGTGAAAATCTTGAAGATCTCCACAAAATCCTTAACACTATATTTGAAACTGAAAAAACAAAAGGTGTTAGTAAATAACCATTTATCTATATTGATATAAATATTGGGTCTACTAGATATTTCTCTCACACATCCATTCCAATTTCCTTCCCCTTAAGCATACAATTGCCTACTACATCTAGTCGGGGCATGAGAAATATTTTCAAACTATTGTTCCTCGAAGATCAAATAATTATAGCCACATCCTCCCTGGGAACAATTAATACTTCAAATCAATTATTGGTTTCAATATCTACATTAACATAATTGGTGTTTTCATCCCTTTGATGGATTTTAAAATATTAAATCTAAATCCCAATGGGTCTACTATACAAACTTTTCTCTAAGTTATCAATAGTTTAGAAGCTGAGGTTACCAAAATTAAACAAATGCTTTGAATTAAACTCATGTTATTGATTCAAAAGATGTATACATAATATTATAACACTTAAGATATCTTTAAACCCTTTGCGAACATGTTTTTTTGCACCCAAGTTCACAGTTTATGATGGTAAGGGTGATCTTTAACAACATCTCCAATCTTTCTATGTAGCATGCCTTGTTTATACTTCAAATGATAAATTTTTGATTAAATTATTTCCAAGGAGCCTAAGGGAGTATGATTTAAGATGTTTATATGAATTACCAATCCAATCAATGAAAGCATTTAAACCTGTAGGGATTAATTTTTACAAAATTTCTCCATCAACATTATTAAAAATATGTCATTTGCCCAAACTTCTAAGATCAAACAAAGAACTAATGAAATTATCAATGAATATGTTTTGAGGTATAAAACAATGTTGGCCAAAATGATGAATCCAATTGCCGATAAACATCTTCAATATATCTTTAAGTAAAGTTTGCTTACCTCGTTACATGAGTCAATTATATTCAAAAAGTTTAAATCTTTTGATGACTTATGCCATAGTGTTCGAGATCATGAAATGAAACTTATTTCATTGAACAAGCTTAAGTGTGTAACAAACACACCAACTACATCTACTACTAAGTGTCATTTCAAACCAAGATACAAGGTAAAATATATAAAACCTAAAGAAGAAGTAACTACAATGGTTAATGTAGTATCACCATAACTCAATTGACTCATCTTATCTAATGCACATAAGAGAGAATTTACATGACTACCTAAGTCTCCAGCTTTGTTACTTAAGAAGATTATGGAGTGTCATCTCATACCTCTCCCTCCTCCTATTGAGGTTAATATGAGTCAACCTCTACCAAAAGGATATGATGCTAATGTATATTGTGACTATCACCAAGGCCCTAAGCACTCTAAAAACATATGTTATACCTTGAAACGTAAGATCAAAGATCTTATTGATGACCAACAACTTACCTTTGATGATCCTCCAAAGGATTTAGGTTCATAACCTAGTGACCATCAAAAGTATAATATATTTAAGAATCCATTGCAAGATCATTCTAAGAAAGATATATAGGTGAAAATGGCATGTAATGCACATCCTCCTCCATCACATTATGGGCACTCATTAGATGAGATCATTGACACTTTTACATATATAATACCTCATATGGTTCAAAGACCTTTTGTTACATTTAATGGTAGTGAAATTCTAGATGATGACTTAGATATTCATTTATTATTTATTCGGGCATAATTTTATCATCAAATTGTATGTAGTGTTATGATAGATAATGGTATTAGTGAGAACATATGTACCATGATGTTACTTACACATTTTGGATATACACATTATGACTTATACCCTTAAAAAAATAGTTAGATCGTTCAATGGGACATCACAACATGTTATTACTAACACTGATTTAAATTTATAAGATGGTGTAACACACAACATAACTATATACACACAATATTTTTAAACTTTATCATTTACTGATGCTTGATCTCTTGTAATGACTTGCCAAGTTTTAATCTCCCTAACTGCATGCCTAAAAAGGTGTACTAGGAAATGGGTTGGCATACCAATAGTGCTTTTCAAGAGAAATTATTGTTTATCTATCACACCTATATCCACTACACTTCCCTCAAACTTGACACCCTAATAAATATTCCTCCTTTTAACTCTTAACTATACCAAGACCCATATTTTATGATTATATCAATTTGAATCAATGTAGTATTTCATGACTCCCACCAAATTTTAAACTAAATCGACTGAGGTCAAGGTAGCCCAAAATTTATAAAACATGCTTCATATTTATATTAGCTCTGACTGACTTAATTTGAGCGTAAACCATCATATTTTCAACTACATTGATGCTAGCCAATGGCATTGAGTAAAACATTGGGAAGGGTTAGAATAATCCATCACTATAAATACAAGTCCCCATTTCAATCCAATAGAGAGGAACATTCATTTTTATATTTTCATTGATCATAATTCTACTTAAGTCTAAATTTAGAGAAGTCATTGTTTAAATATTATTTTGGAGGGAAAAAACTTGTCTTGTGGGGTCTTGGATGCAATATGAGGAGCCCTTTTAGCCTAGAGATTGATTTAACTTTTGTGATCTTTAAAAACACAAAAATCTCTTGAAATTCACCATTGGTCAAGGACAAGATTGAGGCTCAATAAGTTTTTTCAAGGTAAGTATTTTCTAACTCCAACTCTTTCATTTGATAGATAAAGTTACATAATTACTAGTTTGAATGGTTCTATAAATTATTTTTTAAATCTCCTCTACACTTATATTTAGTGTGGTTATAGGGTTTTTCAAATTTGTCATTTCCCATCATAGGTAACCTAGGACCTCATTTGTTTACCATGGTCCCTTCCTCTTTTTAGTTTGTTTTTAACCATCTCTTTTATTTGTGATGTTATCTTGGAAATACTAGATTAGATTAATTCTAATATTAGAATATCTAGTTAGATTTATTTCATTATATTGATTAAATAAAGGCTTTGAAACCCTCTTCATTTTTGTGTAATAAGTGATACTCTTGCTAGGTTTAGTGGATCCTTTTTGTCATATCATAATACATTAAGTATCAATGGGGTCTATTTGATTTACCTTCTTTGTTTCTAGATCTCTTAGATATGATAAGTTGTAAGTCAATCCTATCTCATTACATACATTATGGTGAACATGACATGAACTAAGCATTGATTTTTATCTTTCAAAAAAATCTATCAGTGTAGTTTGATACAATTTTATTTATCTTTTCTCTTTTATAAAAATATATCAATGTGTCAATACAGTTTTATTTATCTATATTTTTCCAGCATGCTACATCAACATAGGTCAATATAGTCTAATATTTGTATATTTTTAGGAACACTATATTAGAGTAGGTTGATACAATGTTATTCATCTATGTTTTTCCATCATGCTACATCAATGTAAGTTGACATAGTCTTACACTCAGATCTCTATGATTTATCTAGTCAACCAACTATATCATTCAGGTTTGATCTAGTTTTATTTACCAAGTATTTTTATACCTGACTATATAAACCCATCTGATATTGTTCCATTTATTCATATTTTTAGTCAACTTGATTAAACAACTGTATTTAGTTTTCTATCAAAAAAATTCATTTTGTTTAATTTAATTTACTCAAACAACTATATCAACCACGTCTGATTTAGTTATAAATTTATTTTATCTCTTTGCCAAACTATATCAACACTAGCTAATATAGTTATGTGTTGGCATCCTTTAAAAAAAACTATATCAACCTTTTCTGACCTACTTTATTATTCCTATTTTACCTATGTTTACATAGACTACATTGACATGAATTGATACATTTTTATACTGTGTGAACAACTACATTAGCTTGTACCTATATAGTTCTGTGTGTTTTCATTTTTTACCATTAACAAGGAAAATTAATCTTTGTTTTAAATAATTAGTCAAACATTTCCTTTCAAGTTGATTGATTATTTATTTCAATTCTATGAATGTTGTAAATCTATTTTCAACTTTTATTTTCTATTTGTTTGTCTTTCCCTAGAAACTATGTTCTAGTAGTTTTTAAACTAATTAACTATTATCATGAAGGGATACATGGTATTCTGTTTATAATACTTATTTATTATTTACAGACATTATGGCGTGAGGGGCTTGCCCCAATATTCATATCCATAATATAGAGATAAACATAGGATTTAGTTTTCACATGCCTCACAGTATCTCAGAAACACCTATGATTCTTTTTTTATTGAACCTTAGTAAGCCAACCATACATCTAATTTTGTAATGTACTAGCGGTTAGCACTTGGAAGTTTTTCTCAACTTAAATTTTAAACTACGTTTAGTGGGATATGAGAACAATACTTCCTTCATATTTAGTGCTCTAAAATATTAGTCCAAAACTATCTTGTAGATGAGCAAGTATATTTGAGAGACTATAGATTAGTCACATCCTTTTAGTACATATACATGATCTTCATTATGGATAAATAATTAGTAAAAATAGTTAAATTTCTAATTTGTTGTTTGATATTGTATTTTGTATTATAGATAACATTGACCAACATCAATGTAGTTATGTACTATGTGTTTCAACTACATCAACTAATGTTGATATAGTACATATACATGATCTTCATTATGGATAAATAATTAGTAAAAATAGTTAAATTTATAATTTGTTGTTTGATATTGTATTTTGTATTATAGATACCATTGACCAACATCAATGTAGTTATGTACTATGTGTTTCAACTACATCAACTAATGTTGATATAGTACATATACATGATCTTCATTATGGATAAATAATTAGTAAAAATAGTTAAATTTCTAATTTGTTGTTTGATATTGTATTTTGTATTATAGATAACATTGACCAACATCAATGTAGTTATGTACTATGTGTTTCAATTACATCAACTAATGTTGATATAGTTATTTGTGTGTAAATAGACTACATCATCTAGTTCTAATATAGTTGTTTTTACGTGAACATAATACATCAACCAAGCTTGACATAGTCTACTGAGTTTACTTTCCTCCTACCTTTGTTTATCATACTCAATTGACTAAGATCGATACTGTTTATTCATAATAATATTAAATTTTCTCTAGATATGAATACATCAACTGGGATTGATTTAGTTTTAACTCAAACTTTCAATATGTGCAACTACATCAACCAAGATAGATATAATTTTATCTGAACATTTCAAAATGTGCAACTACAACGACTAGGATCAATATAGTTTTATCTCAACCTTTCAGTTTGTGTAACTACATTGATCATGATCGACATAGTAATTTTTTGAATTACAACTTATCCTTTATTAAATACATCAACTATGATTGATAAAGTTTATGTTTCACATTTCTATTTGTGTAATTACATCGATCACAGTTGATATAATACATTTTCTACTTCACTGAGTTGGCCAATACAATTTATTTTTACTTCAAGTCTCCATCATGCAGTATATATTTGATGATTCTCAACAAAGAACACAACATGATATGATGGATTTGAATAGATCCCATAGAGATCCTAAATATCATTTTAATATTTTTCATAATCAAGATAAAATCAACATTCATTTAACTACTTGAATAAATGACTATAATTCACTCTCTAACTCCCAACCTCTAGATCCTTTTAATTATAATTTTCACATGCCCATGGTTGAGGATGAGAGTGATCTTGAATACCCTACTGAAACGATCATTTTCATCAATGAAAACCCTCAACATATGAGAAAGGATCCTATAATAATATATAACCTCATGATAGGGCCCCACATAAGATACCCCCATCACCTACACAAACCAATTTGACAAGATTTGTGGCAAGTCGATAAATAAATTATTGGATTCCTTCCTCTTCTAATATTCTAAGTATAACCATTATAATGGAAAGTCTTTCCTCTAGTGGGTATACTAAAAGTGCACATATTACTATTCATGTTAATGTTACCACTAGTACATCTCAAGTTACTTCTACTAGTCAACATACTCTAAATACTAATAAAATATTATTGCAAGCCATGAATCAAAGGCTAATTTTCAAAATAATAATTCCAACCAAATGATTCAATTGAAAAATTCAAATTTTACAATTACAAAGTCATCCTCAATAACCTTAATGGAGAGTAAAAAATGTAAATCCCCCATCCCCTAGAGATGCATAGGGTAATCTTATTCCTCAACCCCCACTTCTTAATAAAGTCATCAAACATATTCAAAATAAACCACTAATACCTCAAATTCTAAATGTATACATAGGAGGTATCACTCATACTATCATTTATAATGGATCTACTGATCTTACTTTGCATTTGAAAGCTTTTGGTAACCTTTACAAAGATTGGATTAAACTAAATGACTTCGATGCTACCAAACTTCTAGCCAAAATATTTTCAAGTGATGAGATAGATGGTATAATAAAATTAAGTCTCATACTATCTTTAGTTTAAAATACTTAGTTCATGCATTGGTTTAGGTATTTAAAACCAATGATCTATTTGAAAATAGTTTAACCCATTTTATTAATTATAAACAAGCAAAATCTTAAATTGCTCAAGTTTTCATTAAAAGATGGAAATCCTTATCTAAAAAAGTCTAAAAAGACATGTCATAATATAACCTATTCCATTTGTTCACTAATTCTCTTCATCCAAAACTCCAATATTGTGTTATTACTCTTTCTCCAAAATCTTTGGGAGAAGCCCTCAATCAAGCCAAATGTCAATATTTTCTCATGAAATAATTTAAGCCTTCCTAACCTCCAGTGGGAACTCATATGTTTATGAGATATATAAAAAAATGATACCAATGATGGTGTTGTATATTATTGTTATGAATAATAATTATATATTTTTAAATTCATACTTAGGGTTGAAGGGTACCTATCTCATGAGATTTTTGACTAGATCTCTAACTAGTATTGGACATATTCAGGGGGCCCAGATCCATAAGAGAATACCAATGAACAACCACAACTAGCCTAAGAATACCATTAATGGCTACTACTAGCCCAATAATACCATCAATGACCATAACTAACCCAAGAATACCATCAGTGGCCACAACTAGCCCTTGAATACTTAATGATCAGCCACATCTGGCCTCTAATACCAAACTAAGATTTGAACCTAGGTGGTGCTTGAAACAACCAAGTCACTTAACCAAATCACCCACATCTCATTGATAATAATAATAACAATATTATATGGGGTGGTAATATATAGTTTGGAGGTTGTTTGTTGAGTGTTTATAGGGATCTCAGGATTCCCATATATAGCTTATGTACTCCTATATAAGTGCTTTGTATATTTTCAAATGAAATTAATTTTTGGAAGAGAGTGAATATTATTATTGTGTTTAATTTATTTTCTATGTATTCAGCTTTATCTATATATACACTCTTATTAGAATCAATATCTGGTGTCACAAGAATCATTTATCTTATGCATGTAATAAAATTTTGAAATTAGTCAATGGGAAATTGCAGTGAGCTTTGTCCTTGTGGATGTGACTCAGAGATGAATTATGTTAAGATTTTATATTAGAGTGAATATTTAAGAGAGTTGCTTTTTAATAAATTAGATAAGTGTGTTCATCATCACATTTTTAGAGTTTTAGATTTCAAGCCATATTGCTCACTACTTATGAGAGATTTATTCAGATCTTTAACTCATGCTTTTCTAGAGAATCAACTAAGCTCAGCTATGCATCCTCATTTTGTATATTTTAATCCAAATCATGATCTTTATCATTAGTGGAAAATATGATCACCCATAATAATGGATAAGACATTCATAATTTTTTGGCACTTGGTTTTGATTAGTTTGGAAATGATTGAGAAATGTTATTCACATGAAGTTTATGCGCATTATCTATGCATATTGGTTCAATATGAAGTTTGAAGCAAAGTCAAGAATTCATTTTATAAATTTATCATTACATTCCATTCACCATTTTGTTATATTTCAAATCTATTACCAGTGGTGTGGATTTTTGTGTGCCAAGTAGAATAATCAATTATGGAGGCTCATCCTAGTATTCCCTATCAGGTTTGGGTTGAATGCATTATCATGCAAATTTGCATTATACATTCTAAACATAGCTCTCAGTTTTGTGTTAAAATATATATTGATCTCAAACCTATCATATCCTGACCATGAAGCTTAGAAACCTATGTCTATTTGAATCGATTGATCCAAACAACATTAGACTACGATGAAATCTTTTCAAAACAAATATATAACTATTTTCAGATCTATATTTCAAGGCATCCATTCACCAAGTAGTTAACAGAGTTGGAAAAATTCATATTTAATCCCTGGTTATGTCTTTGACATTATGTGCTATTAAAGTTTGATGACATCCATGTGCATATACCTTCATTCCAACTATCTCCCTCCATCCAGCTGTCTATGACTATTTAGATATTTATAAGCCATTTTAGTCTTTATGTTAGTTTAATTCTCAATGATTTTTTATTAATGTCTTTAGAGGTATACATTTAATTGTTTTTATTTAAATTTTTTATTTGATCCATGTTAAATAGTGATATTGTATTTGATTACAAAGTCACATGTATATTGTTTATGTTCATAGTCATTAAGGGTCAAGTAAAACTTAAATGTAATGAAGCGTCATTGAGTACATACTATAGTATATCTTTTATAAAAATCATTATTATCCAAAAATGTCTATATTAAATAGATTGAGAGTGTCATTAAATAGTCATAGGTTTCAAAAATTTGAAAATGCCAAAAATAGAGTCATCCAAGTCCAAATTTGTCATTGTAAAGGATTCATTCTCGGTTAAACCTACATCCAAAATGTCAAATGTTAAGACAAAAAATTCACAAAAATCTCCAAGCAGGGTATGATGTAGACACTAAACCTCAGTGAGTTTGACCTAAAAAATGTCAATGCTTAACTACACATGAATACATCAAGCACTTGCAAACAAATTAAGTAGCTTCCTATATTGGAGGTCAAAGGAAATGAAGGTAGGAAGTTTCATAGCCTCTCATTAACCACTAATGACTAAGCCACTACTATTGTAGTGGCTCATTTGATTTTTAGTTATGTGTTTTATTTCAATTTTATGTGAATAAGAACAAATGATGTATACCTATTCACATTTGTAATAAGTGAACTAAAAATTTCTCTGTAACTTCTCTGAATAGGTGATAATGAATAGAGCTAGTAACTATACTGCACGTCATGATGTGGTTTGTGGTAAGCCACTTGTAAACTATTTTTTGTGTTTGTTGGTAATCCACTTGAAAACCATCCCAATTTGGTTTTTGGTAATCCATATGTAAAACCATCACTAAGGCTTGTGATTATCCTATGAAAATCATTAAATCATGAGTAAAGGTATAGATATGGGATTGATGTTTTCCCCATGTTCACATTAAGGTGTGTAGACTAGGGGTTAATAATGTTCACAGGGGCTGAATGTTAGGGTGTGTTCATGTTATTAAGTATTTAATAATGTAAATATTGTTAGTTAAATAATATTACATTAATAGGTGTTTATGTGGTATAAAAGCACCTTATATAATAACAATATTATATAAGGTGCTTTTATATAGTTTGGAGGTTTTTTGTTGAGTGTTTATAGGGATATCAGGATCCCCATATATATTATGCACTCCTATATATGTGATTTATATAGTTTCATATGAAATTGATTTTTGAATAGAGTGAATAATATTATTGTGTTCAATTTATTTTATGTGTATTCAAATTTCTCTGTATATACACTCTAGTCAGAATCAATAAGACAAATGTCTCCCCTTGGTTGTGTTTGGATTCTAATCATACTCTCCCATCTTGGTTAGAGTTAAGGTCATGATTTTTAATTTACCTCCATCATACAATATTTTATTCAGTTGACCTTGGACACATCACATGAGAGATATTTCCTCTTCAACATGCCAATGTGTCAAATTTCCCCATAATGGTGATATATATGTAAGATTCAAGGAGACACTAATCCTTAAAAAATTGAATTTTTTAAGATCATGGTGTTTTTAAATACCTACCCTTGAACCTTTGCCTAGTATCCCATTTCATGAATATCAATTATTTAAATTCTTATCAATTCTATTCATGGTTACCATAGACACCCTAAACTTGTGGGTAACATCCCTCCTAACTTATTAGATTATGACAATAAAAAAATCAATGAGATTAGTTTTAAAATAAAAAAATATAATCTCCCTTCACAATTACTTCCTTATTTACAACCTAGGTCTTGTTAAAATATAGTGGATGACATTCCCACCTTAATATTTAGGCTTAAACAATCAAACCCTCATTATTCTCCAATTGATAGAATCATTGATGCTTGAAATATTGATATTCATACACCTGATTATGATGATGGATATTCCATAGATGATTCATTCTTAGCTGGTTATGCCAAATCCAAGGATGCATAATTTTTTCATTATGTATATTCTTTACAACATTCTTATGAGTCTAATTTACAAGTATAAAGCATTCACTTGGTAGATATATTCTATTCTCCTTATATTACACCAAACATTATTTTTTATTCCATTGATGTTCACATGTTTGAGATGGAGATTCTACCAACTTATACTTACTCTAATTTAGTCACCTTTGAGTCTCTTATAGGTATGCTCCTGGATCATGCCATGACAAGACCTTATCACTTTGCTAGATTTTTTGATCCTTCAATCAACCTTACCTAAGATATGTTGGCTACATTAATCTTACTTGCACTAAAACTATCTCTTACAACTATATAACATACTCAAGAGCCTACTCATAGATACATGAATCATGATGATTTAATTGATGAGGTTTTCCCTATGCCAAAACTTGACTCTCCTTCTAGATGATGGGAAAAGAAGTCATAATGTGACTTTCCTAAGATGGATAATTATTGGACCAAATATTTTTGAGCATACCAGATATTATTAGCACAATAGAGATAGAAAAATATGTTCCTAACATAGATAGTAGACCTCATCACTCATTTACTCCCATGTGCACTTGTTATTTCCTTGAAATTACTATGCATACTTTGACATAATGTTGATAAATTTTACAACACATTGATGTGATTCATCCTAAAATAACATAACCTTGTATTGATAAGAGCTTACCACCTCCTAAAATATCTCTAGAATATATTACCAAACATAGAGAAGTCTATTTATTTTGGCATTAGTGTGCTACACATCATATAAATAGATGTAGAGTACTCCACTAACATTTTAATGATTTTCTATGACCTACACCTTCACCTTTGAAACAATGTGATGAAGATCAATCTCAGATGAAGGTTCAAACTTATATTAAACCCATGTATTCTCATAGATTAGAGATATCAACCATATCCCAGTGTAGATTCCTCATATTGATTATCCTTTGTAGGAGGTA
The DNA here is from genome assembly GCA_037957365.1 of Torreya grandis. Classification (NCBI taxonomy): domain Eukaryota; kingdom Viridiplantae; phylum Streptophyta; class Pinopsida; order Cupressales; family Taxaceae; genus Torreya; species Torreya grandis. Next base: position 484,539 of record JARHVA010004629.1, on the reverse strand, counting down.
CCTTGTCCACCTCCTTCTTTGTATCATAATTTATCCATAAAGCTCATGTGTCAGGAAGTCATCACATGAATCTATGTGAAGATAGATGAGACTATGATTAGATTTATATGTCAATTACAACATGATTTATTAGATGTTATTGATGATATATGTTAAGATATCTATCAACATTTATGAGCAGATCTTTGTATGACATATCATAATATTCAACACATTATCATATGATTGGATTTGATATTTACATTTTATTATAAACACTATTAATTAATATCATGTTTTTATTTCATTTTTCAACATTTTATTGTTGCATGTATTTTACATCTATGGCATCCTAATTATATTATGATGTTTGTCATGATACTTACTATCTTTGTTGTTAAACATTACAATTTGAATAACACCTCTGGGTCCTCTTTATCAAGTTTCATTTTCATTACCTTATTTTCCTTCTCTTTGAGATGATCATTACTTGTACCAACTCTCTATTAAGATAATGTAACCTCCGAGTGCCTTAGATATATTCAATATAGCCTATGTCATTTGTCATTACATTACCTTATATCTTTGTGATCTTATACAAGTATACCAATAATTATACCACTCATTACATGGATAGTTATATTATTATCTCCATCTTTCATTTATATTTCCCTTCATTAGAAGCATACCTAGTCAATTTTTAGATTGCATACTTACCCATGAGCCAATCTAGGGGATTTTTGATATCATGATCTTCGGTAATCTTCTCTAGTAACCAAGTGTAAGCCATCTTATGTTTGTCACTTATTTCACTCATGTTTTATATTTTGAATTCATATGTAGGAGGAATATAAATATCCATAAAAAAATAAAACTCATATCATAAAATAAAATAAAAAGCAATGATCAAAAGGAAATTACAATATTAAAATTTAGATCACACTAAAATACATGATCTCTTAGTGCATCTCGTATCCTATTTGAATCTCAAAATCCATAGTTAGCCTCATAATAGAGCTGAGGTCCATTTTAGTATGGTAGGTCAGTAGACTGGGGTAGGAGGTCTCATTTTATCATCTAATGCTACCTAATTTCTCATGCAAGTACCCAATCTTCATAGCAGACTAATGAATTTGTAAGGGGTCCTAAGGAACAAGGAACACATTATGGGAATGTAAGCACAATTTTTACTTTCCCTACATTTATCCTTCATGAAATGATTTATGGACTTCATTTTTTAGCCCAAGCTCTGTGTTCACTAGTTGGAGTGTCCTAGGTCCTTGATGTCAATAATTCCTAGCACTAGCATACTTGTTTATTGTGTCTCATCATTGCTAAAGATTTATATATCATCGATGTAGAGCTTCACTCTCTCTTTTTCATTTCCTGTTTATCCATGATATTATCCTTAATGGATATGAATTTTAGTTGATCAAATCAGTGACTTCACTTTTTACTTATATCTTTTGGTTTTCTTTTTTGTGAGTTGTAGTGTAAGACCTTGGATAGGACTAGGCTTTCCTCACAAATTATCCACTTTGTCATGCCTCTTGGTTTAATTTTTGAGTTAAAGTATAATACATTAGATAGGACTAGGATTTACTCATAAACATAGTTTCATACCTTATTATCACCATCATTCACATGTCATTCAATGGTCATACTTTCTTCCATCAGATGCTAGCACAAGCATTAAATATGAATTATTTATTACAAAAGTTTCTTCTTGATTTCATTAATTATTTATTTTTGGTTTGTGTTTACATGTTTGATTGAGATTTATCATTTTTATTTCATTTTATTACAATGTTTTACATATCTCATTCTTTGTGATGCATTTTACATTCATTAATTATTTTTAATTTTTTTTTAACTAATCACAAACTTTTTGTCATTATACATTATACATTCTTTTTAACCATGAATTTGCTTACATTTGATATAAAAGAATAAAACATACATTACACATTTCCCATAGCATAATAAACCATAATTACATGTTCTAGAAATAAAATACATCAATAGACAACATCGATGAGTCATAATGAAATGCATATATATATATGACTCAAAAGTTTTATATACATCATGATACACAATGATACATAATACAAGAATAACTTTAAGGCTGCAATCCATCATGAGGACATGATATACTACTCATAAAGGCTTGAGTCTACCCTCTCTATATCTAATTCACTATAGTGATTATGTCTCTAATAGTAGTCCATCCACCTATCCCTATGGATTGGCCACTTAGGCCTATAACCTTGACACCTATCTAGTCATAGTCAAATGAGTGGCTCTCTCATGAGTAAATACCTACCACACCTATAACTCCCCTTGACTAACTCCTAGTGGTACTCCATCATGAGCCCTAGTTAATAATTTATGTCTCTCTCATCCAACTTCCCCAACAAACCTAAACCACTCAAAAAAACCTTAGGTTGAAAGCATAAATGGATCAATCAATTGTGTTGTATCATGTTATGATATCATGTCATATAAAATGTCATGGTGGGTTGTCTCTACTAAGGTCCTACATTAGGCATATTATTTCATAACATCTATAAAACATAAACCAAAATCACATCAAATATCATATATATATGTAATAAATAAATTTATGATTATATATATATAGCCAAAATCATACATCTATTTATTATATATATATATATATATATATATATATATATATATGTACATAATCACTATACAACACATCTTAGTCACCAATAATAGCTCCATCCAATCGACCACCAAGAACTTACTATGTACCATGGATTCATGGTGGTGCAAAACCTTTATATTGGATGCATTGAATCAAAAAAACATGTCATGCCCCTTTATGTATATGTTTCATAATAGAACAAATCAATTTAGGATGCACTTTTGGATCTCCTTGTGGATATATTTGTGGTTATACTAGTTATGGCACTAAATACCATCTCTATCTCAATAGTCATGTTGGTGGATGAAGTATCTACCACTATGCCACAATTGCTAATGTATCCCATCCTCACTATCACCATCATCTCCATATAATATCTCTCACTCGATGGGATTATATAATGTGAACCTATGATAGTTTCCCCATACCTCCTTTACCATGTCATTCCCTCATGTGCTGATCCAAAAATGTAGGGACCACTATACGAGCTACTGGGTTTGGAAAGCTAAACTATCATGGTACATAATGAAATCGATGGGGATTTAACCACCAATGATAGTGACCTATAATAATTAGATGACCTTGTGCCTATATAAGTTTTTGGTGATGAGGGCTAAGCAACCACAACACCCTGATATAGACACTAAAGAATCCCACCCTAAGTAATAATATGAAACTCTAGGACATGTGGCTAAATCTACACCATATGGATCTATTACCACCTTCACATACATGGGAGAGCATCATACACATCATGAGGTAACCATGTTGGCCAATACATAGGAAATTACTCATAAATCTAACTAAAAAAAACACTATGGGCCCCATTATCTTTTGGACCCTAGATAAAATACTATAAAAATCATGTACTTACTACACCTAAATAAAAAAAACCTAAATCATATAATTCATCATGATCTAACATCACCTAAAACTAATATATAAGATACAATGGCACCTTCCCATTTGACTTGTTATAGATCACTTAATCTATCATAACTCCAATAATGGCCTTCTATATGTCTATAATGGTCAAAATATACACATCAAATAATCTCACTACTAGCCCAAGTTGGTCATATATATTTGAGCCCATCACCCACAAATTTAATACTCTCCTATCACATTCTTAATTTGGAGCATCACACACCAATGATGTGCTAGTAGTCGGTAATCTTAATAATGCATGACCATCCTCTAGGGTGATATCCACATCAATGGCATCCCCATCTACCACCAAATAGAATGTATTAGTTAGTTTATCCCATGTCCCTATGAACATGGGGAATAATTCAATGCTTATTGGGATCCATTACATCTCCATGATCCTACCAAAACCAAGTTCAATAAGCCAAACCCAATCCATAATATACAATCTCATTAGTACATCCTGTAACCATAGTGCATCCACTAGTCTCCAAAGTCTCTACCACCTCTGTAAAACACCAAATAACATAGCACTAATTATATATTTACCCTAAAATCAACATAACTTATATTTCAAAATAGACAAATAAACAAATAATAAAATTTACTACTTCATTAGCTACATATAATACTACATCATCCCTGTTTCATTTTTATAACAATATCAACCATGTATAGTAATACATCAGCCTTATTCTATCTTTATAACTATATTAGCCATGTATAAAACTACATAAACCATATAATAAACTAAAATTTATCATCCATGTAATTAAATACATTGGCCATCCAACATTTATATTCTATTAGCCTTTATGTACTATATCGACTATCTATTCAGACTCCATCGGCTAGCTTATATGCAATTGGTGATCTACCATGTTATCAATCAAATTTATAATGATATCAGCCATGTCAATTGAATACTACATTGGCCACTTGATATCACACTATATTAATCCATGCATATGCTATCAACTATATACAAAAACCCATATATTCCAATAACATCAGCCTAGCCGATACCATGTTATTTAGGTGGTAATTTTTTACTAGGTTATAATAAATACCCTTGAAATAATTTTTGGCATTTTATCTCCTATTCATTTCTTATTTTAATTTTTACTCTATTACTACATTTTTTGGGGTAAATTACACTACATGGATTTTATTAGTGCATATTTTTCCTAATCTAGTCCATTTTAATTCAAAAATGAAAAAAATTCACAATAAATGCACCCTATACCTAGACTACACCAACTGCCACTGCAATCCATCCTCCCACTCATCTACCTCCTCAATATTTGGCCATTGTCTCTCTCTTTGATAAATTTATATACATAGAGCTCTAGTTTCCAAAAATAGAAAATGTGTAAGTGAATATTAATTCACCTTTTTTTTAGTAAAATTTTGAAAATTTTAATCCTGCAATCCTTTCTCAAGAAATTTTGTATTTTGCTCAACATTGTTTCAGTAAATCCTTTTCACAAATTGAAATAAGTTTAGAATCTTGATAAAGTATATATATTTTTAGTGCAAAAGTCATATTTTTGTAAAAGGGTTGAAATTTATCTTATTTTTTAGGTTTGTCTCTTGTGCCACACCCTACACACCTATCTTCATCTGCTTCATAGAACTTCTCTTCCACAACAATAAGGTAAGTGAAGCTAGATATTTAGAAATTATTTAATTTAATTTATTTTTCACTTTATACAATAATTTTTATCTCAATTATTATGTTGCTATTTTATTTCTCAAAACACCATCCCTTATTACACTCTAGTGAGATATGATGAGATTTGAGTGGGGCATATGTATACACACAATATTTTCAAACTTTATCTTTTATTAATGCTTTCTCTCTTTCAATGACTTATCAAGTTTCAATATCCTTGATTCAATGCCTTAAAGGGTGCATTAATAAAGGGGTGGGTAGGTTGATAGTGGTTCTTAAGAGACATTATTGTTTATATATCATGCCTATATCCACTATAATTCCCTCAGACTTGACTCCCTAAGTAATCTTCCACCTTATAACCCCTAACTATACCAAGATCCATATTTTTTAACTATATCGACTTGAATCAATGTAATATTTCCTAAATCTCATCAAAATTCAAACTAAGCCAGCATAGGTCAATGTATTTTTAAAGTTAAGACAAATGCTTAGCAATTATATCAGCCATGGCTGATCTAGTTCAAGGGTAAACAGTCATATTTTTAGCTACATCAAGGTTGGTTGATGCCATCAGCTAAAAATTTGGGAAGGGTTAGGATCATCCATTACTATAAATACAAGACCCCATTTCAATCCAATATAGAGGAACACTCATTTCACATTATCATTGATCATATTTTTGCTTAAGTCTACATTTGGAGAAGCCATTATTTATATCTTGTCTTGGAGGGAAAAATCTTGTCTTGTGGATTATTGGATGCAACAGGAGTCCTTTTAGACTAGAAATTGATTCAACATTTATGATCCTTACAACCACAACAATATCTTGAAAAACACCATTGGACAAGGGGTATATAGAGGCTCAATAGGGTTGTTCAAGGTAAGTATGTTCTAACTGTAGCTCTTTCATTTGATAAACAGAAGTTACATAATTACTAGCTTGAATGGATGTACAAATTCTTGTTTGAATATCCTATGCACTTATACTTAGTATGGATATAGGTTTTTTCAAACTTGTCATTTCCCACCTTAGGTAACTTAGGCCCTCATTTGCCTATCATGGTTCCTTCCCTTTTTTAGTTTTTTTTTAAGCACCCCCTTATTTGTGTTATCAGCTTGGCAATACAAGATTAAATTAATTCTAATATTATAAGACCTAGTTATAGTTATTTCATTATATTGATTGCCTAGAGTATTTGGAACCCTATAATTTGATGTTGTGTAATAAATGCTCCTCTTTCTAGGTTTAGTAGATCCATTTGGTCATATCCTGATACATTAAGTATCAATGGGCTACTTGATTTGCCTTCTCTGAGTCTAGATCTCTTAGATATGATAAGTTTTAGGTCAATCATAGCTCATTGCCTACAATGACTACCTTTTTAATTATACCATATATGAGAGTATTTGATATGTTATTGGGATGAACTTGGATACATAAATTTCATGCAATATCTTCCACAATGCATGGGTATATTAAATAAATTCATACCAACAAGGTAGTTATAGTTCCTAGAATACCATATGAACATCCAATTCAACAAAATAAGTTTATTCCAAACTAGATAATTATACAACCTAATAAGGTTAATCATCCACAAAAGGGTAAGAATCATGTAATCCCATTTCCTAGGTGGCCCATACTTGAGAGACCATCACACTAGAGATACATAATGTATTTCACAAAATCCTCATCTAAACCTACATAGTATACCTAGTTAATAACAACACATAAACATGTTAAAATTACAAGTACGTCAACGAAACCATATAACACTAAACAATGGATTCTAAGAACCCTTACTCTTTCTATTACTTCTTCACATCCAAAGGGACCTATGAGACATTCATAGAGTACCATAAATTTTACAGTTCTAGATATGACACTTGTACATGATCCTTGGTAGTATCACCAATTTAATTTACTTTATTCCAAGTTTGAACCTTCTTGAGCATATCTTAGATGGGATCATATGGTAAACATTTTTCCTTTTCCAAAAAATTCAAAAAATTCAAAAAAATCAATTTTTTATTTAAAATACAAAAAATTCAAATAAAGATAGAAATATTCAACATTCACATGTTTATTTTCTCCTTGGCATCTATATTGTTTACGTTATGTTCATAAATATCATATCATTTCCTTTATAGATACACATTTTTTTCATGCACACTCGAATGTGATACAAGCATACACCATATATGTGATACATGTACATATCGATGTTAGATATTTATTCTTACCACATAAAACACTACGTTGGGGGAATCTAATTCTTTGATCATGATTGATACATGTTAAATAATTTAACCTAATTTATAAATTATCATGATGAGATTATATAATAATGCTTACACATGTCTATACTCATGCTTACATATTTAATAATGTACTTGATATGATATGTTAGATGACATTTTTTATAACACATGTATATACAAGGACTAGTATGATATGCTTATGCTAGTTACTTATACTTAATGTATTCACATTATCACTGCCTTGAGTGTCTTTTTCTTGCTTTCTATTGTCTCTCTTATGGAAAATTTGAATATGTTCCTTGATTATTGGCCCCTATGCCACTATATATTTATTTATTTTACTATTTGGACATTTTAATATATTATTAATTTGAGTGTGTGATATTTAAATATGCCCCTTATTTTTTTAATCCTTAAACGTCTTTTGTATGGTATTGAGTGCTCATGAGTGTGTGTTTTATTGTATGTTGAGATTATACTACTTACTTTCTAAATGTTTCCATGACCTATATCATGCAGCTAAGGTCTTATTGTGATCACATACTATGATCTTCATTGATATATCTACTTAGATATGCTACTCTTATATGCTACACGATTCATACATAAATTAAATAGTTATCTTATGCTTTTGAGGTAAGGTAACTACTAGATTCTATTTACCTCACCTCAAAAGGAGGGGGGGATATTTGTGGGGGCATGTAATAGAGACATGAACTCCACACTTATATAAATATTAAAATTTATAGAGTTTAATTATAATTTACATGATTTAGATATACACTCAGGTCAGAATCCTATACACATTACACTAATATTTTTATAGATTCAACATATAGTTTTGAGATTTATGACAAATATTATATACACTTACATAGTATAGGTTAAATTTTTATAGATAATATATATTGATACACATTAGAGGTGTATATTCCATGCAAGTGAAATAAAATTTACAAATACCTATTTAAACTTATTCACCAAGAAGCATCGATACTTTACCAAGAAGCACTATTTTGAGCCTTTCCTATTTATATCAATTGGATCCTTATATGAACTCAATGGCTTAAACATATTTTAATTTTTCAAATTGAGTTGGTTATATCACTTAACTTGGATTTTATTATACTATCAATTCACTTGTGCAACTGAGATTTAATGATCTCAATGTTTGTATCACAACTTGCCCTTGAACCAGATTGGAGGCATACTTACCTTTGAATATCTCTGTTAAAATATCTAAGGTTCAATTATAAACCTCTCTCAACTCTAATTTCACAAGGAAACATATTTACCAAGTCAAAGTGCCAAGGGTAAACATGGTTGCATCATCACACAAGTGTAATTTTTCCTTGGTCTCTTTCTATTTAAGCATTTTAATTATGTCAAATTTTAGATTATATGCACTTATTTATAATTTTAACATGCTCTTGGTTATAAGTCACATACTAGAAATACATTCAAAGTGGTTCATGTAAAGCATAGGTGTGTAGTACACACCTATTTACACATTTCTATCCTTAAAGCTAGTAATTTCATCCTTATGCATTACTAGATTAAAGGGGGTAAATGTAGATAATAAAATTTGATTTATATAGCATACCATTTATTTTATTTAACCCTTATGTGAGATATTTCCAAAAGGTGTGGTAAAAATTCAAATCTAAGCCTATTCATTAATCATCTAATAAATACCAAGCAAACACCTATTCAAGCTCACTCAATCAATTTCATAACTAAGTTATACTACCCTATTCTTCTCTATTTTCATATCAACCATATGAACAATCATATTATATGTCTGAAGAAATCATAAAACAACCCACAATCAATATTTATCAAGTTACAATCTACATCATTACATGTCATTGCATATAGTATATTTCACCCTTGTGCACACACAAGATGACACCTAGAAGATAAATATATATGTCTGAGGCCCTCCTTAGAGTATTGGATATGTAATCAATGCTCATTGAAAAAGGGGCCCATGAGGTTAAGTTGACACCATGAGCCCACTAACCCATTTTTGGCAAGATATAAAAACCTAAGGTGAAGAGATAGGGTTTGGTCCACATATATTCATCAACAACCTATGTGCATGAATAAAATATATCAATATAAAGGTGAAAAAAATCCAAAAATATCTAGGTGGTTGCTCTGCAATACAATGAATATTTCATATTGGATATGGGACTAGGACACCTGTGTTGATGTAAGTGTCCCAAAGCTGATGTAAGTGTCTAGGTATCTAGAAATAATATTTATAGAGTCTAACACCCTACATATTGATCTTGTTCCCACTTGTTTCCACCTATACACTTTTTCTATTTGATTGCAAATTTTTAGATAAATTATCACCTTTTCATAGTGTTTATGCAATCAAATTACTATTTTGAATGTAATTTATATATTTATCATAACTCAACATTTTAATTCAAAATAATTATTTATTTGAGTTTTCAATTAAATGGATTACTCTATAATAGTTTTATTCATCATTATGTATAGGCTATTCTACCCATTTAACCCTAAACTAAAACATATTTATAATGGATTAAACACAAGGCAATTATATTATATATATTTTAGGTGTATTCCTTCTTTGCTCTCTTTTTAATTTCAAATTTCAAGTTTTAGATTTTCAATTTTTAAATATGGATAATAACTAATTTTAGTGGTATTGTTGTAGGTATTTTAGTAAGATACCTTGCACAATCAAGCTTCACATCAAAATATAAAGTGTTTATATAAAATTAGGTATGCATCTCTTTTAATCTAGTAATCCCATTCCATTGCATCAATATAATAAAGGGAGGAAAATGTAGATACTCAAATTTAATCATTAAGTGTTTTAAAAATGTTTAATATTGACATATTTACCTTACTTTACCTATTCACCATTATGTTAACTTGCAATATCTATGAGATCCTTCACTATTCTACACATTATTTTGTAATTACTAAAAACATCATTCTAACATCTTTATTTTGCTTACAAATTCCTATCAGCCAAGTTCCAATAGTCTTTATCCTTTTAGGACAAGACCATACTAGGTTGGATAAGGATGTAGCCTGATCTTATCCTTTCACTCTAACAATTAATTTTAAAATTAGAGACGCTTCATGTTGGATCTCCCATGATTTTAGGAAATTTAGTTAATGAAAACCTTTCAAATATACCACTATATAATCACATTAAGGGCACTCAAAGAATTAATTAGGAACATATCAAAAGTACTATCTATATAAGCTACTACACATTGAGTAAAAGAGCCTTATTCTTCCAAATTTAAGCTGTAATTTATTCCAATAGTCATAGGTCAAGTCTAAATCTATTTTATTTTAGGTCAAATGAATTCATTGTCAAGAATTCAAGTCAATTTACTAGCTACATCCATATAGTGAAAGTAAAAAAAATCATACACTAACTCTATGAAGGAGAACTATGTTGTCTTGAGGCCCTTTTGGGATATGTAGGTAACAATTAGATTATATAGGGTTTTTTGAGGATAAATGACTATTCCCCTTGCCTAATTCCTCTCTTTACTTTTGATGTCTATTCAATTTATGTGTAGGAATAGGGTTTTAAAATTATATGTATTTTCATGTGATAACTCAACACCCATAGGAAACCAACATACCACCTCTGATAGATGCATGTACTTGAGCAATAAAATAATTCACACAATCAACAAAAATGTAATCGTAGTTAAACAAACAAGGCCACAATATGACCTTATTTACCCTAGCATGGCCCTATCCTATTATATTGTAATATTTTATTTTTAGGCATGTCACACTCCAAATATCCTCTTATATTCCTACATTAATAATTGACTTGCATGGTCAACATATGTAATATTTGAGCCATGTTTAAATATTTCATTAAAAGTTACTATTTATAGCTCATTTCATTTTTTTTAATTTAAAGTATTTTACATTAAAATTTTATATATTATGTATTCTAAATAATATTTCAATCATTTAATGTTTATCACATTCAAATTTTAAATAAAAAATAAACCAATAAACAATCACATGGTTTAAAAAAAATAGAAGATTTCCATACCCACTTAAATAAGGATGTTAATACCATTAGTGTCATAAAGAAACTTAAATTTGATGGAAAGTTTCCCTTCCTAGACGTCCTCCTCTATAGGAAATTGGATGGGTTTTTTTCCAATCAGGTTTATTGAAAGTTGAATAACACTAATCTCTATGTACATAAATTCACAACAATATCCTTCTCAAAATTTGGGGATTCTAAAAACCCTTTCTATGAGAGATTTGAGAATTTGTACTGATGATCACTCAAAGGATGAGAACACAAATTTGACTAAGGTTTTTCAGAATAATGGTTACAAAGTGAGATAAATTACTAGAGCATTCAAATCAACTAGGAGTGCTCATGTTAGACCTAGAATTATGGATGGAAACCTTGATAGACTTAAAAAATTTCCTCCCATATGTGTAAAGAATTTATAATAAATTTGAAAAACATGTTGAGGATTAAGAAATTTTATTCTACATTTATTCCTCATAGAAAACTTAGGAGGTTAGTAATGTCATCTAAATATAATTTATAACCAACTCTTCGAAGTGTAGTGTACAAAAGTGATTATTCTTGCAAGATGTTATATATTGAAAAGATGTAACACTTTATCAACACAATGATCAATGAACATGTTGATAATATAAATAGGTGGAGATAGGTTAATTCAGATTTTGAAAAGCATTTTTCAAGACTTGATATCATATTTTTATTGAGAATACCAAGGTTTTGTCCATAGAGGACCAATACTTTAAAGGACATGTAAGAGAAGTAATGGAAATTTGTAAGTATGATAGAAATTTGAACATAGATGATGGTCTATAATTAAACCAATCGTGGAGTCTAATTACTAATTTAATTTAAAAATGTTGCACTGAGATTGAACAACTTCCTTTGTAGGAGTTTTAATTTACCATTGGGTTGGTGATTGTCTTGTTTTCAGAAGGTTTTAGGACTCATTTTTTCTAGACTACCTTTAGGATTTTCATGCTAACATATCTCTCTTGGTGTTGTAAAATTTTATAAGTACATAATTCTTATCATTTTTTTTTAAATTATTATTATTATTATTATTATATTCAATAAAAATTATTTTTTAATATTTTAAATTCTTTTCAATTTTTAATTTAGATGATCTATATTATTAATATTTGGAAAGCTGAGATCTTGGATGATTAAGAATTGGAATAATATTATTATATCTTCCTTTTCCTTTTTTCCTAGTGGTCACTTTTAGTTAGCCTTTTTAATTCATAGGCTAGGATGTTATTTTGAGTAAGGAAAAATGGAAGGTTTTCAATCAATGCATATATTTTTTATATTATTGGTAAAGTGGGATTTTAAATAGGGACCCTACCATTTAAAAGGAGTGTGCACGTTTGACCAAAAGTGATAGATAAAATAATAAAACCTACCTAAGACATAAAAATACTAGCCATGAAACAATAACAACTAAAAACAATAGAAAAATAACAAAAAAATAATAGGAAAGAATCTTTGTTCAAATAGACTTATTCCCCCCAAGCACTTCTTCCTAATTATACAAAATCCTCTTAATAACATTTTCCATTAGGGAAAGATCTTAGGATTAAGGATAAAATTCCATTTTATTCATCACACCTTTGACCTTATTCTTAGTATTACTAGGGAAATCCTCCTCCTATTTCCTCTTAATTATCATCTTGAGGCCATCCATACTGGTCATGCAATTCTGTATAGTTACTTTGCTAAACTTCACAAAGATGCCTAATTTTTTTTTGAGAGATTCACTTTCCTTTTCTAAATGGTTGACTCTATATTTCATTATTTTCACTTGGGTCTTCACCTCTTAAATTTATGATTTAACACAAACATCTCCATCCTCTTAGCTAAGATTGTTGATATAATATCTTAGCCTGATGTGGTCCTTCATAAACCAACATAAGAATACTTTATGAAGATTTATCTTGTTAGCTAGTTCTTCCATTTTACTCTAATCCTTGTTCTAATCCACATAATATTTTAGGTCATCTCTAACCTTGGCCTTACCATTTAAAAAAAAATCATTTATGGGATTACTCAACTCCTCCTCTCTATAATTACTAAGAAGATGTATATCCTCTACCACTCCTGAATCTTATTGTCGAGCTCACCTATTAAAATAAGAGGCACCTCTATTTTCCTCCCTTTACCAATCTGATCCTTAAGAAAGTTCACCAATCCCTTAGCCTCTTATCCTTCTATTTATCCTTGGAAAGACTCCAAAGGACCCTATTTTGGCCCCCATAATTATTTCTTCCTAGAGATCCTAAATTTTTTGAGGGTCCTATATTAGACTTGTAGTAATGTTTGTAATTAAAAAAATTACTACTTGGTAGAGGGGTAATTACTACTTACCTTTTTTAACATCAAGAATCTAAGACTCTAGAGAATAGAGGATGTGGAAAGGAAGACTAATAGGTAAATGGTGCCTAGATTAGTTGAGAAAAGTAAAGTGATAGTAATGGACCACCATATACCTACCTTCCAATGTATTAAAGTTCATTTAGTGTATTAAAGTTCATTCTTGGAGGCCAAATTTTAGAGGAAGGAAATTCATATGAATTTCATGGGTAATGTGGATTAGATTTTATGATTTACATCTTGAATTATAGAATTTGGAGAGTTTGAAAATGAATGGATATATGGTGGGTGATTTTTTTTAATTGTTCATGGTTTATTCCATAGAATTTGAGATTTATATGTAAGAATTCAAGTTCAAATAAGGCCTCATCAACAATTCATTACTAGTATTTAACTTGGCTCTAAAGATGTTTATTTTTTTTCAAAAAGTGGAGTATGAAAACTAAGTTTTGAAATGATTTAGATGTCAATATTTTGATTTTTCACAAATACATAGGAGGAATGAAAACCATGTTTTTAAGAAGTCAAAATTCAAAAAGAGTAATAAGGTTTGGAAACCTAAACTTGGTGGTAATTTAAAATATTTTAGAGATGAGATGGATACTAATGATGATTTACACCTTCAATAAAATGATGAGAAGGATATGTTTGTTGATTCTACTTATTTTCATACTAGAGGCATGCAATATTTTTTTAAAAGGGTTTATATTGAGGAGGCTAAGAAATATGCTCACATTTGTAAATTTGGGGGATATTCACATGATCAATTTTTTTTGATCATTGATGTGGTAGAACATAGTTAGAATTTTAATAGGGAGGTAGTGGAGAGAAACAATTTTAATGCTATGAATGTTACCTCTATTGATAAAGGTGATGCTTTAGTTTTTTATGAAGATTTTCAATTGCAGGATACATAAGATATTGAAAGAATTGAGGCTATGTTTGAAAAATTAAGGTTCATGAAAGATGATTTTCTTCTATAAAGTCTTACTATGGAACATAATTAGGATTTGATTCCTATTATTTGATGGACCAGGATAAGTTTTTGAAATTAAGAGGTTTGGAATCTGAGCTTCCTCTAAATAAGGCTGCTATTTCTTCACATTTTTTCAACTTCTTTGATTTTTCCTCTTCTCAAGGTCCCTACTTTGATTAATTTGATTACGGATAATCAAGTGAAAAAATTTCCTAGTAAAGAGGTATCCTTTAAATGAAATTTATCTTCTAATTAGAATCATGATCTGTGGATAAAAAAATTAGATTAAAGAGATATGAGGTGCAATTATTAAAATTAAACTTTTTTATGAGCCTTTACAATCAAGAAAATAAACATATAATTTGTATATACCATGAAATGGGAGACACCTTCTGTAATTATCAAGTTATTTTTATCCTATAATGTTAGGGGTATGAATGCCCTTGAAAAGTGGCATTTGATAAAATGTCAATCTCAATCTAGGAGGATGAATATTATATTTTTACAAGAAACTAAGTCAAATGACCAAGAGGTGGAGGCTATTTTGAATTCTATTTAGACATTTTAAAAATATTTTTATGTTGGTTATAAAGGTAATTTAGGAATACTAACTTTGCTGTGGAATCTAGCGATAGTTAAACTTGTTCTCTTGTGTAAGGAGATGAATTCAATAACATGTGATTTTTTTGTTACAAAGATGATATTTATGGAATTTTAATAAATGATTATGGTCCAAGTAATCCCATTAAAAAAACATGGGATCATATTTTATAGCTACTAAATCAATGGGAAGATAATAAAAATATTATGGGAAGGAATTTTAATGCAATTGTGGGACCAAATGATAAAGAGGTGAAATTTCAAAATAATATTTATCTAAAAAATATTTATCTAATTATTTATTGGATATTTCACTAAAAATTGGTAAATTTACTTGGATAAATATAAGGATCATGTTTAGTAATATTTTTTAACATTTGGATAGATTTCTCATTTCTCTTTCTTGGTTTCAAGACAACTAGGTTGTTGAAAATTGTATTCATAATGTTTCTAGTTTTGATCACTTACCAAATTATCTGGATATTAAAATGGATAAAGTACAAAACAATTTCATTTTTAAATTTGAATTAATGTGGATTAGGCACTCAAATTTTGGGGAACAAGTAAAGGATTGGTTGAATAGTTTTTATCCATGTCAAGGTTCAAGTATGTTTAAGTTTTCTCAAAGCTTAAGATTTTTGAAATAATATTTGAAGGTATGGAATAAAAAAGCTTTTGGAAATATGTTTTAATAAAAAAATATATTTTAAGAAGAATTGGCTATGTTAAATTCAAATTCTCATTTTATCCCTTTGGCAGATAAGAGTTTTTGACAAGAACATGATTTTTTTCTAAGCTTCTTGAAGTGTATCTATAGGAATAATTATTTTGGAAAAAAAAATCTAAAGAATATTATATTAAGGAAGGGGATAAAAATACAATTTATTTTTCATTAATCTATAGTGGAAAGAAGGTATATTAATAGATTCTCTCAGATTTAAAATAGTGAGGGAGATGTTCTTGATGATCTTGATGGATTCAAATTTGAAGCAATTAAGTTTATAAAAAAATTACTTTCTAAAGATGTCATTGATGCTTAAAATTGCGCTTGATTCTAATCAACAACAATGTGAAGTTTCAAGCTGTGGGATGTTACGGCTTGAAACAACCTCCAGATTTTAGAGAAGCTGGTCTCTTCTTTTGTATCAAGTGTGGGGAAAAAGGATAGAAAATTAAACAAAAATGCAAATGTAGGAAATGAAACCTAACTATGGCGATGCACCTGAGTGTAATTTTGATCCTAATCTTGAGCACAGTGAGACTATAAGTAGGGTTCATTTACATTTAAGAGCAAACAAGTGCATGATCAATGTAAAAGATTGAATTAATAGAAATAAAGGCCTACAACAGAGACTTCCTTTACTGAGATACAAAAAATGTCAACAAAGGCATAGGGTTCAATCTTCTTATAAGAATCTTCCAATCACATAAGAGGCGCAGAAACATGTATAGTTATGTATAAATTCTGACTCAAGAAAATGAGACAAAAGCAAATGACATTCCTAATCACAACTCTATAAAATATACAGTATAGACTACTTTTGCAAATGATAGAGATACTATCAACCAAGTCATAGAGTTCAATCTTCTTAATTCTTCTAGCGACATAAAAGGCATAGAAACATGCACAGTTATATCAACTTTACAACTCAAGAAAATGAGACAAAAGCAAATGATATTACTTAGTCATGAGCTATAGAAAATATAAACTTGCTACAATCCTTCCTTATATTTTGTATATCTTCCCTTTAATTTTATAGCCTCGGATTTAACAAATAAAATAGTGTGGCATTTAGTGCATTCAATGCCTTGGATGTATCTTGGTCTTATCAAGAAGGGCCATGCTGGAGCAGGGTGACTGCCCTATCTGTAGCATGTCAATTCATGACTAGTACCTCCTTTTGCGCTTGAATTTCTTGTTCCATAACCTGCTTAGCCGCTCAACTATCTATTTTGCCTCCACTTATAGGGGACAAATAGATGGCCCTTTTAATGTTTGTAGGCCCCAAAAATCTACCCAGTGAATTGCTCCATCTACCAAAAATAACTCCCACTGAGTTTCCCTCCATCTCGTTTTGCGGTAATAGATACACAGAACACTCTATTTTATTGAAATGGAAGAGGACACTTAGTCAATTTCTTGAAATTCTCCCTATTACTTAAAAGGCATCAAAGAATGACACTTGGTGCTTTTCACCTGATTTATCGAAGACACACAACATTTTCCGCTTTCCCTATATCCTACTCAGGAACGCTCCACCTTCGACACCTATTGCAATATGCTTCTTTGATACTTAGCAATGTTAACAAAATAAACTCACCACATTCCTTTCTCGAGCAACTAAAAAAAGAATGGATGTACGTGGCCATCTTCACTTGGTGACACTTGGCACTTCCACAGACCTTTGAAATAAAACCTAGGACCCACCACAATCTTTATTCAGCAATGAAGCTTGAAGATGGTCTCTCAAAAGTTGACACGTGGTGGCCTTTGCTATTCTTGGGAAGATACATGGAATATTTTGCTTCTCCTACTAGGGGTATGTGGCATCTTCCACTTCTTTGGGGAATGGAGTAGAAAGGGGCTCAAAAAGTGATACTTGGTGGCCTCTGCTACTCTTTGACACTTAAACAAAATGAAACAACACCTTTCTGCCTTTTGAAAAGGTACTTTGACCCCCTTTGGGTTTTGGGACACTCCCTTAAATTGCTCGATGAACCAAAATGGTTCAATGGTTCAACAGTTCAACACTATGTGCCATTTACATGTTAACCAAGGTATTGAACCAAAAATCATTAAACTAAGCCATTAAACCCAAGCGTTAAATTGAATGTCTCTCAAATGTCGACATGTGGTGTGTTTTGCTTAGCTACTATTGGATATGTAGCATATTTTGTGGCCCTCTTGAAAGTTATGAAAAGTGTCTCAGACGATGCTAGTTGGCTGGTTTCATGTTTTGGAAAGTGACACTTGGTGGCTTCCGCTTGAATTCAACACTTAGGAAAAAATGAAATGAAAGAATCAAAAAGGGGAAAAGAGAACTCATGCTCAGACTACGCCACTTGGTAGCCTCCACTGCACTTTGATACTTAGATGAAAAAGAATTGAAAGAAACAAACCCACACTATGCTCCAAAACTCTACCACCATGACTAAGGTATGTGAGAACCAAAATAGTAGTGCGCGACTAAAAATTTGAATGCAACATAGAGTAAAAATTTACTCTATAGTTACTAGTGACCCCCAAGACTTTTGAGCCTACTCAAAAAGAAACACAACTCTCGCTCTGTCAAAATTTCAAAATTTTACAGCTTCAAAAATGCTGTCTAGTAGATGGACCATTCATGGTCAGATAACCCTTGCTTATTCTGCAATTCAACGAAAGCTAGATCAAGGTTAATGATATCCTTGTGTGAAAATTTAGCAGATTTTGAACTGTAGCTTTTAGTTTGAATTCCAACTGGGAAATAGGAACCATAATAGCTTTGAATTTTAAGACCAAGGAATCATCCTGCAAGTTCTAGAAAACTATTTGATCCTTCTATTTGGCCAGCAATAATGGTTTAATTTGATCAACCATCAGCACCGTGTTGGCATCCAAAAATGGAGAAGGAAGACCTAGTTGCACTAGATCTTCAATATGCTATCTCATCTCACTGATGCCTTCTTTCATGACTTCGAGAAGCTCTTTGCAACTATTGGTTGTGGCATTACAACTGAACACCTCATTGACTCATTTTGCAGTGACCATTCTGTTAGTGATTCCCATGGCTGCTAATGTCACATCCATTGTGTCGTAGAGCTTTTGCAACAAGGTTTGGGAGTCTATGACTCTGTCAGAGACTGTAGCTAGAGTGTTCTTCACTGAATCTTCCACTTTCTCACATAATTATTGTGCATTGATCAGAAAGGTGAGAGATGGCCTGAGCTGAATAATCTTTGAGGAGATTCTTTTCCACATTGATTCATAGAGCTCCTTTACCAGTTTTATCACTCTGACACCTTTTGGCCTATTATCCAGCTCTAGCATCAGTTACACCACTTTCTACTACTCTGCTTAGAATTGGTCTTGAAAAGCCATAGTATTGTTTTGTTCATCTAGTAGCTTCTGCTGCAATTGAGTAACTTACAGTTGATGTCCTTCAAATCTTCCCTGTAATGCTACTTTCTCCTGCCTAAGGGTCGTCACTGCATCCTTTACATGTGTTAGCTCTACTTTTAATGAATCATTCTGGGCCTGGACTACCCAATGAATCTGAAGGGAAATAGTATCTTGTAACTATTTATTTAGACTTTCTATTTCATTATCTTTCTTATTGATTTCTTTAGCCAAATTGCTATAGTTTGCCTTTTCTTTGGCCAAATCAGCCTCCATCTTCTATAGTCTTCTTGATGTTTTCAAATAATATTTCATGATTACAGAGTGGATTCTATCAATAGATCAACTCTATCTTGGGGCCTAAATAGGGACATATTAATGGCCACTGCATTCATTTTATAATCCTCCAGCTGCATCTACTCACTCGGCTTGATGACGTTGGGTGACAAATGGGTCACCGTCAGTTGCTACTGAATAGGGTCAAATTGTGACCACAAGTGTGAGGCATCCAATGCTTTATTCTATTTATTTTTCTTTTTCTCCATCTGGACTTCTCTTGCCTTTCTAGCAGCATCAACCTGCATCTAGAAGGTGGAAGGGGATGTAATGTGTCCTCCTGTAAAAGGATATCCCTGTGGCAGGCCATATTGAATAGCCAGTGGTTGGCTATGGGTGAGCTGAAGGGGCATACTTTTGGGAATAGGGGGAGAAATGAGGTAAATTTAGGGCTTAAGGCATTGAAGATGGGGTAAAGTGTGAAATGGGGATGGCAGAGGTGGCAGGAGGTGTCATTTGGCAAGGCAGGGGCATCACACCGACTTGGGGAAGAACAGACTGAGAGGGAGGAGGAAGAGTAATACTTACTTGAGGGGGAATTATGGTGATCTATAATTGGAACTATGAAGGCTCCTCTTCCTCCTCTAAATCAAAATAGAACTACACCCTCTTTCTCTTCTTGGGTGTCTCTAACTCTAGCTATGTCTACTTCCCTTCCACATTTGCTGTTGCCAGTGGTGCTTGTGGAGAACCAAAGATGTCAATAAATTCTGATGATGGGGAAGATTTTGGTGGTGAAGACACCATACTCCTTTGTTTTTCCATGATGCTAAGAGGCTGGGGCCAAGTTGATGTAGTGACTGTAGCTGCAGCTTACTCAGAGGCCTATAGTTGCTGGCTTGGTCTTGCTCTAGCTTCCTACCCTGTATCGAGTGTCAACAATTTTATTGTTTCTAGGCTAGATGCAGGGGAGGGATGGCACTCATCCTAGAGTTCTTCCCATCTTTCATTTGAATATATGCTTCCAAAAGTATGGGTGGTTTGAGAAATTTCCTGCCTATATTTCCAATAGGCTTCAATCTTTTCTACATCCCAATCTTTGTTCTTCAATGTCCTTCTCAAACCAGAAGTCATCCTAACTTTGGGATCATAATCCCTCTACCTATCATAGAAGGTTTCCCATGGCCTATTCTGTGGTAGGGGCAAATCTGTCAATTCAACATAAAGACCAAGAGCATCTTCTGTAGGGTTTTTTTTGGTCTCTTAAAAAGGGTGGCTTTCATGTGTAATCCTAGCCCCAATCCTATTGGTCCTTACCCAGGAAGCTATGAAACCACTTGGGTCATAAACCCATTTGTCTTCAACTAGCAGGAAACCTAGGAAGGCTAGCTTTCTCAGCAACATAGTCTCAGCATCTCTAGTTTCTAGTACCATGCTGTTGGTCATCCATGGGAGATTGTACATTTTTATCTTCTTCTTCCCAGAGCCATACTCGTTGTCGACTATTGACACCTACCTAGTGACTTCCAAGAATTCCAACCTAAGAGTTAAAGTCTTTGGTAGCAACACTGGTTCCCCACAAAAACCATGAACCCTTATGATCATGTGGTGGGATCCAAAATTGAAGTCACATGGGATTGGACAACTAATCAGGAGGTTCAAAACACTTGGAAATAACCTATTCATGACAGGTTTAGGGCTAAGGCAACAAAAAGTGAGGGTAATGAACAATTCCCAAAAATCATATAGGTCGCTAGTTCTTGATAAAATGTGTGTCCATATAGACATAGGAATGGTCCTTTGGGGGTCAAAACCTAGGTCATACATGTTCAGATTCATATGTTGGGTGAAAAGGTCAAGATTCTGATATAGTATGAGATGGAACAAATAAGAGGAATACCTGAACACCCCTTTTGATTTGAACTGGGTCAGCTATTCCATTATTGAAAAGGCAATGTGCTTTGAGAAGTCAAGTCGATACTCCTACGTCTTGTTGACTATCTTCAACCTAAGAAGGATGGCCATTTGTTTTGCATATGCTTCCATGTCATCCTTCATGCCAAAGATGAGAGCCATCATTGATAACGCATCTTGGCTAGCTGGCATGAATTGAGCTCTTGGTGCAGGAAGCGTGGGTACCATAATATCACCATCGGCCATTTGTAACTCAGACCTCAAAAACCTTGTTTGAGTGTTGACATTTGCCCACATTTTTTGCATCCTAGTAATAATGGGGAATGTTGCGGTAATGTCATAATGTAGGGCTAGCATGTCCCTGATAGCTTGTGGTGTGATCTACACCATGAAGGGGCCCTATTGAATGGTGCAAGATGGTGCATGGAGTAAGTCTGTGCATAATTCAATCAAGTTAGGGCATGGATGCACAGCTGGGATAATGAATTGAGCCAGTTTTGAGGTCCATATCCTCATTGTGAATGTCTCATTTGCCCCACTCTGGGTCTTTAAAGACACCTTTAGTGCACCCCTTCTCTAAGATTCTTGCTATTAGTTTTTTGCAAGATCAGGTCCATGATTCCATCTGCATAATCCTTTACTTTTGATGGGTCACTAGCTTGACCAACTCTCAAGATTTTGGTCCTCGAATAGGCTCTTAACAGTTATGCAGGAGCTAAAGCATATGATTTACTAGCAAGCAACCTATCAAGAGATTCAGTTGTCCCAGCTCCTTGTTGTGAATATGATGCTCCTGCCATCTCTATATATTTTCTATAATACCTGGTATGAACCTTGTGTAAGATAGAAACACTCTTGCTGAAGCAAATTTTAGT
This sequence comes from Torreya grandis, assembly GCA_037957365.1. Taxonomy (NCBI): domain Eukaryota; kingdom Viridiplantae; phylum Streptophyta; class Pinopsida; order Cupressales; family Taxaceae; genus Torreya; species Torreya grandis. The sequence continues at coordinate 461,843 of JARHVA010004629.1, read as the reverse complement.
AGATGCTAACAAATTGTAAGGAGTAGGATATTTTCATAGGTGCATGAATGCTTGAGAGTTTGTAAACTTTAAACCTTGTTAAGAGACATTTATGGACCTATCAAGTCTTAAATGGCATTAAATTTGGATGACTGTTAGTAGATCCTACTCAATCTTTGGGGAACAACGAGGTGGACACACTATGCAAGTTGTGGTGCAAGGTACCTTAGAGATTTTGAAAGATTTGGGAAGCATTCAATGCAGCAAAAATTTGGAAAATTTTAAAAAACTTTCTAAGCCACCAACTCTATGTTTAAAACACTTATTTAAAATGAAAGCGAGAAAATAACAATGGAAAACAAAAAATAATGTGGGAATGGGAAACTACCTAACTACATTAATTAAGCATCTTTATCTCCCTCTGGGATAAGCAAAATTTCTAATGTATTCTTCATGACAAGCCATCTTATGTTGCCATACAAGTGATTGAAACGGGTATATCTTTGGTGAAATGTCCTCTATGTAGGCCACACAGATTTGCCTGCATTTGAGTGAGTCTGAGCCAAACATGCTTTTGACATCCATAAGCTCTTCTTGTTCTTGGAAGCCCATCAAATATCAACTCCTAATGTTGGTATGCCTTACTAGGAAATCAATGATAGTTTGCTCATCAATAGAAGCCTTTTGACCTATATCATTTATTGACTTAACTTCTTCTACTTCAAACTCTAGCTCTATTGCATTATCCTCCTCTTTCATGACTTTAATATCTTAAAAGGATGATATTGAAAGAGTGAAATAATTTTGCACATGTAATTGAGGCTTAATGCTATTCTATTCATCTATAACTGATTCACAGATATCTTACAAAATGTTATAACCTAACCTGATAATTTCAAACAAATCATTTAAAACATGATCTAGGAATTGTCCATGTTCTTCTTCATTATCTTGCAAAGTGAGAAGAAAGTCTGAGATTATTTCCTCTTCATCAGAAGTCAATTTATACACTACTAGGATAGGATAAGTAGCTAGTGGTACTGGGAGGATCAGAGGACTACCAACATTCCATCTTGTATAATTTCTTGGGGAAACAGGAGCTCTTATATTTACTCTCTATACTGATTAAAACTAATTGACTCTTCTTCTTGGACTAGTTACCAAAGGTGGCAAAATAATACTTGGATTTGCAACAGACTATGATCTGGTGACTGGTCCATAGCTTTGACTCCTCGTTGCTCTCTGGTCTTGAAAGAAACTTCAAGATTGGTCCCACTAGGTGTGCCAAAAACTGTTGATGCTTAAAATTGCGCTTGATTCTAATCAACAACAATGGGAAGTTTCAAGCTATGGGATGTTGCGGCTTGAAACAACCTCCAGATTTTAGAGAAGCTGGTCTCTTCTTTTGTATCAATTGTGGGGAAAAAGGATAGAAATTAAATAGAAACACAAATTCAAGAAATGAAACCTAACTATGGCAATGCACCTGAGTGTAATTTTGATCCTAATCTTGAGCACAATGAGACTATATGTAAGGTTCATTTACATTTAAGAGAAAACAAGTGAATGATTAATGTAAAAGATTGAATTAATAGAAATAGAGGCTTATAACAGAGACTTCCTTTGCTGAGATATAGAAAATGTCAACAAAGGCATAGGGTTCAATCTTCTTATAAGAATCTTCCAATCACATAAGAGGCACAAAAACATGTACAGTTATGTAGAACTTCTGACTCAAGAAAATGAGACAAAAACAAATGACATTCCTAATCACAACTCTAGAAAATCTATAGTATAGACTACTTTTGCAAATGATAGAGATAATATCAACCAAGGCATAGTGTTCAATCTTCTTAATTCTTTCAGCCACATAAAAGGCACAGAAACATGCACAGTTACATCAACTTTACAACTCAAGAAAATGAGACAAAAGCAAATGATATTACTTAGTCACGAGCTCTAGAAAATCTAAACTTATTAAAATCCTTCCTTGTATCTTGTATATCTTCCCTTTTCTTTTATAGCCTCATATTTTATAGATAAAATAGTGTGGCATTCGGTGCATTCAATGCCTTGGATGTATCTTGGTCTTATCAAGAAGGGCCATGCTGGAGCGGGGTAGTTGCCTTGTCTGTGGCATGTTGATTCATGACTAGTACCTCCTTCTACACCTAAATTTCTCATTCCATCACCTGCTTAGCCGCTCAACTATCTATTTTGCCTCCGCTTATAGGGGACAAATAGATGGCCCTTTTAATGTTTGTAGGCCCCAAAAATCTACCCAGTGAATTGCTCCATCTACCAAAAATAACTCCCATCGAGTTTCCCTCCATCTCAATTTGTGGCAACAGATACACAAAATACTCTATTCTATTGAAATAGAAGAGGACACTTAGTCAATTTCCTAAAATTCTCCCTATTACTTAGAAGGCACCAGAGAATGACACTTGGTGCTTTCTGTCTGATTTATCAAAGACACGTGGCATTTTCCACTTTCCGTATATCTTGCTCAGGAATGCTTCACCTTTAACACCTGTCACAATCCGCTTCTTCAATACTTATCAATTTTAACAAAATAAACTCACCGCATTCCTTGCCTGAGCAACTAAAAAAAAGAATGGATATACATGGCCATCTTTGCTTGGTGACACTTAGCACTTCCACAAACCTTTGAATAAAACCTGAGACCCACCACAATCTTTATTTGGTAATGAAGCTTGAAGATGGTCTCTTAGAAGTTGACACATGGTGGCCTCTGCTATTCTTGGGAAGATACGTGGCATTTTCTGCTTTTCCTACTAGGGGTATGTGGCATCTTCTACTTCTTTTTGGAATGGAGTAGAAAGGGGTTCGAAAAGTGACACTTGGCAGCCTCTTCTGCTCTTTGGCACTTAAAAAAATGAAACGATGCCTTTTTGCCTTTTGAAAAGGTACTTTGACCCCCTTTGGTTTTTTGGACACTCCCTTGAACTTCCCAATGAACCAAAATTGTTCAATGATTCAACACTGCGCACCATTTACACATTAACCAAGGTATTGAACCAAAAAATGTTAAACCAAGGAATTGAACCCAGGCATTGAACTGAATGTCTCTCGGATGCCGACACATGGTGCATTCCACTTAGCTACTATTGGATACATGGTACATTTTGTGGCCCTCTTGAAAGTTATGAAAAGTGTCTCAGATGATGCCAGTTGGTTGGTTCCGTGTTTCAAAAAGTGACACTTGGTGGCTTCCGCTCAAATTCAACACTTAGGCAAAAATGAAATGAAAGAATCAAAAAGGGGAAAAGAGAACCCGTGCTCAGACTACACCACTTGGTAGCCTCCACTGTACTTAGATACTTAGATGGAAAATAATTGAAAGAAATAAACCTGCACTATGCTCCAAAACTCTACTGCCATGACCAAGGTATGCGGGAACTAAAACAGTAGTGCGCGACTGAAAATTTGAATGCAACGTAGAGTAAAAATTTACTCTATAGATGCTATCTGTAATAACCAAGTGGTATATATATATATTTATCTAACATTCCTTATTTTATCACTAATAAAAAGAATCATTATTTAATAAAACCATTTACAAAGGAAGAGGCTTTGGTTATTATTCAAACAATGGAATCTAATAAAACTCCTGGTCTAGATGGATTCTCAGTTGATATTTTTTAGATTTTTTGAGATATTTTTGGTTTTTTTTGATAGAGTCGATTAATGAGTCTATGGGTTCAAAAATAACCATAAGTATTTGAACTACACTTTCATTTTTATAAGCCCCCCAAAATCTAATCTGGTGTGCTTTGCTTATTTTAAATCAATTTCTCTTTGTAATATAGTTTATAAAATTATTTCAAAGGCTATTGTGGAGATATTAAAGGTTTTATTACCTCTTATCATTTCCATAGAGTAAGAAAATTTTGTGGATAAAAGGAAAATATTGGATGGGGTTATCATTAAATATGAAATTCTCTTCATTCCTAAAGCTAAAGGGAAATTGGGTATGGTGCTGAAATTATATATTGAGAAGGCTTATGACATGGTTATTTGGATCTATTTGAAAAGAGTTTTAACATATCGTGATTTTTTAAATTATTGGATTACTTGGGTTCTTAATTTTGTAGCATTATATTTATTTTTGGTTTTGGTTAATGGTTTTTCAGTGTATTTTTTCAAAAGTTCAAGAGGTATTAGACAAGGGAATCCTATTTATCCCTATCTAGTCATCATTATGGTGGAGATTTGGAAAGATTTTTTAGAATGTTAAAACATTACAATCAATTCCAAGTATTGAAATATTTTGAAGGGGACTCCTCAAATAGTCATTTATAATTTATAGATGATACAATTTTATTTTGGGTGCTTGAATTGTTAGAGGTATAAGTTCTTAAGATAAAGTTTGTCTTATATGAAGCTTCATATAGTCAAAAAATTAGTCTATATAAATCACATTTTTTAATATTAATGTTCTATGGAAAAGTTAGCATATAATTTCAAATGTGTTAGGTATTCCTATTGTAAATCTACCTTATAAATATTTTGTTGTGTCACTTTTTAGTAGGTTTGACAAAGTCTACACTTTAGCATAATTTGATTGATAATATGCAAAAAAGACTTGTAGGATGGAAAGCTAAATGGTTGAGCCTGGTTGGGAGGATAGTTTTAATTAAGACAACACTTCAACCAATTCCTATTTATATTTTTTCTATTTTATAAGTACCCATTGGTGTAATTTTAAGAATGAATAAAATCATGATACATTTCTTATGGCATGATAAGGAGGAGAAGTGATTTTTTTTCTTACTAAATGAGAAAATGTTTGTAGTTATAAGGAGGTAGTAGGAACAAGTTTAAAGGATCTACAAACTCAAAACTTGGCTTTAAGAGATAATTTAGTTTGGAGATTGCATGAGGAAGATATGGATACTTGGAATACTTTAGTTCTTAGAAAATATTTAGATTCTCAAGTCCTCAAGATAATTTTTATCCTAGAAATTTAACCTTGGGCTTTTCACATTTAGAATTTTATTTTGGCCTTCAGGTAGATAATTGATAATTATCTCACATGGGATGTAGGAAATGATGAATCAATAAAGTTTTGGTAGGATTCATGGTAGGGTGAATCAAATATTTGTCCTTTAGGGGAAATGGATGATCTACAAGGAATTTTTGAGTAAAGTTAGGGATTAAGAGTTTATGATTATTAGGTGACCTCAGACACTTTGGTTGAATGTACAAGGGTCTAAAAAGATTTGGGGAATGTTGAAGGACCAAAAGATCAAAAAAGATTATTCGCTCATATTTTACCTTCTAGAAAAAATATTTTAAAAATCAAATAGATTATTTGAAATGGATAGGTGATAAATCTAGATTTTAAAGTGTTAAATCTTGTTATAAGGTGATGGCTAGGGAAGTAGTTATGGAATATGACTGACCAATGGCACTATTATGGAATATGTTTTGTACACCTAGAACAAATTATTTTACCTAGTTGGTTTGTTTATAAAATATTATTATGAAGGATAGATTGCAATGAATGGATTTTTTTGGATCCTTGATATGTGCCTTATGTAAGCAAGAATGATAATCTATAGAACACTTTATTTTACATTATTTTTATGCTTCAAATATCTGATCTTGTCTTTGTTCAAGAATTCATCTTACTTGGGTTTGTCCACATACTATTAGATAAAATTTATTGGCTTACCCCCTGGTTTAAATCATATTTCACCTCTTTGGAAAGCAACTCTAACCATTGTTATCTGACATATTTGGAAATAGAAATAATATGATTTTTGAAAATAAAGTAATTCATTGGGAGAGATATTGGGTAAATATTTAAATTTCAATCTTTGGTAATGTTTCCCTTTTTTAAAATATAAATATAAGGTTGTTAATTATATAAGAAGTTGAAAATTTAGACAACTAGCCAAAGATTATTTTACCTATATCTAGGTCAGGGTTAAAGGTGAAGAGGAAAGACCGTTTTGATGTGAGATGGATCCCATCAAAGAAATATATTATTAAACTTAACTTTGATGGTGCATTAAGAGGTAATCTAGGGGTGATAGGGGTTAGCTTCTTATTACATAATTCCTTTGGGAATCATCTTTGGGGAGGCTCCTTTTTCTTCCTAAATATACTAATAATGACACTGAAGTTATGGCCTTATCGGAAGGGCTAAATCTAGCATGGGAGAAAGGTTTTGATTAAATAGAGGTAGAAGGAGATTATTTGATTATTATAAATGTTATTTAAAATGGTTTTAATCTAAGTCAAAAGTTGAATCAAATCATGTATGGTGCTAGAGAGCTTTCAAAATAATTCTCTTTCATTTATTTTCATCATTACTTTAGGGAATCTAACTAGATAAGGAATGTGTTAGAAAATTTGGGAGTGATTAACGTCTCATTTCTTTGGTCTTCAGATCTTAGTTTAATGAATGGTAGGGTCTTTCTTTCATTTTATTATCAGATGGTTTAAGGCATTGATATAGTGTGATTAAAAGAGAAGGATGATTGGCTAATGGTTACATAGGAATTTTTGATATGGCATTTGGTGTTTTTGTTATATTTCTTGGTTAGTTCAATAGATTTTTATTTTATATAGTCTTTTTAATGAAGTTAATGATTTAATTGTGTTCTTCCACTATTATTTGAATAAAATGTTAGGTTGTGATAATTTTCATCAGATTAAACCTAACTGTAATTACTTAATAGTTGGTTACTTGGGTTTTGGCTTCAAAATATATCTTGTTATTTAATGAATGGTGTTATCTACGAAGTTTTATTTCTACTGACCAATTTTATAAATTCTATATAAGTTGGGGTATTTTATTCTTTTTTTTAAGCCTCGTGGCTAATTTTGGCTATAGTTTCTCATACTTTGTTTTGTTCCTCCAGGAGGGGTTTATATTTTTTTGGACAATCATTCTGAGATATTATTTCATCTTTAGATTTCTATCCTTGTTTTTTTTATCTCTAGTTGTAATTATTTTCAAATATTTGACATATAAAGTGGTAAGGGACCCCATAACCATCCTTTATTAATAAAAAAATATAGATGGTAAAATGAATATTTTAATTTATTATTTGGGTAATTTTTAAATAATTGTCAATTCTTTAGTATTATTTCCAATTTTAATTTCCATTTTTAATTTTTAATTTTTAATTTTTAATTTTTAATTTTTAATTTTTAATTTTTAATTTTTAATTTTTAATTTTTAATTTTTAATTTTTATCTTTAATATTTGATTTTTAATTTTTAGTTTTTAATTTTTAATTTTTAATTTTAATTACAATTGTTTTTGGGACAATAACTTTTAGTATATTAATAAAATTAAATAAAAATAAATTATTATTTAATTTTCTTATTTTAATATTAGGAAATTAATTAATTACCTTATTTAATATTTTCCTATGCCCAACCACCTAACATTGTAACACTTTATTGTTAACATCTTTACATATAAATCTAAGTCTACAATCTATTCACACTACTTTCTCATCCTGATGAAGGATTGAGTGTGCTTTGAAATGTTGATCTAAAAAAATTCTACATGGTTTTATCTAGAAATTTTCTTTATTATTTTATGGACTTTGGAAATGATCTAGCATATAAATGGTTTTAATTATGTTTATAAAACCCAATGGTTATGGGACTATAATTTATTAGACACTTAAAAATGGTCTTTATGTATTGTATGTTTCTAATTGTAACATGGAAATATAAAATTTACATCAAAATATAATATATTTATCTATATACATTTAATTCGTTTCAAAATAGATATATAAAAGTAAGATATAACATAATTAATATTTCAATTCTAAAGTAATAAAGGACTAGGAGAGGGTTTATAATAATATCTCAATTTATGGATAATTTGGAAATAATCATCATAATCTAACATTAGAATTAAGGATTTTATGTGTTAGAATTAAGGATTTATGGCAACACAAAGAGAACCCTAAAAAATCATTATGATTTAAGTGCCTCTTTATTATTGTACACTCCACATTTTTCGGTCACCATAACCATGGACTCTACATTTTTAGAAAAAGGCAACCATGAAAAAAATGATTTGATGACTATGTTCATTAGACATGGGGATCTAAAAACCTTGCTCAATATTTTGAAACTCTATGTTGATCACTAAGAAATTGCTCTTATCCAAATCCTAATAGGGTAGATGAACATTCAAAGGATAAGGAAAATGATTTGTCTTTGGGCGTGTGCTCTAGTTCAATAAGTTTTTTAATCCTTAAACTAGGTGTATATTCCACATTGAACTTCACCAACATAGATTCTTTTAACGTATTAAAATAACATGATATAAATATTATTGTCCTAAGATATTTTTATTATTAAAATAAAGATATAAAGTTATGGAATTGAAAGTATACCCTACTTTAACAAATTAATAGAAACATAAGACAACATAAAGCACATAAAAAAATAAATGACCTATACAAAGCCCAATTTGGGAAAAAATCCAGTGGGTGAGTCAACTAAACTCCCAATTACATTATGTAATTTTGAACATGTATACATTAATTACATTTCTTGGCCTTCATGGATAGAGTTTTCATTACTACACTATCTAAATATTACATAAAAATTCCTTGCACTCTTACAACACCTCACTAACAATCCCAACACTAGGAAAAACCACTCACAACTAGGAGAACAATGAGATAACATGAGCAAAGACCCAAACATGTAATTATACAATGTGGATCCAATTCTAAGACCTATCACTCCTTAATTTTTCCTTATAAAGAGATTATTTTTATGTCATCTTGCGTGGGAAAATTCTAAATAACTAAAAGGAACCATCACAAGGAAGTGGAAACATTTGCAACGGTTCCCATTCTCATGTTTTTACTAGTGAAAAAAACATCATAGTATGTAGATCAAAACTTATGAAACTAATGGGGTGGTACACAACCATCACTTTCAAATACTTATGTATACACAAACACCACCTACACAAACCAATGGTTCCATAGTCTGTTAAAAATCCCTTAGTTTCAAGAGCTAAAAATTAATGATTTCACCATTTTGAAGATGGCCAAACCATCTTCACATTGAATTTACCACTAAAAATTATCTGAATTGATGTTTTAACATGAAGTGTCTTAGAATAATGAATTACATAAACTAGGAATAGTGGAAATACTTGACAAACATAGATAGTACATTGGGATCCATATATGGATACGCCTCCCCAACTAGATCCTTCAGTCCCTAAAATATTTAAGAACTTGTAGTGTGAAGAATAATTTTTGCTGCTTCCTTTTACTCTCTTGGAGGTGCATCTTTTGAATCCCAACATTCACATCACCCCACCATCCACCCCCCCTTGTGTGGTTTATTTCCTTCCATCAAAGAAGGCCAACAAATGTAAAGAGATAGAGGACATCCATGTTGTAACTTCTACCCTTTTTTTACTAGATATAAATTACAAAGGAATACACCAATATATCCCCATAGAACTCATAAGGAGAAAATACATCTTGCCACCAGCATTTAGAAACTTTCCACCTTGAGTTGTACTTACTAAGGAGATATGATATTTCTATTCATAGGAGTGAATAATGTAACTCTTCCCATCCTTGACCAATCGATACTAATTCATCCTTCTGAAGACTACATCAACCACATACATGTAGGGTTACCAAAGAGTATTCCAAAAACATCCATTAGTATTACATCCATAACAACAATGTTAATGAAATGTTAACTTAGTGCAAACTTGACATTACATTGTTTGAAAACCTTTATCTTTGCTCCTTGTTTCACCCATATTAATGCATAAAGTTTTGGATGATTGTACACTTTAAACCCATGTATATATACCAAATATTTACTAATTAAGTTATATTGAGAACATGAATCAAAAATAGTATTTACTTTTGTACTCTTAATTTTAACTTTGATATGGGAAATTTTATAAGTTTCACCTTTTTGTTAAGTATCATTGCCTAAACATACCTTCCTTGAAGGGAAGTGAAACACATACTCTCTTTCCCATCTTGGCTTCACCTATACTCATTTCTAGTATTGAGGTGATAATTTTTCTCTTCCTCTTGTTCATAAATGGGATGCAATTTATAAAAAGTCTCCTTAGTATGATTGTCAACATTGCAATACCCATAATGTTTTACAAAGGTAACATTCAACTCAACTTATTTACCATTTTAAGAGGGAGATAAACCCTTGTATTCATCCATCTCAATATAATAAGTTTGATAAAAATCATCATTAAGATCCATGGGCTTGGTAAGCAACACTAGCCTCCTCAGGTGACAATGCAAACCCTCAATATACTTCATCAGGATGTCATGACTAATGGTGTCTTAACCCATTTAAACCACCATATTGTAAAACATGCTAGTATAATCCTACACACTTTATCTATATTATTGACTTAGATATTTACAAACAATAGATATTTCCTTATCATAGTAGATATTATAGAATTACTTCTTAATTATAACTTTAAACTCATCCCACTTATTAAGGGGTGGTGGCTCTTCATAACCAAATAATGAACATAACTCTCAAAACCAAGTTAATGAAATCTTTATATAACTTTAACCTTACAAAGGAGATTTGCTGACACTCATTAAACTAATGTAAATTGAAGTATACCTCAAGTTGATCTAGTGAATGGTACCTTCTCCACATTCACCTCTCCTTCATACATATGAATTTTAATATTTTCCTTAGCCTTGAATGGAGGTAGATCTTGGTTGGCATAGTGTTTTTCTTCCACTTTATCATGCTCAAGAACATCCTCCTCATTTGATTTCAATGCCTTAATATTAGTACTAAGATTTTCCATGATAATCCCCATGATAGACTCTGGCTTATCAAACTTCTTCATGGAAAGGGAAATACTATCAACATCCTCTTCCAACTAACATAACCCATATTTTATTGTACATGTATCTCCTTCATCATAATGTGTCATTATTCTCACTTATTCCTTCCACTTCTTTATGGATATGTTTTATTGCAAGGGAACCAAGCCAACTTCCCCACTAGCATTTTCTATAGGGGTAACAAGCATAAAAATGCATGTAGGTCACATAAAAAATAACACACTACAAAGGAGCACAAGTTAACATTACTTTTAGAAAGTGTTAGAAAACCTTTTACAAAAAAAAAGAAAAATTAGACTTTTATACCAATTTGATCCATAAACTAGATGAATATTCCACACTTGATATGGATCCTTTAAACCTCTTAACATAACATGATTGAAAGATTTTTATTCTAAGTTATTTTTCTTGTTAAAACAAAGATATAAAGTGTTTTAAATGAAATTAAAACCTATTATAATAAATGGAAAGAAACATAAGGTAAAATAAATCAAATAGATCATAATATACAACATGGATAAAACCTAATGTGGAAAAAAATCTAATGGGAGAAATAACTAAAATCCATTTCCACTATGTAATTCTGAACATGTAAAATTTATTTCCACTTCTTAGCCATTATGGATAAATTTTCATTACTACACTATCTTGAGCTTACACACAATGATTTTGACTCTATTAACACCTCACTAACAATCTCAACACTAGAACAACCACTTATAACTAAGAAAATAATGAGATAACATGAAAAAAGACCCAAAATTGAAAATTTTCAATGTGGATCAAATTTCAATACAACTCACTCCTTGCCTCTACTTTTCATAGAGGATATATTTATTCCATATCACCTAGGAACTTGCTAAATAACTAAAATGAACCATCATGAATAAGTGGAAATGTTTGATATTGTTCCCATTCCTATGTTTTGGCTAGTGGTGAAAATTATATAGTATACACACTAGTGGTTAGGAAACCATTAGGGTGGTTACACAACTATTAGGGTAATTCACATAATTTTTAGGGTGGTTATGCAACTACCACCTACACAAACCAATGGTTTTTTCATCTATGGAAAAACCCTTAGTTTCAAGAACTACAAATTACTGAATTAACCATTCTAAATATGTCCAAATGATCTTCACATTGAATCTTCCCCTAAATATTATTTGAACTTTTTTTTTATCATGAAGTGTCATACAAACATGAATTACATTACAACTATATGTTATATTTCAATCCCCTTTGAAGTGCATAATTGTTCAAAATGGTTACTAACAAACTCACCACCATTATCGGTGTACAAAATATTGATGGATTTACCTAAATATTTTTATACAAGTGTCTTGAAGTCCTGAAAATGATCAAACACCTCATATTTTTGCTTAAGAAAATACACCCAAGTATGCCTCAAAAAGTCTTCAATGAAAATAAACATGCATTTAGTATTTTTAAATGAAGGTTTTGGAAATGGACCAACAATGTAACTATGGAAAAGATCCAATATCTATTCATATATTTGATATTTTCCCTTATCATGCTTCTCATCTAAATGCTCACCAAGTATGCAACCTTGGTAAACTTTGTCAAAAAACGTGACTTGTGAAAACCCTGAAATCATGTATTGATGATTGAGTTGCTCTAGGTAGTGATAGTTGAGATGGTCAAATCACTCATGCCATAATTTAATCACCCCATTTTAATGAGTGAGTATTGTAGTAGAGGGTTGATCAAGAGTAAAATGTGAGAAAGTATACAATCATGACTGGTGATCTGCTTTCCTAAATGTAATAATGGAGTCACTATCTACTTCCCTAATAACCAATGAATTAGATGTGAACTCAACATTCTTTCCCAAACTCATGTGAATGATCTGATAAACATATAAGAGATTGGTGGATAAATTGTTACACATAGAACATCATGAAATGTCCCATCATTCACTTTAAAAAATCATTTCCCACTAACTTTTATGTTAGTATCATCACCTAATAAGATTGAAAGCATAAAACAAGGCCAAAATAATGAGAAAATGTTCTATGATGAAGCCTTGTGGTGAGAGGCACCATAATTAATAACCCATGTGGAAGGTTGGGATGTAACTATAATAAATGCTTTACCCTTATCTTTTCCATTATTACTATCTTTATCATTAGAAGACTCTTATTCTGATGAACTTTGATTGGAAGAATCAAGGACATTATGTTGTGCTTTTTTAGAATCTTAGTTAGTTGGTAAATCTACTTCTTCATGCATTTAGATTCATCATGCCTAGATTTATTGTAGTATCCACATGTGAGTCACACTTTCTTAGGTTTCCAGAGGAGGATTATTTTTATGCTTTAGACTTAGCATCATATTTTTGACCCTTTCTTTTATTAGTGTCCTTTTAATTCTATTTCTTCTCTTTTCTACTAGAAGCCTTCTATTTTTCATGACTCACAATTAAGGCATGTGATTTAGATTACTCTAGTGTATCTATTTGAATGAGCTTGCCTTGCTCTTGAGTCAATTCAACAATTAAGTCATCCAAGGAAAACATGGTCCTTGTAGCTCGAAGGGCATGATTGTTGTCATGAAAGGTATAAATTAAGATAAAATAGTCATATCCTAATTTGGATAGGATGGAAAGAATCAACTGATCATCTCTTTTGTCAATGCTACATAATTTTAACTATAACCCGAGTGATTTGAACTTTGTGAATAAGTCTTGTATAATATCAAAATTAGTAGGGATAAAATTTATAAGCTTGTTATCTAACTCATGACCTCTCATTATGTCTTGCTTCCCTATTTTTTTCCATTATGTTATATACTTTATTAGGAGTAGTAGAGATTCAATGTGAAATATATAGGCATAGAAGACCATAGGATTCATCACTTTTGTTAAATCACTTCAACTTCTTTGCCTCAAGTGTCAATTTTTTTTCTGTACCCATCATGATTTGGTGTAATCCTTTACTTCTCAAGTGGATTTACACTTTGAATTTCCACTCATGATAGTTTAACAATGTAAGACTTAGAACTAAACTCTAATCCATGGTGTAGAAAGGAAGTATGTATTAAACTATGTGTACTGAAAGATTAGGAATATATAACCCCAATAAATCTATAGAGGTTCAAATTTACAAGGCATGAGAATATTACCAATACATATAATTTGAAAAAAATCCACACTTTAAAAAAAAATGGCACCTCAAAAGGAGCAATAGGCTAAAATTTATGTGTGTTTGAAGTTCTAGATGGCAAGGGTAATATCCACTTTAAAAAATTTGAATTTTTTTAGGTGTGTAAAAGTTTGGGTTGGGTGTTAAGGTTAAGCCCCCACTAGTAGGAATCAAAATATAATCCCCATTAATATGACCAAGGGGCTAAGACTTTTTATGAGTGCTTCTCCTCCCTCTTTGATTCATCTAATTGATGTAGAAGTGACATCATCCAAAAAATGCCCTCATTTTTCAAATGAATGGTGCCACTATCTACATGATTAAATTTGACATCCCCATGGTCATTATAAAATTTTTAGACTTGAGAAATGTGTCAAAATTATATTCATTAGGATTTTTGACTACTCCCATAGTTAATAATCATAATGCTATGATTTTAGACTGTTCCAATAGTTGATAATATTGATACCTTGGTTATGGACTACTCCAACAATCGATAGTTTTGATGTCAAAACTTTTCATTGGAGATGAAACTTGACCTTATATTCATGGGGGTTTGAATTTGTAGATGTATCCTAGAGTTTTGATGTTAAGATTTTGACCTACCAATGAAGTCAAGAAGTCTAATGTCAGAGATGAGGGTTGTACATGCATTTGAGAAGCCTAATGTTAGGGTTTTAGACTATTGATGTAGTCAAAACTTATACCAATTTTAAATAGTGATAAAAACTCTACCTATCATGAAAACACTTGATCTATTATAGCTCTCAAAAATACACTAGAGACCCACTAAAGATCTCTAAAAACCTAGAAAACCCTAGAAAGGATTTTCATTTGAGGTCCCCAGATAGTATAGATTTACAAATCATTAAAAAACATTGAAACCCTCCAAAAAAGGAAAAAATTGACTATCATAAAATTATGTCATGTTTACAATTAATCTTAGGGGTTTGACACCTTCTACATCTAATGGCATAGGCCTTTTTTCATTAAAACCTACCAAATTAAATATGACCAACATGAGACACCTTTTTATTGTTCTTTTTCTGAATCTAGATCAATAGAGGACCCCAAAAGAAGAGAAATATTTAAGAAAGTGTGAATATTTAGTATTTAGGTCAAGGAATGGTAGATCTATGACATGCAAGCTAAAAATCAAAATTTTAAAATAGGAATACTGGAATTTATCTACCAAAAAAACTTTGATACCATGTTAGAGTGAGCCAAAATAGAGGATCGATCTAGATAGTATTGAATGCATGAATAAATTACCCATGTGTAGTAATGAAATCAAACATGATCTAGAAGAAGCTCATTACTAAACAATCAAAATATTTTTATATTATCATTACCATCATTAGCCATAAAATCTTTAGAAATTTACTATTGACCAAATTTGACCCTAGGTATAATTAGGTCAACCCCCTATATATTCAAACTTTATATAGGGTATTGATAAGTCATAAAGGGTTCACATGGTTATTTTTAGGGTCATATTATATGTTTCACCTTTGTCATATGTGTCATGTCTTAATATTTCCTTTGTCACCTTTTTGGTCACTCTAGGTAACTTGTACAGTTTTATACTTAAAATAAATGTGTAAAAGTGTAATATAACATACCATGTGTAAATTATATGTTATATGGAAATTTGGAAACTAAAAATTGTAGGTTCAACATACAAAGGAGTTTAACTACAAAATAAGACATTTTTAGTTAATTGTATGGACTCATGATAGCCCTTACATGTGTGGTCACTTCAAGAGGGTCTCTTTATATCCCCATAAGTCATCTCCATGATTGAAAATATTTGAAAGGTCCAAATATGGTTAAAACTGATCTATCTCCCTCTTCACTTCCTTTGGACAAGGTCAAATAGGTCACCAACTTTCTATTGGTATAGAAAAGAGGATGAGAGTTGGTCTGAGTGAACTTGGGGGTTGAAGTTAGTCTCTATGAGCTCTCATTCCATGGTCATGATTTTTAGATTGGTGGTCTATACTTCATGAGCCATGATTAATAATTTTAGTGATTCTAAACTGCCTACACATCCCCATTGGCTTTAGTTTCCTTCTCTATTTGCTTTGATCTGAGTAAACCAAGAAGTGAACATGGTATTGTAGAGAATTCAAACTCTTTTCATGTTGTTTCCAATTAGTTTTACATGTGTGAAGGTGAGGATAATATCAAAAACATCTCACTATGGTAGCAATGAACACGATTGAGGTATGTAGATGGTTGTTTCCATTTGTAGAGTTATATCTCCCTATGAGTGACTTTAGGTCCAAGGTAGTACACTAGTTCCAAATTATTGAAGAATGGTGATTGGTTTATTCATTAAGGTTTTGGTCTCAAGAATGTCATTGCTAGAATAATAGGCCAAAGACACAAACACATTCAAGTAACCATATAATATTCATCTACAGGACTATGTGATAGTGTTTAGGTAGGGGTATTGATTAGTTTAAAACCTATACACACTAATAAGATCTCATGTATCATAAAAAATATGGTAGAACCATTGAAAGACCCAATGTTAGAAAGATAAGGCCTAAAACACAATTATAATACATATATAGTCAAATCTCTGTATGAATATCAATTACATTCAAGTAGAAATAGGCCTTCAATAGTCCTATTGATGAGGATTTAGTTTTCAAGGTTTTGATGAAGACTTTCAAGGTGAATATAGTAATACCAAGCCATTTAAAGGATTGGAGATTAGTTGTGAAAACTAACTCAACGTAAACATTCATCTTTGGTGAAAAAGTGAACAAGTTACTTATGTGAATAATCACCTTAATATCTCTAAAGAAGGGACTCTGATATATAAAATTCCATTTATGGGTAAGAGTTGATGAGGTCTAAGATAATAAACCAATTCATTATTGTAGTCTAGATGGAGATGTTACTCCTCAACATGAATAAAAGTTATTTGATTAAGAGAGAATGAATATTGAGTGACTTTCAATTCCATCAAGTTTCCACTATAAGCACTCAGTAACTACAATACCATTTGAATCCTAAATGAACCTATAACTTACATGTAATAACTAGTTCATGAATGATAATGGTATGAAGGAATGGTATACAAGCATAAATGAGTCCATTCAAGTGTGATGGATCTAATGACTGGAAGAGAAGAAATGATGTGATACTTAAAAAATAAAATTCCCATCTACAAGAATTTCATAACTCCCTGAATTGACATCTGTAGTCTGACTACAAACCTATTGTACATTGATAGTAGAGAGACATGAATACATGGTTCTAAGGCATAAATGATTTTAACTAGGTCTGAAATGGTCCTAGTGATTTCATAAAGAAGTATAATTATAAACATAGTAATAAATTTTGAGACAAGTGTCTATAACAACCTTTCAACTTAGGCTTAATGCAAACCTACAATTTGGTCCATACTACAGACTAATCTAGGTCCATGGAGGGTGCAAGTGTGAAAGGTTGATAGAGATATAAGATCAAATATATATGTTAAACACAATATAAAAATGATAAAATCACATTTAATGTGATTATTATAGCTACAAATAGAGCAAAGACTATGTTTTTAACATCAACCTACAATCAACTAAACCTTGCCTACAGTCATCAGACCCAGTGAGCTAGTTTTGAGGAATTTGATGTTTGAGGGGACTAGATTTATGATAAAGTTATGAAACTTGGTATATATCATAATAAATACATAATATAACTTCCCATGGTATCATTTAGGCTAGATAAATAAGGGATATTCCCTCTATTTTGTCTCAGATAGAGCTCACTCTTTGAGCAAGAAATCTATGTACATGGTTTATGGGAGAGTAAAAAGATGAATGAAAGCTATTAGATGAGTATAGGATGTTATATATAGTTGAATTGAATATTAAAAAATATATAAAATGCCTTAAAATCATTGGTAACCCTTAGAAGGGTCAAATACATAGTTAGACATAGTTAGGCTTAGAACTAGGCCTATACCCTCAAATGCCTAACTCTATTCATATCACCATGAAATCCTTCCAAGCCTTTTGAGGACCTTAAAGGGAAAGTTTAGGATGGATTATTACCATTTTTTTTCTAGAGAATAAATAAGTTGGTAATTTTGAGCCAATTCTTGTTGGAGGTGTGTTGTCAATGATGTCAAAGGATGATGTCATGTGTACATTGATGTCAAAGGTAATGACAAAGTGGTGATGCCATGATAGTGATGAGTTTGAGCAGAAAGTTGTGAAAGGTAGGTTTGGATGAATATGAGATAAGGTAATAATTATTTGAGTTTTTTCATGTTGTGTCTATCATGTTGATAGTGTTACAGGTCAAGGAAAGAAGACAAATTTTGTTGGCATAAGCTTGGTAGCCTTGTGCAATGGCATAGGCTTGGTAGCCTAGTATGTTGAGATTATTGAGGATAGGAAGAAAATGGAGGGTATTTTTAGAGCATGTAATAAGTGAATATGAAATGTTTATGATGATTTGAGATTATTATAAGAAGGTTTTATGTGCTTACTATATCTAAGTTTGACTTATTATCTTAGACCTAGTGTGTATAGTGACCTAGTAAGGTCCAAATGGAGGGTCAAGGTGAGATTAAAAGATGGTAGAGATATTTTAATAATGGAATGAGGTATTAAATTTTTTTTAAAGGTTTTAACCAAGTTTTAGGTACTAAGGATGAAGAGAAAGCAAGATACAATGTTGGAAGGGCACCTATGCTTGTAGAATGAAGTATTCCTAGCGCGAGAAGAAAGTTATAATGCTCATTGGCATGTGTAGAGTTTTAATGGTGACTTGGAGAATTTTGGATTAATTGAGGAAGGTTAATAATAATATTCTATAATCATTTTTCATAAAAACCAAGACCTTAGGTTTATGAATGAATGTTAAGAAGATAAGTAGATTTTTGTTCTTGCAAACCATTATAAAGACCTGATGGAGAAGATATTAATGGTTTGAGATACGAATGGATTGGGTAACATAATGTGATGATTTGATATTTTATATAAATTTATTGGGTACCTATAAGTGGCAATGGTTTGTCTTGATAGTAAGCAAATGTTACAATAAAGTGCTTATTTCCAGAAAAGAAGGTATAGTAGTCAGATGGTGCATTAGACCCAGTTGCTAAACTTATGGAAGATAAATATAGAGAATTTTTATATAATTACATGAATTAATTTGTTAACTTTTATACCTTTGTGTTAATCATTTTTATCATTCACTTTTTCCTATTGCTAAATCTGTAGATTGTGATAATAGTGAGAAAAAACTAGTCAAGTGAATATGTGTTTAGGGAAGTGTTCCAAGTGAGTAGAGTTGAATCAAATGACTTGGGGTATTTTTTAAGGAATATTACCTATTTTAAATTGGTAATATTTAACAAACATTGGTGAAGGAGTGATTTCAAAATAGCTTATCTGAGTAGTGAAGACTATGAGATAGTGACCCGAGGAATTAGTCTATTAGACCAATGAAAGATGATTAAACAAGAGAAATATCTAGTTGAGATTGATCCATATATCACATAAAATATATATTATTAAATTTTTATTTTATGTGATAAATAAGAAAATCAACATGGCTATACTATTGGAAGCTATAAGTAGTCTGAGTGGTCTTTTGAAGGAGTAAGTTTGATGTTATTTGAGCAGTCTTGGAGCATAAAATGAGTTTAGTGTTGTCATAAAAGTAACAAATACTTATGAGAAGGTATTTTATGTCATTTTAGGTACCTAATAATATATGGAGATTCAAAATACTTGACTATAATTTGCTTGTGTTTTACTAGATTTGAGTGAGCCTGTGATAGAGGTGTTTTTAGATGCTTGGAGCCTGAGTATTGAAACCAAATGGATTTGGTGTTTTTTATAGAGTCATGGATAACCTATCAATGTGAATTTTTTATTTTTTTTAATAAAAAAAACTATATGTATCAGTTCTTTATGACTATGTTTTCTAAGTTTCTAGTTATATTAACAAGTAGGCTATAATGGCTTAGTTCATAAGGTGAGTTGGTGTTTAATGTGGCATGAACCCTTGTGGGAGTGAAAAAGTGTGTATTATATATATTTTTAATGTGTTTTAATCATTGGTATAGAATTAAGGTGGAATAAGGAGTTGAAGTATAACATATGCCTTAGAGAAGGTCTATTTGCTTTAGGTCTTAACTAGGCCTAATGGAGGATTTAGGATAATGAGGTAATGGAAAACATATGAAGCTTATGGTTTTCATATTTAATGTATGATTTAACATATTTTAGGTATGATTCAATCATGGAAATAATCTTGGCTGACCAAGTTGGGTTAGATGTGTGTATGGTATAAATACTAGGCCTAATTAGCCTATTTGAGTGGTTGAATGAGTTATGGAGCCAAAAAATGGAGATAACATTTGGAAGAGAAAGTAAAAGACACTAAATAAAATCAAATATTGGATAATATTACATATTATTATCTAATCGAGGTGAACAATTAGGTCATTAGACCTAATAAGCCTAGAAGAGGTAGTTTGAGTGAGTAAGCCCTATATGCTGTTTGAGAGAGATTAAGGGGTGAAGAGTGAAATAAAGAGGATTAAATAGTTAGGTGTGTTTGACATCAGATTATATGTGGTGATCATATAAAAGGTGTCTGAGTTGGTGCTTGGTTGCCTAGGGGGTTGTAGCCTCCTTACTAGTTGGAGCTAGTTAAAGGTCAAGTGGGTGTTTGACTAAATTGTGGACTAGGTGCTCCTTGATAAGTTGGTGTTGGTAAATTTTTTGAATGTTATATTTATAGGAATATATTAAATATTGTAAGGTTTATTGGGGTTTATCCCCCATGAGGGTTTCCCACATAGATAGTGTGTTCATGTGATGTATGCTCTTATTTATGCTTTGGATGTATGTGCTTTCATGTTTATGTTGCTAGATCAAGATGTATGATGGAATGGTTTTATAATTTAATGAAAAATATTATCTAATAATTCACACCCCTATTAGTATCTACTTATAATAATTGGTATCAAATCTAGACCTTTAAATGAGGTTTATTAACCTATAGGTGATCCTAAGTAGTTTGAAGGTGGTTCAAGTAGCACAAGATGGCTAAGCAGTTGAGGAAAGAAAATTTGAAGTTGAGGTCAATGGTAAAATATATTAAATAAAAATCCAAGTCATTTATGGAACATGAAGAAAAGATAATTCATATTCAAACCAAGTTTGAGAGAATGAGTGAAATAGTCAAAGAAGACAAGATAACCATTTATGACCTTAAGGATGAGTTTAGGGTTACAAAGACAAATATGAGTTTAAAAGAGGAATAATTTAGACATATTGAGACTTAGTTAGAATAAAAAAATTCTAATTTGAGTTAAAATCAAGGTGAGCATGATGAGTTGAATTCCTATCTTGATTCTATAAAGATTATGCATGAGCAGCTCATAGACAAGGTGAGCATGGTTGAGGAAGGTTAAGAGATAGCTATAGTCAAAAGGGTTGAAAATAATGAATATCATATTAATAAATATAATAAGGTGAAAATAATAATTAGGCAACCAAACAATATAAGGTATGAAAGGTCATTTCATGGTCATTGCTTTAGATGTAAGGTTTTTGCCCATAAGGCAACAAATTATAGAAGGAAGAGCAGTTGGTCAGATAGAGGTATGTATAATTTAATTTACTATAGTTTTCATGACATGTGAAATATTTATATATTCTACCACAAAATGCATGAGAAAAAACTAACGTAGGTATGGAGACATAAGATAGTTAAGCTTGAGCATAATGAACCTAAGAGATAAGATGGTATGTTTGCTAAGATAAAAGAGAAGAAGGAAGTTGTTGAATCCAAAGAGGATATCATGTATAGAAATATTCAAATAAATAATATTATAAAGAGGTTTAAATAAGAAGTGGAGGACTAGGATTATCCTGGTTTCACATTGTTTTAAAAACTATATAAGTGAAGGTGTCTCTATTTATGCTTCATTGAGACATTCATGTTGTAAGGAAGAAATGGATGTTTTATGGGTTTAAGATAGTTGTAAAAGTATTTTAGGATGATATTAGAGGTCATATGAGGTTTAAAAAGTGATTAGGGCACTTGTGAAAGTAAAATTAATTCATTAGAGAAGTATTGTGAAGATCTAGGTTTGACTAGTCACCTTGACAAATCTTCCTAAGCAAGTGGATTGATGATGTTTGAATTCACACATGTGGAGGTTTCAAAAGAAAATGGTCACATGTATTTGATCAGGTTTGTTCCTAGTTTATATGTTTCAAAATTTAAGTCTTGATATGAATCCCATAAAAAGTTATGGTGGTTCAAAGTTGACCTTCCAGGCATATTTTTTTGTTTTCCATAGCCAATTTTGTATGAAAATATGATCGTTGGAATTTGAAAATACAAATTTATGAAGAAAAATAGTTTTAAAATAATGAATTTTAAAAATTCATAGATGATGTAATATTAAGGTGGGGTAAGAATAAAATTTGAAGAGGACTTTGTGTAGAACACCCCAAATTAATTAGAAAATTTGACCATCTATACATGTGTAATAAATGTAGGTCAAAGTCAAAGCTTGTAGTTTGTATTTGAAATGATGAACTTGGTTTGAGAAATAGAGTATTATAACATGTATAATTATCTTATTTTAATTTTATAACTATTGGATGGTTTTTATATCTTCATGAAGATCATTCCCATACTTTATAACTAATCTAAGTGTGTGTTTTTGTGCAAGAAAGTCAACTTAAAGAATGAGTGGGCTTGAAGGTTCTTATCCTTGATAGAATTTTGTGACAAGGTGAGTTATTTTAGTAAATTTTTTCCTCAATGTGTTTGACATAAGAGTTTTGAGATGAACTAAAGGTCATAAGACAACTATAGGTGCACTGTGTAAAGTTAGTTTAGATTTTGATATAAAGAATAGGCCTATTTTTTGAAAGACTATGATATGAGGGTTTGGTGTCCTCAGACCCTAATATGAACATTCTTGATGATAATGTATCTATTATAGCATATGTATATCTATTTTAATTATTTGGATGGTATGCATTATTTCCTTCAGTTGTTATCATGCTTATGATGTATGGTTGATTACCTAGTTATGTTCAAAATGACTAGATTAGAATAGTTTCTACTAAAGTTGCTATAGTATGCTCTTGAAGATATGAAAATAATGTCAAATAAGTCTAGTAATGTGTTGATGATATCATATGGTCATAATAATCCCTATTTTAATGTGGTTGAATACATGATGGAACTCATAGTTTTCTGAAGATGATGTTTTTTTGTAGCATATCTAGATGCTAGTGATCTGAATGAGGAGTTACTTTGCTAGGTTGTTCCATGCCTGATTCAAATGTTCTTATTATTTCAAGAAGATAGAGTGTTTGAAAGAGTTGTTTTTTAGACCTAAAGGAGACCTATTGAAGATTTCATGATCCAAGTAGAGCATGGAGTTAGGGGGAGCTAACTCAAGATATGTGCATGATGTGAAGGGGAACATGTTTGAAATGTTTTAGTCATGGTGGAGATGTAGATTTGTCTGATATAAAAAGTGAACTCAAGAAGATTGATATGATGACTTGATCAAAACAAGTCATGTAATTTGATAAGGTATTGTATCTTCATGCAAGATTAAAGGGAGCTTGTGACGTCTATCGGTAAATAGGTCCAAGGATTAGAGAAGCCAAAATTTAGATTGGTGTATGTTAAAGGGGGAGTAACTATTCATTCATTTGCATGAAAGGTAAGCGAGTATCCTGAGCACCTAAAATAGTATTTGAATACATACATGATGTTAAGGAGTGCTTGGTGGATATTTAGACCAATTTGTCATTTATGGCAAAGGGGGAGTAAGAAAATAAGAGGTTACCATCAATGACAAAGGGGGAGATTTTTGGATGTGTGTTATCATTGATGTCAAAAAATGATGTCATGTGTACATTGATGTCAAAGGTACAAAATGGTGATGTCATGATAGTGATGAGTTTGAGCCTAAATTTGTGCAAGGTAGGTTTGGATGCCTATGAGCTAAGGTAAGCATTGTTTTAGGTTTTTAATGTTATTTCTATCATGTTGATAGTGTTATAGGTCAAGGAGAGAAGACAAAGTTTGTTGGCATAAGCTTGGTAGCCTTGTGTAATGGCATAGGCTTGGTAGCCTAGTATGTTGAGATTGTTGAGGCGAGGGATAACATGGAGGGAAGTTTTAGAAAATGGAATGAGTGAGTATGACATGTTGATTATTATTTGAGATTAGTATAAGAAGGTTCCATGTGTTTTCTATATCCATGTTTGACTTGCAGTCCTAGACCTAGTGTGCATAATGACCTAGTGAGGTCAAAATGGAAATTCATGGTGAGATTAAAATATGGTATATATATATATTAAGAATAAAATAAACTATTAAAAGGTTGGTCAAAGGTGTTGAATAGGTTTTAGGTACTGAAGATGAAGATAATGCAAGATACAATTTTGGAAGGGCACTTGTGGTTGTAGAATAAAAGATTCCTAGCTCGAGAAGAAAGTTATTATACTCATTGGCACATGTAGAATTTATATGGTGACCTAAGAATTTTGGATTAGTTTTGTAAGGGTCCTAAGAAGATTCAAAAATCATTTTACAAAGAAATCAAGCCCTTAGTTTTATGAATGAATGTTAAGAAGATAAGTAGGTTTTTGTGATTGCAAACCCTTATAAAGACCCGATGGAGAAGATATTTATGGTTTGGGATTAGAATGGATTAGGTGACCTAATGTGATAATTTTATCTTGTATATAAATTTCTCAAGTGATTTTAAGTGGTAATAGTTTATCTTGACAGTAAGTTGAAGCTACAATCAAGTGCCTATTTCCAAAAAAGAAGGTATATCAGTCAGATGGTGCATTAGACATAGTTGATAAACTTATGGAAGAGAAATAAAGAGAATTTTTATTAAATTAAATTAAGTTAATTAGGCATGGTTATACCTTTGTTTCAATCATTTTTATCATTCACTTTTTCCTATTGCTTAATTTATAGACTGTGATAATAGTGAGAAAAAACTAGTCAAGTGAATATGTGTTTAGGAAAGTATTCCAGGTGAGTAGGGTTGAATCAAATCACTTATGGTATTTTTTTAATACATATTACCTATGTTACATTGGTTGGAATTTGGTGATATTTCTCAAACATAGGTGAAGGATTGCTTTCAAAGTAGCTTATCTAAGTAATGAAAACTGTGAGATAGTGACACGAGGAATTGTTCTGTTAGACCAATGAAAGATGATTAAACAAGATCACATAGAATATATGAATGTGGATTAGAGTGATAAAAATATAACATATAATCTATGAATGTGGATTATATTTTATGAAAGTGTTATTTCATGTGATAGACAAGAACATCTACATGACTGTACTGTTGGAAGCTATAGACAGTCTGAGTGGTCTTTTTGAAGGATTATGTTTGATGTTGTTTGAGTATTATTAGAGAATAAAATGAGTTTGGTTGTTTTATACAAGTATAAAATACTAATTAAAAGGTATTGGATGTCATGGTATGTTCCTAATTAGATATGGAGATTCAAAATACTTGCCTATGTTTTACTAGATTTGAGTGAGCCTGTGACAAAGGTGTTTTTGGATGCTTGGAGCCTAAGTAGTGAAACTGAATGGATTTTATGTTGTTGATAGAATCATGGAGAAAATATCCATGTTATTTTTTAAGGTGTTTTTTTGATAAAAATAACTATATGCCTTTGTTATTATGACTATGTTTTTTGTGTTTCTAGGCCTATTAGTGAGTAGGATAGAATGGCTTGGTTCATATGGTGAGTTAGTGTTCCAAGTGGAATGTAAATTTTTGGGAGTGATAAAGGGTATATTTGAAATATATTTTATGTGTTTTAAGAATTGGTATAGGATGAAGGTGGACCAAGGAGTTGAAGTGTAACATATGCCTTAGAGAAGGTCTGTTTACTTTAGGTCTCAAATAGGCCTAATGGAGGATTTGGGATAATGAGGTAATGGATGACATATGAATTGTATGGTTCTCATATTTAATGTATGAGTGAAAATATTTTAGGTATGAATCAAGTATGTAAATAATCTCTGCCAACCAAGATAGGTTAGATGTGTGTATGGTATAAATACTAGGCCTAATTCACTTATTTGAGTGGTTAAGTGAGTTGTGGAGATAAGAGAAGGAGAGAAACTATGAAATATAATGTATAATTCATTAAGGAAAATAAAAGAGTGGAGAATATAAAAAATTATTATTTGATCAAGGTGATGAAGGTGAACACATAGGTCACTAGATCTAATAAGCCTAGAAGAGGCAGTTTGAGTGAGTAAGCCCTAGAATTTGTTTGAGAGAGATTGAGGGGTGAAGAGTGAAATAAATAAGAGTCCATCATTATGTGTGTTTGAAATAAAATCAGAGGTGGAGATTATATTAGAGGTAGCTAAGTTGGTGCTTGGTTTCCTAGGGGGTTGTAGCCTCCTTGCTAGTTGGAGCTAGCTAAAGGTCAAGTGGGTGCTTGACTAAATTATAGAATAGGTACTCCTTGATCAGTTGGTGTTGGTAAAATTGTTGAATATTTAATTTATAGGAATATATTCCATATTACAGGGTTCAGTGGGTTTTATCCCCCATGAGGGTTTCCCACATAGATGATGTGTTCATGTGATGTATGCTCTTATTCATACTTTGGATGTATTTGATTTCATGTTTATGTTTCTAGATCAAGTTGATGTATGATGGAATGGTTTTGGAATTGAATGAACATTGTTGTCTACTAATTCACCCCCCCTCTTAGTAACTACTTCTAGCCATTCTATCTCATACCTATTTATAACATAGTTAAGATCTCAAGAGGCCATATTCTTATGCTCAAATATATACAAATAGGGTAGATGGTGCTTCAAGGAGTTGGGGATAGTTGAGAGGGGTCTTTAGATTATTATCAATGGAATTTTTTTAGAGTTTTAGCATCATGATTTTATGAATCATAATTAAATAACAAAACCTCCAAAAACCCCTATAAAACCCTTACTTAGACCCAATGGATAATATATGGAGTATTATACATCCATGAGGGATAAAATGGACATGAAAGTGATTTAGACTTATCTATCACTCTCCATAGATCTATGACATCCATTTGATCTGTACTATTACTTGTATAGACATGTTTGATACTGAGATTCTTTCAAATTTTGAGTTGTTTCATAGTTACAGAAGGAAATTGATAAGTGAGAACCATTATGGGAGGTCTATAAGGATTTTTTATAACTCCCTATGATCATATCTCACCTCAATGAAGCATGAAAACATCTATGTTAGACCATTTATGGTAGGCAATCAGAACATGACACAATGAAAGCAAAGTGACTATCAAAGATTGGAAGTGAGAAATGTGTTATGAGTTTCATAAAGGTCTACGTGATGGAAACGAGGACAAAGAGATCTTCAAAATTTATCCTAAATCCTATGTAATGAATCTCTTTGGATAATTGTAGGCTAGTTAAGTGACATATGTGTATATTGAAGCTAAGAGAGCTAATGAATGACTGATGATAGTGAATGAAAGGTAACAAGGATGAGGCCATCAATTTAAGAGGTGTAAATGAATTTAAATGACCTAATTTCCACCTTATCATGTTAGATCATATGTGTCAAGTCTTCCTATAGTAGTTTTAGATATTCAAGTGAATGAATCATCATCAAGGTAGTTTCAAAGCAAGAACATGAAGAGTATTTACACTAAATTGAAAAATATGTCATGGTTATGATGGACACTTGTCCAAGAAGACCTTCATATATTTTTCTCCACTTCATTATATGGAATTATAACTAGTTCTTATTTTGACACTTGTCCTTGTGACCTTTGAACTTCTCTTCTTCTCTCTCCTCTTCTATGCTCTATATATTCAAGACTTTTTGGATTTGTAATGGATTGATAATTGGTATGGTGAATCCCTATTGGTTTTGACACCTAATTTTCCTTTGAATAGAGTTTTATAAAGTCTATTAATTCTATAAAATATCTTGGATAAGTGTGTTAAGTGGTTTGTGTGGTTGATAAGTGATGAATATGCTCTCCTTGCTTCCATTTCAACTCTTGCATGTTTATGCGAATGATATCTCTTCTAGCATGTTTCATAAATTGTATTATTCATTAAGTGTGTCTTGAAGTGTGAGAGTAAATATTAGTGTCTTGTATCAAATATTATTTTCACCCACCTCTAGATAGGCATATCAATCTACCTCTATGAGAAATACTTATGCTATAAGGACATATAATTAAGGTCAGTTTTGGAAGTCTACCTTCTTGGTATAGAATCAAGTGTGTTGTGTGGATTTATATTTGGTGTATCACCTCATTATAATAGTTTTATTTTATGTCTCCTTCTTCATTTTCATCCCCAATAGTGATTATCATAGTGTAGTGTGAGCCTAAAAGATAAATCAAGGGAACTAGTCCTTTTAAACCTAGAGATCCATCTCTTGTAGTGGCTTACTATGAGGAGAGATAGATCCATGTTATCCTAAAATTGAGAAGGTCTAATTGACTTATATAGGGTTTAATTTTAGGTTATAATAGTTTTGGCATGCCCAATTGGACACAAATTCCAAGAAGGTTGTCTAAGGTAGATGCTAGCTTTGATAACAAGGAGCTATAAAAACACATGTCCTGCAGTATCTGGTGACTCCAATGTTTCAATCTTGGTTTCATAGTAGTGAACTCTTTCATGACTAAGGTAAAAATAAGGTTTCTCATCAAAGGCATACCTTTTTAATTTCAAGAACTTCATCCTTATTCCAACAAAGCAAGTAGATTTGAAAATACCCATCCCTATCCAAAGAAGTCATATCTTGCTCACAAGACCATAAGAAAGTTCCTAATTACCCCATTCTTGAAAAATCCTAAGGCTACTATGGAGATGAACCATAATTTTATTTCCTTTAATGTATATATTCATCTAAGACTTTTACACTATGGTGATATCCCTATATCTTCTCTCAAAAGTGTTCCATCATACACCAGTGAGACTTCCATCACACCTATTAAGCATATAAGGATCATTGCTAACTTTTGTAATATCCATCACATCATAGAGGATAACATTTAAATTAGGTTATTGGTTGTATTATTCAAAGGAAAATCTATTAATTGGTATGTAACATTATTAACTGAATAAATCACAACTTGGGATGAGTTGGGAGATGCATTGAGAAGAAGATTTGAAGACAATAGTGACAACTTGTCACTAATGGAGCAATTGACCAACATTAGGAGAGAATCTCAATAAATAATTCAAAACTTCAACACAAAATTTTAGAATTCATGGGATAGAATCCCAATCTTGGTAAGAAAAATAGCTCACCATGCTTTTCTTTACTACCTTTAAGCATTTGATAGTGATATTGTAATGATGATACAATCTATGGGAGGTAACACTCTGACTAATGCATATGAGGTGGCCATTAGTGTAGAGAATTGTTTAATTCAAGCTGGGAAGATTTACCCAAGACCTCCCATGCCTCTTTTACCTAATTTTCAAGCTCATACACCTATTATTTCCCCTATTCCTGCACCTAAACACAAGCTTACTACATGTAGTCAACCAAGTAAATATAATGAGGTAAATAAGATGATAGCTATGAAGTAAGAGATCCTAGGTCAAAAGAGGATTATCAAATAACATTAAATAAGGCCTTTCCAAATCCAATATCAACCTAATTAGTTCTATCCTTACTGTCAAGGCAATAAAACTCCTTTCCAAGGTCATCCTTAAGGTTAAGGATAATTGGTTGAATCTAAGTCATATGGTAGATATAATACTAATCATCTTTCCACCTCAAAGGCACTAGTTCCTACTCAAAATAACCTTTCCCAAGGTCATATCAGTCAAATTTTGTTAGATCAACCTTATGATCCATCTCCCTATGTTAATGAGTCTTTCAATCAAGCCTTCATGGCAAATTTGATAACTATGCCAGTTATGATTCAAGATAAAGTACCCAATGGAAGAGTGACTAATGGTAAGGATGCTCAAGTAGGGTCTATATTGGTAAATTGGTAACAATATGAATCATGTGTAGTCAATCATCAAGGGTAGTCAAACATGGATACAAGTTATATAGCTGCAAACATAAGGAGTAAGAAAAAGGCATTTGAGGAAGTTCAAAGGGCTGCTAATGGTTCTTCAATGAATGTTCAAACAAGCATAAAGGAAGGTATGTCTAATGTCATTTCGAATACACAAATAAGCCAAAGAGATTAGGATTTTAGGAATGATTTCATAACTCAAAATTCTCAAGGTATAGGTAGTACTATTCTTCCTAGTGGAAAAGCAAAAGTTAGTGGTCCTTTCACTAACATTATAGAGAAAATAAAGAGGTCTCATGTGAATGTGTCAATGTGGGATACATTAGCAATACCTAGACAAGTGAACCTACTTTAAGAGGAGTTATCCAACCTTAGTTTGAAAACAAAATAGACTAGCAAAAGAGAGGCAACCTTGACAAACACCATGAATCCAAGTGAAATTCAATCAAGAAAAGTTTAAAAGGTAGACAAACATCCTCATTTCTATCTATCCATCATTATTAGAGATGATTTAGTACATAATTATCTCATTGATAGTGAAGATAGTACTTGTGTCATACCCAAGTAAGTGGTTTATAAATTTAACTTTAAGTATGATCCTCATGATAAAGTAGTGGTATAATTGGATGGATCTAATGCCAAGACCATTGGAATAATCATAGGTTTGAAAATCACTCTCCATACTTGTCTTACCTTTACCATTTCTTGGGATGTTGTAGTGGTATATGTGCCTACTAATTCTGCACTTTGTTTGTTAAGAGAGTTCACTACTAAAATTAGAGGTTATTTGAATTCAAACTACTCCTACATGAGTTTTAATACTAGGTATGGTGTAAAAGTGACAATCAAATTAGAACCTCTCTCTAGCTTTCATGTTGAACCTTATGTGCCTTACACTTATAATATGATTTTAAATGTCATTGAAGAAGATGATCACCATAGTGATAAATAACCTACAACTCTCCTTGATGGCATATATGATTTATATCTTGATGAGTGGGGAGCTAAGCAAGGTGGTTTTGAAGAAACTAGTATTGGAACTTACATACTTCATGAGGATTGTGATGGAGTCCTAGAGGCAAATCCTAATAACATTTTAGAGAAATTTGCATGGGGAAACTATCTTGTACACATGAGTGATGACATTGAGCTTCCAAATTTTACAAAACATGATAGTCTTGGTGAAAATTTAATTTTGCCTACTAAATAAGAAAACAATATTGAACCTAAACCTCAAAAAGACACAAATGACATGTGGCAACAAGTCAATGCCATTGTGTAGGAATTTGAGGAGTTAATTAGGCCTACAACTTTTTACAAAGAGTATACAACTAATGATAAGGTAAATCATGTTCCCAATGAGCATAAGAAGGATCTTGAGATCTCTATCAAGCATGAAGAAACCTTGGAAAAATATGATGTGGTTGATGAGCATAAGGAAAAGTTATAGGTCTTATATGAGCAAGAAATAACCTTAGAATAATATGAAGTGTTTAATGAACACAAGGATGATAGTCTTGATGACTTACAACAAAAATCATGGCATTTTTAAAGGACACTTGAAGTTAAGAAGGCTGCGGGGATCTCCATTGATTAGATTGAAGACTGCCAAGTGAGCACGACAAAGTCTAATCAAGCTACCAAATCAAACAAGCTTAATGGAGATTTGGGTGGAGAATTCATGAGATCTCTAAGTAGTACACTTGTAGTAACTATAATCTCCAATAATGGTAAGTCTTTTGACTATCTCCACAAGTAAGTGTTCATGGATAAATATGCATCATATGAGGATCAATTTTCTTAGAGTAGTAGTCATGCAAGAGGCATTGTCTTTATCCCTTCTTTAAGCAATGGAAAGTGGTTCTTAACCTCAAGTTTCTTGAGGTATTGTAAATATTAGGATAGGTATGTGTCTTTGCTTATGTTGTGGTGTGTTTTCCCTAAGTGTTCATGAGAGTATATGTGTGTGTCTTGTTTGTTATCTTGTGTGTTTGTTTCCTTATTGTGTGTGGTGTGTTTGGTGTCATTTCAAAGGCTTATCAGTGTCAAGAATAGTGTATAGGTGACTCCATTGCCCAAATATAGGAGAAGGCTACTGGTCTTAGCATAACAAGTTTATTACGCCTAGGAAATTACCAAAATATTGACCAAATTTAACTTTAGGTAAAATTAGGTCAACCCCCTATATATTAAAACTTTATATAGGGTAATGATAGGTAATAAAATGGGTCACATGGTCATTTTTAGGGTCATATTATATGTTTCACCTTTGTCATATGTGTCATGTCTTAATATTTCCTTTATGTCACCTTTTTTATCACTCTAGATGACTTGTACAGTTTTCCACTTAGGAAAAATGTGTCAAAGGGTAATATAACATACCATGTGTTTGTTAGATGTTAGATGGAAGTTTTGAAACTAAAAATTGTAGGTTTAATGTACAAATAAGAAGTTTAACTACAAAATAGGCCATTTTTAGTTAGTTGTACAGATTCATTATAGTCATAGCATGTGTGGTCACTTTATGAGGGTATTTTTAGATCCCCAAAAGTAATATCCATGCTTGAAAAGCTTTGATAAGTCTAAATATGATTAAAACCAATCTATTTCCCTCTTCACTTGCTAACATGTCACCAATTTTTTGTTGGTATGGACAAGAGGATGAGAGTTGGTCTAAGTGAAATTGGGGGTTGAAGTTAGCATCTATGAGATCTCATTCCATGGTCATGGTTTTAAAATTGGTGGTCTATACTTCATGAACCATCCTTAAGAATTTTAATGACTCCAAACTAACTGCACATACCCATTGACTACAATTTTTTCTCTATTTTCTTTGATCTAAGTAAACCAAATAGTGAATATGGTATTATAGAGAATGTACACTCCTTTCATGTTCATTATAATTGGTTTTTCACTTGTGAATGTGAGGATAATAGTATAAACATATCAATGTGCTAGCAATGATTATTATTGAGGTCTATAAATGGTTGTTTCTAGTTATAGAGTTCTATCTCCTTGTGAGTGATTTTAGATCCAAGGTAGTACACTGGTTCCAAATTATTGAAACATGGTGATTGATTTATTTATTGAGGTTTTGGATTGAATAATGTAATTATTGGAATAGTAGGCCTAAGATATAAACAAAATCAAGTAACCTTGCACTAGTCATCTATAAGACTATGTGATAGTGTTTAGGCATGGGTATTGATGGGTTTGAAACCTCTAAACACTCATGAGATCTTATGTATCATAAAAAAAAATGGTATAACCATTGATATACCTAATATTAGAAAGAGAAGGCCTAAAACATAGTTAGAATACATATACATTGAAATCTCTTTGTGATTGCCACCTACAGTCAAGTGGAAATGTGCCTTCAACAATCTTATAGATGAACATTGAGGTTTCAAGGTTTCCATGAAGACTCTCAAGGTGAAGATAGTAAGACTAATCCATTTAAAGGATTGGAGATTGTTTGTGAAAACCAATTCAATTTAGATAGTCATCTTTGGTGTAAAGGTGAAAAAGTTAATTATGGGAATAATTACTTGAATATATCTGAAGAAGGGACTCTGCTCTACAAAATGCCATTTATCGGTAAGAGTTGATGAGGTCTAAGATAGTTAAAAAAATTAATTATTGTATTCTAAATGGATATGTTACTCCTCAACATAAACAAAGGTTTTTTGATTGATAGAGAATGAATATTGAGTGACTTTCAATTCCATCAAGTTTCCACTATAAGCACTCAATAACTATACTCCCATTTGAAGCCTAAATGAACCTATAACTTGAAAGTAACAACTAGTTCATTGATGATAATATTATGAAGTCATGGTTTAAAAGCATAAATGAGTCCATTAAAGTGTGATGGATCTAGTGACTGGAAGAGATGCAAGGATGTGATCTTTAAACAAGAAAATGCCCACCTATAGGAATTTCATAACTCCCTGAATTGACATCTACTGTCTGACTATAAACCTATGGTACATTGATAGTAGATAAACATGACTACATGGTTCCAAGACATAAATAAACTAAACAAAGTGTGAAATGGTCCCAATGACCTCATAAATAAGTATATGTGGAAACATAGTACTAAAGTATGAAACAAGCACCTATAAGAGCCTTTTAACTTATTCTTAATACACACCTAAAATCTGGTCCATATTACAGACTAGTCTAGGTTCATGGAGGGTGAAAGTGTGAAAGGCTGATAAAGTTATAAGATGGAATGGATATGTTGAACATAATATTATATTGATAAAATCACATTTCATGTGATTCTTAAAGGTATAAATAGAGCAAATAGTTTTGAGGAATTTGATATTTGAGGGGTCTAGATTTATGATCAAGTTAAGAAAATTGGTATATAGCATTATCAAGACATATGATAACTCCCCATAGTATCCTTCAATCTAAGAAAATAGGGGAGATTCCCTCTATTTTTTATTAGATAAAGGGTACTCTTTGAGCAAGAAATCTGTAGACATGGTTCATGGGAGAGTGAAAAGATGAATGAAAGCTCTTGAATGAATGTAGGATGTTGTCTAAAGTTTCATAGAATATTAACATAGATAGAAAAGGCCTTAAAATCATTAGAAACCCTCAAAAAGGTAAAATACATAGTTAGACATAGTTAGGCATAATAGGCCTAGAACTAGGCCTAAACCCTTAGATGCCTAACTCTATTAATATCACCATAAAATTCTTCCAAGCCTTTTAAAGACCTTTAAGGGAAAGTTTAGGATGGATTATAACCATTTATTTTTAGAAAGAATCACAAAGTTGGTCATTTTGACTCAATTCTATCTTAGACCCACTCAAGAGCTCGAGAGGCCATATTATTATGCTCACATATATACAGATAGGGTGCATGGTGCCTCAAGGAGTTGGGAATAGTTGAGGGGGTCCTTAGCTTTTTCTCAATGGAATTTTTTTAGAAGTTCAATGTTAGTATTTTATGAATCATTGTTAACAAACAAAACCACCAAAAACCCTTGCTTGGACCCAATGGAGAAGATACGGAGAATTATGCATCTAAGAGGGTCAAATGGACATGAAAGTGAATTGGAATGTTTATCACTCTCTTAGGCTCTATGACATCCATTTGATATATACTATTACTTATATGAACATGTTTGATATTGAGGTTTTTGTAGATTTTGAGCTATTTCAAAAGTGTAGAAATAAATTGACAAGTGAGAACCATTATGGGAGGTATATAAGGTTTTTTTATAACTACCTATCCTAATATCTCACCTCAATTAAGTATGAAAACATCTTTGTTAGAGCCTTCAGGGTAGGCAATCAGAATATAGTACAGTGAAAACAAAGTGACTATCAAAGATTGGAAATGAGAAATGTGTTGCAAGTTTTATAGAGGTATACATGATAGAAAAGATGAAAAATAGGTCTTATATAGGTGTCCTAAATATTTTACAATGCATCTCCTTGGATAACTATAGCTTACCTAAGTGATAGATGTGAAGATCGAAGGTAAGAGAGCTAATGAATGATTGTTGATAGTGAATGACAAGTGACAAGGATGAGTCTATCAATTAGAGAGGCATATATAACCTACACTAAACTCATTTAAACATTCTCATGTTAAATCATATGTGTCAAGGATTCTTATGGTAGTTTTATATATTCAAGTGGATGACTCATCATCAAGGCAGTTTCAAATCAAGAACATGAAGAGTCTTTATGATAATTAGAAGAATATGTCATGCTTCTAATGGACACTTGTATAAAAATACCTTCATAACCTATTATCCACGTCATTTTATGGCATTTAACTAGTTCTCATAGTTTGACACTTTGCCTTGTGACTTTTGAACTTCTCTTATTCTCTCTCCTCTTCTATGCTCTATATATTGAAGCCTTTTTAGCTTTGTAATGGATCCATAATTGGTATGGCAAAGCCCTACTAATTTTGACACCCCATTTTCCTTTAAATAAAGTTTTTTGAAGTTGATTCATTCTTTGAAATCTCTTACCTAATTGTATTAAGTGGTTTATGTGGTTGACAAGTGATGAATATGCTCTCCTTTCTTCCATTTATGTTCTTGCATGTTTGTGTGATTGATATCTCTTCTAACATGTTTCATAAAGTGTATTGTTTGTTAAGTGTGTCTTGAAGTGTGAGAGGGACTAGTAATGTCTTATGTCAAATCTTATTTTCACCCTCCTCTAGATAGTCATAACAATTTACCTTTATGAGAAATTCTTATGATAGAAGGACATAGAGTTAAGGTTAGTTTTAGTAGTCTTTCTTCTTGGTGTAGATGCAAGTGTGTTGTGTGGAGTTATCTTTGGTGTATCACCTCATTATAATAGGTTTATTTTATGTCTCCTTCTTCCCTTTTCACCCCCAATAGTGATTATCCTACTAGTGTGAGCCTAGAAGATAAATCAAAGGATCTAGCCCTTTCAAAGCTAGAGATATATCTCTTGTAGTGCTTGTCTATGAGGAGAGATAGTTCCATGTTATCCTAAAATTGAGAATGTCTACTTGAATTATCTAGGGTGAAATTTTAGGCTATAATATGTACATTATATAGGTTAAAGATAAACATGTTCTCACATTCTCATGAATGTGGGATTATTTTTCATAGTGACCTAAAAATACACCTAATCAAGGTAACTAAACATGTGAAGGGAAAAACCATTAAATGAAATAAAAACCTACACTAACAAGATTGACTACTTCATTCTCATTGTAGGTTTTATTGACCAAATTTGAATTTTAGGTTAAATTAGGGCACCCATAGGTAAAAAATTGGTTTTTATATGTTTTAAGGGTCTAATACATATGTTAAAAGGTGTTTTATAGGTCAATTAATGTCATGTTATCCTTGGTCCTTAGTTATTTTAGTCCTTTTAGTCATTTTAGGTTATTTTGAGGTCAAAAAAGGTGCACTTAATTAATTATATAGATTTATTAGGAATTTTGAAGATTACAAAAGTTTATGTCATGTACCATGTGTCCCAAGAGGTATTAATCAACTAACATAACTGAAAGGTGGCAGGTTCTTTAGAAGAAAGGGTAGTTTTTTTAAGGAAAAAGGTGAGTTTGGCACTTGTACAACTCATGGGGAAGTGTAACACATTAGAGAAGGTTTTAATATGACTCTTTAGATTTTTTAGATAAATATTAGTGCTTTAAATGCTATAGAAGCTTCATTTTTGGCCCAAAACCATTCTACTCCTTTTCCACTCTTCTTGGCAAGTAGAAGTGACCTATAGGTTTTTGATTAGTATGTATGGCTCAGGAGATTTTAGGTCAAATTATTTTGTGAAGTTGTATTAAAATTTGATACTATAATTTAAATATAAGTAGTTTGAATAATAGTGGATTGTGATTCATTAACCATCCTCAGGAAGTTGACTATACTTTTCTTATTGCAAATCTATGTACCCTAAAGGTTTTACTCCATTTTGGACAAGTCTATACAAAAAAATTGCTAAGGATGATTAAAAATGATGTTATAATCATTATATAATGATATATATGGTTTTTTTGTTTAAAGTTTAGTTTATAGTCCAAATAACTCACATTGTAGGAAGGTACCACCATGTGCAATCTCAGTCAATTTTCCACTTGCAGAAGGTTGAATTCCATACAGGGGATTCCATGTGAATAGGATATGGTATATTTACATGTATTAATTCCATATTTATCACCTTAATTCATGTTTTAATATCACTACATCATGCTTAAATCAATCTTGCACTCCACTCTCATACTCAGTCAACTTCTTATTCATTTTTACTTATAGTCATAAGAAATCATGTGTGTGGACCTATTTAACATGATTTATGAAAAGGTAATAGAGATATCATGACCTTGAACATGTTTTCACCTCAATATCATCAAACAAGAATCTCCACTTGGCATAATAAAATACTATAATAGTCATATAACACACTTTCACCTAGTCTGCCATGCACATGCTTACCTACAGGTGTTTGGAGGATATATTCACATTGAATGGGATGTTTTGACACTTGTTTCATCACATTAGAGTGTGAAGAGTTAATTTTAAATGTTGGAAAAATATTTACAATTTAGTAAAGGACTGCATTTCTTTATCACTATTTCAAATTTCCTTACTGCCTATGTATATGTAAATATCCACCTACAGGTGGCTGAACAAGGGACTAAGATGCTTATATGGAGAGGTTGAAGAATTTGATGAACCTTATTTAGGTTCTTGATATGGTGAAAGATCATGGTAGACTTATTTGTAAGGATGGATTGCTAAATAAGGAATGAAGGCCACTTTCAAAAAATGAGATGACTATTTTAGAGATCAAATCCCTAAAGGTGTAAAATAAAGCTTCTAAGCTTTTGGTTGACAGCTTAAAATAGGATTATAAAGAATTTTGATGCATAAAAGTGATAATACCTTGTATCTATCACATATAAGATCAAATTTAAAAAAGGAGAGGGTGGTTTATTCCTTTGGTTCTCTTGATAGTGAAGCTTGAATATGCACTTCTTATCACTAATTTTTGATAGTGAAGTCTACAAGTTTTGAAACTCCAAAGGGACTCTTTCCAAAAATTTGTAGTTTAAAACATTTAACCCATGATTTAAAGGTTATATATGATGGAGGAGAATAATTATGATATAAGTACTACTAAAATAAGTTGATATTTTGGTTTTTACCCTCTATAAACCTCTACAGGGTTCTAAATCCATGGAAAAGCACACATACAACCAACTATAGGAGCACTCAATCCAACATGAAAGTTTGAGATGGAACCATCAAGGTTAGTAGATGTGAAATTTTTAAAAGTGTTTCATGAGATTGAGTAATGATGTGTCACCTTGCAAGGGATGAAAATTCACCTACAGGGTTTCATCTTACCCAACATAGTTGACTATGTTGACTGATACTAACAATGAATAAAGAGAGAAAGGTTTGAAATTTAAGGGTAATAGAACACAAAAGGATTTAAAGTGAGTATAAAAAGAATAAATAACTACAAATAATCATAGGGGGTTTATAAATTATATTTTTCTTAGGTTTTGATGATAGAGACCACCTATAGGATCCCCTACAGTCACTTGTAGGTGACTGTAGGTGGACAAACAACTAAGAAGTCTGTCTAAGGGCTGAG
The DNA here is from genome assembly GCA_037957365.1 of Torreya grandis. Taxonomy (NCBI): domain Eukaryota; kingdom Viridiplantae; phylum Streptophyta; class Pinopsida; order Cupressales; family Taxaceae; genus Torreya; species Torreya grandis. Next base: position 422,603 of record JARHVA010004629.1, on the reverse strand, counting down.
TTAAGACAAGTATAAGCATGAATGAAAATAAAAAGACTTAAAAATGACATAATAAGTTTGTTTTAATAATTTTAAAGATATAAAAAAAGACAACCACCTAAAATATTCACTATTAGATAAGACATAACAGTACATAGTGAAATGACACTCATTCCTACCCAGTAGTTGTATAGGGAAGTAAAATATAATGATGGAGTAATGATGAATGGATATTATGAATTATATATAAATAAAATTTTAGTGTTTATAATATATTTATATTTGAAAATAACCAAATAAAGGAGCCCAAAAGAAAGCATACATAATCAGATTTGAAGAAACCCTATACACAGTCACTCTTCTAGCAGTTTACCTTAGTTTTTATGATTTTGAGGGATAAATTGAAATGATAAAGAGTAAATTATATATATATATATAAAATAATTATAAGTTGGATAAACTTATCCAATTCTATTTTTGTCTATAAAAATAGGGTAATTTCCCTCTATTTTGTCTTAGACAGCGGGCACTTCCCTAAAATGCAAACTATCAGTTTTGGGGAAGAATGGTGATAAGATGAGGTAAAGAGATGAGTATACCTTAAAAAAATATGTGATAGGTTAAATTATACCAAATAAAATTTTTAAATCAAGTAAATAATAAGTAATTTCATCAAATTGGCCTAAACCCTTAGGGTTATAGTCAAACCTACTAGGCAGGTTTTGGCCTAGTGCCCAAATGAGAGGTCAAAGCCATTTTTAGCATGATGTAAGATATATAAAAAATTTAAAAATGTTTTAGGGAATATATAAAATGTTTTAAAGCTATTTGTATTTATGTTAACCATCAAAAATCCATTTTGAACTTCAAGGACAACTCAAGCCTACTTGGCATGCTTAGGCCTAAAGCCAAATGGAGAGTTATTTCACCATTCTAGCATGAGATGTGTATTAAAACTAATTTGGTAATGTTTTTAGGATTAATTAAGAAGTTTTAAAGCTTTTATAGTGTAAATAAAACTAAATAAAGCCATTTTTGGACCTTAAGACAACTCAGGCATGCAGGAAAAGAAAAAAAGAGCTTGATAGGTCAAGTTTTGATACTCATATCTTCTTGGAGACTGTGCATGGATTCCAAAGGAGTTTGGGGAGGTTATTAGGGGTATTTAAGAAAATTTTTATGGAATTTTTTATCAATTCAAATGTCAAGTTTTTATGAATAAAGATTAAGAGTCAAAATAGGCCTAAAACCCTTACAAACCCTCAATCAAGACTAATTTTGAGAAATGGAGTTGGATAGATAATAAAATGACATAGTTTGTAAAAAAATAGTGATTAGAACTTATAGAGGACTCTTATAGGCCCCATCCCATACTTTTGAGTTTTATTAACTTGTATGGATGGGGTAAAAAATAGGATTTTATTGATAGTTTTGTGCATTGTGTATGCTCTAGGAGGATTCTAAAGATGAAAATAACTTTGGGAGAATAATTAGGACTTGGGATAACCCATAATGTATAATTAATTATTTAGATAAAAACCTAAGTGTCTAAACCAGAGCTCTCATCTCAGCCAGTCAAAATTAGCATAGTAGACAAGCTAGTGAGAAGGGTAAAGATCTTTAAGTGAGGTGATTTTAAGGTATGAATGATGATTAAAAGGACATGTATGGTATTTAAAATTTTCATCCACTCCATACCAAGTATTTAAATGAGAAATTGATGCCAATTTTGAGGCCAAGTGTGCATGGTGCATGAAAGATGAGTTTTCTTGATAATAGATGATATCTTTTTTTGGTATGATTTCAAAAGACCAAAACTACAAATAATGGATGGAGATGCATGTATGAAATCTTTAACATTAATTCCAATAATTATAACTATTCCTAGTTAGTTTTGAAGTGTTCAAAAAGCTGAAATCATGAAGGTAGTTTTTTTGAGCTAGATAAGAGGATTTTATGCCACTTTGCAAGAGTTTGATGACTTGAATAGACACTTGTGCTTCCTAACCTTACATGGTTCATCCAATATATTATTTTCATGAATAAGTAACTAATTTTATTAGATTTAAAAGTGTCTTTATGACCCTTTAATTTCTCTCTTTTCCCCTCTTTCTCAAGTTTTATAAGAACTAGTCATTTGGCCATTACAACTTATGCTCCACCTAAGTATGGCAAAACCCTACTCATTTTCATATCATTTGATCAGTAATAAAACTAATTTTTACCTCTTCATAATTTTTATTAGTGTGTTTTACTTGAATGTTTGATCTTGCTTATTGAAGACTATGGATTCCTTAGCACGTTGTCTCATTTTTGCATCTTATTTATAGTTGTAAAGCTTCTTCTTTCAGGACATGGATGGTCTTGAAAATTGTCATACACTCCTTCCCAAGGATTTAGATGAGAAATTGATCCTAATTTTGAGGCTAAGTGTGTAGGGTGCATGTAATATGAGTTTTCTTGATAGTAGATGATGAAATCTCATTTTGGAATGATTATAGAGGACCAAAACTACAACCAATGGATGGAGAGGCATGTATGAAACCCTTAAACTACATTTCAATCATTATAACTATTCATAGTCAATTTTAAGGTGTTTAAGAAGCTCAAATCATGAAGGCAAATTTTTTGAGCTAGTTAAGAGGATTTTATGCCACTTTACAAGAGTTTGATGACCTGAATGGACACTTGTACTTCGTAACCTTACATGTTTTATCCCATATCCTATTTTCATGCACAAGTAACTAATTTTATCATAATGAAAAGTGTCCTTATGACCCTTTAAATTATCTCTTCTCCTCTCTCTCTCAAGTTCTATAAGAACTATCCATTTTGTCCATTATAAATTATGATACACCTGAGTATGGTGAAGCCCTACTCATTTGAAAATAATTTTATCAATAAGAACATTGATTTTTACCTCTTCATGACTATTATTAGTGTGTTTTACTTAAATTTTTGATCTTGATTAGTGAAGACCATGGATTTCTTAGCATGTTGTCTCAGTTTTTCACCCTATTTACAATTAGAAAGCTTCTTCTTATAGGGAATGTGAAGTGTTATATGAAATGTCAAGGATTTAAGTGACTTAGTATATTCATTAGTTCCCTCATAGGCATATTTTATAGTCCTATCTTTTCACATTCATCCATAACCTCACAATGTAACAATTATGTGAGAATAATATTGGAGCTCCCACCGGGAGGTGGGAGGAGGATGCCGTGAGGCAGATGGAGGTCACCGTGCAGACCAAAAACCCTAATTTGTGTAGGAAGTTGTTTCAACAGAGATATTTATGAATGCCATGGTAGCGAGAATGATAATAAAGCTGATGGGGTGGATGGTTTGGATGGCAGATCTAGGTTTTAGCAGTAGTGAGGTAGCACCTTACGTAGAAACCCTTGCCTTCTGCCGTTGTTGTTTTAAATAGGGAGCGTGGGGGAAGGGTGTGCGGATGCAGACATGGATATGGCCCTCCTGTATCCCTTTCCTTTGAGGCTGCTTCCTAGGTCGATGGAGACCTATTCTCAGTCTGAGGATGGTGGGTTCTATGGTGTTGGGGTGCGGTGCCAAAAGATCTTTTTATTATGTAGATCTATTTTCTTGCCTCAAATTTCCATTTTGCGGCTACTGTGCTGACCATTACCCTATTCTGAGTAGATCGATGTTTGTTTATTGGAGATATTTGGTATGCCATGGCAGCGAGGAGGTGATCTTTGCAGAAAGTAGGGTGGATGGGTTGGGCGGTGGTGGCGACGGGTCTGGAGGTTGGTTTTGTAGGGGGAAACCCCTATGGGAGAGCTACACAAAGTGTCATTTTGTGGCTGGTCACATTTGGATATCACTATTTTTGGATCTAACGATGTATTCTTTTTTCTTGGTGACAAAGAACATAATATTCTGGGGTTTTTTGTCACGGTTAATGCTTGCTGCTAATGTTATATTTTTTTAGCATGGTTTCAGGTTGTTAAACCTGGTCTTATTGAGGTTTCAGGTCCTTGTAAAACTTAGTCTTATTACTATTTTTTAGTGGGTTTGCCTTCTTTGGTGGTTTGTAATGTTTTATCTTTCTTGATCTATACAAGGTTTCGGGGCCCCTTCAAAACCTGTTTTTACCTTAATCTAAAACAATGATGTGAGAAGATGTAGGTTGGAGAGGTGTATGTTTAGTTTGTCCTTTATTCTCATGTGTAACATGATATTGGTTAGAAGTCATCAATCTATTTAGTGTATCACCTCCCTTAGGATAATTTTCTTTCATTTATATCTCTCTCCCTTTTTTACCTAAAATTTTAGGTGTAGTTGCAATCCAAAGTGGTACATAAAGGGAGCTAGCCCTATCTAGAGATGCACCTATCATTTGGCTACCCACAAGCCTATAGGTTTTTTCATTGTGCCACTTTTATGAGGAGAGATTAGGAATATCCTCAAAGGATTTAAATCCAAGTGAAAATAGTTTTTGGCATGTCTGGTTGGACTCTAGATCCAAGAGTGAAATATTTTTGGTGTTATCTTTCAAAAATCAGCCTTTGGTGGCATCTATCCAAGCATCAATAATGACTCCAAAATTATATCAACTGGTAAATCAGCATAAGTTATCATTTGAAGATTTTTGGTAATATATTTATTTGTGTTACTTTTTAATAAGGTTTCATGGCTAATTTTTGTGTTGATATTTATCTTACACAAGTTGGTGAAACTTTTAAAGCTTGTGACACTCCATATCAACAAGAGCAAGTTATTAATCAATCTTGGTGTGATTATTAAAAAAATTTTGATGACCATTTACAACCTCATAATGATCCTTATCAGCAATATTTCTAGCCTTGTCATGATTTGTATCAATTATATAGCCAACCTCCTCAATATCTAGCTTCTTGTAGTCAACCTAGCCACTTCTCAACTCCATTCATTTACACCTTTAAGCAAACACTTTTGGGATATGAGAGGTAAATATTTGAGATTTATAATATAATGGGATGTGGTCAAGATGTTCCTAGGCATCTTATTCATAAGGTGAGAGATGCAGTAGAGTTGGTCAAAAGAGAGTGGGTACCTATTGAGAGAACTAAATGGCAAAGGCTCACAAGTGAGATGTTTGATATGAGTGGCCTAGTTTCTTCCTTAGAGGATAGGCTAGGAGTTCATGAAAGGAAACCTCACCAAAAATATCAGACTTCATATCCAATTCTCAAAGTTCCCTATCAGCCATATTTGATCCCTACTCATGAGCCCAATCAAGGATATCAAAGTGATCTTTTTCCCAATCAGTTGGAGGAGAGAGTTGATAGGAGAAACCTTGTGTTTGAAGATAGTACTGATAGGCAAAGTGATTTACAAGTGGAAGGAAGAAAATAAAATTGTTTTATCCCAAGGTATACCTCCCCTTCCTAAATATATTCTAAAAGAGCTCCCTAAATTTTACTCTCAATTTAATTTTGAGTTCTATGTGCCACCTCCACCAACTAGTTCATCTTATCCTCACCCCATAACCCTTTGCCTTGATGGACCTATGGTATGGGAACGTAAATATGATAATTTGGTTAATAATGAATGATAAATATTTTTTGAAGAAATCCTACATCCTTGGTAGCCTCATTGGGCTAGGTCACATGATTTTAAGATGCCTAGTCTTGGCATTGCCACGAAGGAGAAAGAGATTGAAGATATTGTAGCCCTTGAAGAAGACTATACATCTAATAAAAAGGTTGTGGATGATCATATAAATTATGAATATCAATTTTATATCATGTATGGAGAACAATTTAAAGTCTTTCCCAAAGAGGTTGCAGTCCTAAAAAATTCTCTAGAGACCAATGTGTAAGAAGTTATTCTTGAAGATGACCCAATACCTCAACCTGATCTTGAATCACCATTAGATGTATTAGAGATTAAGAACACAAAATTTATGACATCATAAATCAAGAATATAAGATTTAAGAGGTCGTGTATCTAAATGATAAAGAAGATAAAAATGATTGACAACTATAAATGGATCTCTTTTAAGAGCTTGAAGAACTTTGCCAAGTTGAGGGACAAGTACATGACAAGGTGAATAAGGAATCTTCCATGGAGGATAATGATCAAGATTGGATAGAATATTAAAATCTCCTTGATGAGCTATAATAACTTGTAGCTAAGAAGAAATCCAATCTTATTGATATCCCTATGAAAATCAAGAATTAGGTTGAAATTAATGATTTACATGATAAGGTTGAGGCTGTTTAGATGCAAGAAGAGTTAATTTCTATAGCCAACCTATTTTAAGCTACCTATTTTTCAATAAAAATCATGCCAATGAAGTTGGAAAACATCATGATAAATTTGGAGGCATCAATGCTAAAGGATAAAAGGTTACATGTATCACTAAATCCTTCATGTTATGAAGCAAGTCAAATTTCAAACTTCCCCATTGATCCAAGAGAGATTTCTCATCTTAGGTTAGTTAGTGTTTGAGTTAGTTTTTAAAGTTTGGTGTGTATTTTCCATAATTTCTCATGAATCACATGTGTGTTTGGTTTTGATTTGTGTGTGTCTTTGTTTTGTGTGGTTGAGGTAGTCATTGGTCTTGTCTTGATCAAGGCTTGTAGTCAATGGCCAAAGCCTCCTTATTTTTATTAGACTTTAGTTGAATATTAAACCTAATGGGATGATAAGGATACTATTATAGTTAGTATAATAGGCATACTACCCCTATGAGTCACCAATTTATTGACCAAATTTGACTTTTAGGTAAAATTAGGGCACCCCTAGGTAAAAAATTCATTTTTATATGTTAAAGGGTCTAATACATATGTTACAAGGTGTTTTATAGGTAAATTAATGTAAAATAATGTCATTTTAGCCTTGGTCCTTAGTTAATTTAATCCTTTTAGTCATTTTGGGTCATTTTGAGATAAAAAAAGGTGTATTTAATTAATTATACCTATATATTGGGAAGTTTGAAGATTCCAAAAGATGATTTTATGTCTCATGTGTCCCAAGAGGAAGTGTTATACATGGGAGAAGGTTTTAATATGATTATTAAGCTTCCTTATATCCATCTTAGTGCTTGACATGCTCTTAAAATGCCATTTTCAGCCTAAAACTATTCTACTTCTTTTCTACCCTTCTTGGCAAGTAGAAGTGACCTATAGGTTTGTGCTTAGTATAGACAGCTCAAGATGTTTCAAGTAAAATTATTATGTAAGGTTTTATTAAAATTATATACATTAATTTAAATATAAATATTTTTAAGAATAGTGTCCTATGCTTCATGAACCATCCTTAAGAAGTTGACTGTACTTTTTTTCTTTTAAATCTATGCACCCTAGAGGCTTTGATCCATTTTAGGAAAGTACGTATGAAATAGTTTCTAAGGATGATTATAGATTATTTTGGTATCATTATATAATTATCTCTATGGTTGGTTTTAGGTTTCAAGTTTATTTGATATTCCAAATAACTCACTTTGTAGGAAGGTACCACCACGTGCAGTCTCAATCAATTTTCCTATTATAAAAGGTTAAATTACATATAGGGGCTTCCATGTGAATATTATATGGTGTATTTACATGTATTAATTAAACATTGATCACATGCCTTCATTTTTTGATCTCACTACATCATGCTTGAATCAATCTTGTAGTCCACTCTCATACTCAGTCAACTTCTTACTCATTCTTACTTACAGTCATAGGAAATCACATGTGTGGACTTGTTTAACATTATTTATGGAAGGGTAATAGAGATATAATGACATTGAACATGTTTTAACTGTAATAAAATCAAATAATAATCTCCACTTGGCATAAGAAAAGACTATATCAGTCATATAACACACTTTCACCTAGCTACTATGAACATGCTTACCTACAGGTGCTTGGAGGATAAATTCACATTGAATGGGATATGTTGAAATTTTTTTTAGACCCTTAGAGTGTGAAGAATCCATTTAAAAAATTGGAAATAGGTTTACAACTCAGTAAGGGACTATATTTATGGATCATTGTTTGAAATTTACTTGCTACCTATATAAATGTAAATATCCACCTATAGGTGGCTGAACATGGGACTAAGATGCTTGTATGGAGAGGTTAAAGCATATAATGAACCTTATTCAGGGTCTTGATATGGTGAAATATCATGGTATATTTAATTTTAAGGATGGACTACTAAATAAGGAATTAAGGTCACTTTCAAAAAATGAGATGACTATTTTAGAGTCAAATCCCCAAAGGTGCGAAACAGAGCACCTGAGCTTTTGGTTGAAAGCTTACAATAGGATTATAAATATTTTTGATGCATCTAAGTGAGAATATATTTTATCTCTCACATATATAATCAACTTGAAAAAAGGAGAGGGTGGTTTAGTCCTTTGGTTCTCTTGATAGTGAAGCTTGAATATGCACTTCTCATCACTGATTTTTGACAGTGAAGTCTATAGGTTTTAAGACTCTAAAGGGAAATTTTCCACAAAGTAGTAGTTTAAAACATTTCCCTTATGATTGGATGGTTCTATATGATGGAGGATAACAATTATGATATAAGGACCACTAAAACAAGTTTATATATAGGTTTTAATCCTCAACAAACACCTACAAGGTTTTATATCCACGAAAAAGCATGCCTATAGCTAACTATAAGAGCACTCAGTCCAACATGAAAGTTTGAGATGGAACCATAAATATTAGTGGATGTGAAAGGTTTTAAATTATTTCATGATATTAAGTAATGATGTGTCACCTTGCAAGGGAGGAAAATTCACCTACATGGTTTCATCTTACCCAACATAGTTGACTATGTTGACTGATACTGACAATGAATAAAGAGAAAAAGGTTTGAATTTTGAGGGGAATAAAACAAAAAATGATTTAAAGTGAGTATAATAAGCATAAATAACTCTAAATAATCCTATGGGGTTTCTAAATTATATTTGTCTTAGGTTTTGATGATAAAAACCACCTATAGGATCCCCTACAGTCTCCTGTAGGTGATTGTAGGTGGACAATCAACTAAAAAGTTTGTATAAAGGGTGATTTAAGACATTTATAAGAATTAATTAAAATAAAAAAAACTTACCAATGACATAATAAGTTTGTTTTCATCATCTTTAATGTCTATAACAAGATAACCACCAACAAGATCCACTTTTAGGTAAGATAGAATAGTATACAGTCAAGTGACACTCAGTCCTACCCAGGCAATTGTATAAGGAAGTAAAATAGAAGGATGGAATAATGATGAATGGATATTATGAACTATATATAAATTAAATTATAGTGTTTATAATCTCTTGAGATTTGAAAATAACCAAAGAAAGGAGTCTAAAATCAAGCATACATAGTGAGATTTGAAGAAACCTTGTACACAACCACTCTTATAGCAATCTACCTTAGTTTTTATGCTTTTGAGGGATCAAATGAAATGATAAAGAGTCAATTTATTATAAAGGTAATCCTTATAATTTGGATAAAATTATAAAATTATATATTTTTTAAAAAAAATATGGGAAGTTCCCTCTATTTTGTCTCAGATAGAGGGCACTTCCCTAGAATGCAAACTATTAGTTTTGGGTAAGAATGGTCATAAGATGAGGTAGGGAGCTGAGTATACATTAAAAAAAGATGTGAGAGGTTAAATTATACATAAGAAAACATGGGAAATCAAGTAAATAATAAGTAATTTCATCAAGGAGGTCTAAACCCTCAAGGTTACAGTCAAGCTTACTAGGAAAGTTTTAACCTAGTGCCTAAATGAGAGGTCAAAACCATTTTGATCATGAGGTAAGCTCTCCAAATAGTTTAAGAAATTTTTATGGACTATAATAGATATTTTTAATCTATTTGGATGTATGGGAACCATCAAAAATCCATTTTGATCTTCAAGGACAACTTAGGCCTACTTGGCATGCTTAGGCCTAAAGCCAAATGGAGAGTAATTCACCATTCTAAAATGAGATGTGCATTCCAAATCATTTAGGAATGTTTTTACGGTGAAGTAAGAAGTGTTAAAGATTTTAGAGAGAAAATAAAACTATTTTAAATTGTATTTTCACCCTTTGAGGATATGTAAAAGCTCTCCTCATCTAAGTGGCACAATGGAATCACCTCTAGGCTTGTGGGCAGTGTAAGGAATAAGGTGAATCTCTAGATAGGGATAACTCCCTTGATGTACCACTTTAGATTGAAACTAATAATAAAGTTTAAGGGTGAAAAGGGAGAGAGATAATTAAAAAAAACTAACCTAAGGGAGGTGATACACCAAATTGACTGATGACATCCAACCATATGCATATTACACTTGAAATTAAAGGAAAAATTGAACATACACTTCTCCAATCTTTATCTTCTAACATCAATGTCAGATTATGAGGTTATGGATGAATGTGAAAAGATAATAGGAATAGACAAGAGTCCTATGAGGGAAATAATGAATAGGATAACTCACTAAATCTTAGAAATTTGCTAAAACACTTCACATGCCTTGCAAGAAGAAACTTTCCAATTGCAAATAAATGATAGAATGAAATAACATGCTAAGGAATCCATAGTATTCACTTATGAAAAATAAAAAATTCCAAATTAAAAAAATAAGAATAGTCATGGAGGAGGTAAAAATTAGTATTATTATTGATAAAAAGGTATACATTTGAGTAGGGCTTTGCCATAATCAAGTGGAGCATCTTATATAATGGCCAAAATGGATAGTTCTTATATAACTTAAGAGAGAGAGGAGAAGAAAGAAGTCCAAGGGTCACATGAATATTTTAAATCTGATAAAATGATTTAATTTTTCATGTGGAGAGATTATGGGATGAACCATGAAATTTCAAGAGCTACAAGTGTCAATCCAACTCATAAACTTCATGAAAAATGGCAAGAAACTCCTCATTCTAGCTCAAAAAATTGCCTACATGATTATCTATATTTGAATGCCTTATAATTGATTAGGACCAGGTATTATTATTATAATTAATTTTAAGGACAAAATACATTCCTATCCATGCATTGGTTGTAGGTTTGGTCATCTAGAATCACCTGGAAAGGAGCAATCATCATCTACTATTCAAAAAATTGCTCTTCCATGTACCCTGCACACTTGGCCACTAAATTGGAATTATTTTATCATTAAAATATGTGGGAGGAAGTTAATTAAACCTATAAATACCCTACATGGACATATAATCACCAAGGAAACCTTAAAATTCCATTTACTTGAAGTTTTCACACTTCTCCCTAGCTTGTCTACTAGGTCAGTTTTGACTAGCTAAGTTGAAGCACCTGACTTGGAAACTTAGGAGTCATTTAAAGGAATGAGAGTGATGAATATATTTATATAAATTCTTAATATTTCCATACATGTGATTTTAATCTATTGAAACCTTTTAAACCTTTAAAAACACACAAAATAGTGAGAAAAACCTTGTTTATGTCGCATCCACACAAGTCCATACAACTAGTTAGCATGTGAGGGATATTTAGTGAGTAATATGTAATTTAAAATATTATTAATTAACAAAATGGTTAATTTTGGTGCATTTACAACCTCATTTCCTCAAAATAGTCACACACAAGGGTTTGCAAGGGTTTTATCTTGTTTTCACTCTTAAGGTTCATTCATAAATATGGGACATCAAGTATGAAGAAAAATTCCATAAAATAATTATTAAATACCTCTATAAACATAATTTAATTCCATTTTCACCCATTTAAATCCTCATCAAAGATATGAGTGCTCAAACTTAGCCTATCGAGTTGTCTCCTTTATTCCAATATGCCTGAAGGGTTTCTGAGCCAACAATGGCTTCTCCAAGGTTTCTTTAAACTATAAAAGATATAAAACCTTTATTTTGATTTATAAAACATGTAAAAATATTTTTTAAATCATATTTAATACTAAGAGTGTAAATGGTTATCCATTTGGCATTAGGATTAAGTATACTCAATAGGCCTGCCTGTAACCTAAAGCCAAACATGACTTTATTAATAGATTACATACATTAAAATATATTATAAAAATATAAAATAACCATATAAAAATTATTCAATAAGTTTTAATTCCTCTCTCATGCCAAAATTTAAATTGATCTCTTATTTGGCCTTGGCTTGACCCCTTACCTAACAGGATTGACTGCACCTCCAAGGGTTTTGACCATCCTATCAAGTTACATCATCCTATGAGGTGTTATTAAAATTTTCAAAAGTACTATACAACTTAAAAAAAACTATTTTAGAGTCTCAAATATCTCTTAATACTATCCATCTACTCCATCCCTCAAGACTATAGGGTTCTTGCATGGGAAAAGTACCCTCTCTTTGAGACAAAATAGAGGGTACTTACCCTATTTAATCATGAAAAATTAGTGTTTGAGGAGTCTCTAAAAGTTATAAGGATACTCCATACCAAAATTTAGCCTCTATTTAGGTCCTTTGACCCCTCAAAACTTCAAATGTCAAGACTAGTTCCATCCAAAGTAGACTATGCGCAAGGTTTCCATGCTATGGACTGTGTAACTCATTATATAGGATATTAATTGATCATTTATTTATATAAATAGGATTTATTTATAATTTTTATATTCCATTCCACTTTATGTGATCCATTTTGACCCTCTCTAAGTCTGAATTGCTTACACTTCTCCTTGGCTGGCTTATATTGAGCACCATTTGACTGTGACTGTGTTTATAGAAATAAGGGTTTGAATAGGGTTAATTCATAATTATAAGGGATTAGGAATCCTATCCTAGTATTAATTTATATGGTCACCTAATTTATTTATCATTTAAACTTTTCCTCTTACCCTTCATATGCATTTGTATTCCTAAACTGAGTCTTCCCTATTTTTTGATTGAGACTCTATTTTAATGACCCTTGTAGGTGTGTGTTAGCTTAAAAGGACCTTTAAAATTATTATTAAATACCTAATTATAATTTTTCAAAGATATTTTTTCACTTCTAATCATATTTATTCCATTCCATTATCCCTCAACATGCACCCTAGCTCATAAATGAGTCCTCACTGCCTGACTGAGACACCTCTTTTTACCCTACCTGTAGGTGTACCTTTCCTTTAGTTATAATGTTTTAAAGTCATATTTGAATCTTTAAGGTCATATAACACTTTTTTACAACTATATTCATCTTGAAATTTTTATGTCACCACCAAAACACCCAGTCTAGGTCACTATTGTCATACATAGCTGTAGATGCATAATTCTCTAAGAGTATAATGGGGTCATACCTTGCATATTTTCCTTTGTTGACAAATATTGAACACAAATATGTCTCTTGATACCATTTAATATATTTTTACATGAAAAATTCCTTTATTCCACCACCTATATACCATGCTTAATCTATTGCTATCCAATTGTATGGCACCTACAACATAGGATATCAACTCTTTGAAAGAAATTTAGGTCATGAATTTTCACTTTAACATATATAATAATTAAAACATGGTGGCATGGTATTAAACTAAACCTTGGTTGAATAATCCCTTTCATAGCTTAGAGCCTACATACAACACTGACTATAATTAGTGCATAAAAGTGTATTTTTGAAACCCCCAAGAACTTTCCTCCATAGACCATTCTATCCTCAAACCTTGTATATTATTTTTCCCATATTAATCATTCAAGATAAGGTTATCAAGATGCATACAAATAAGTGGCAACCTTGTTTTAAATTATCCACAAAATGGTGAGGTCCTCTATTTTCTCTTTTTAGGGATTATGTCTCAAACTCAATCATTTTGTGTTGGACATGGTTTCACTCCTATATGCTCAACTTAGCCTTAAAAGGAGGTATTTCATTATATATAAAACACATTAGACCTCAAAAATGTTTACACCATTTGTTTTCATGCTCTAATATAGTTCCTCAATTCTTTACTAAGCCACTTGTAGGTGGGCAAAGTCATGTATACATACAACAAGCTTCTTTAGCTATCATGGAATGAGCTAAATGCATTGTCAATTTGTTTCAATGGTCCAAGGGTTCTCTCAATACCATAAAATTAACCTTTGACCTCTAAAAAAAGGTTGAAACCCATACTAAGGCTCTACTGATGTCATCATGAAATACTTGTAGGTGAAGGTGAGATGGATATGGATAATGAATGTGGAAAAGAGGATAGAGATGGACCAAAAGGATTCATGAGAATATAAAACCTATTTTAAAAATTACACACACATGATTTACAATAAGGACCTCTTAAAACAAGATTCAAACCTTCCTTTCAATGTAGAAATTATCTGTAAACACCTAGAACAAGGCAAATAACATTTGTCATGACTGTTTTAGCATAATGAATAAGCTCTTGAACACACTTTCACCTTCCCCAAGCATCTAAATGGGATATTTCAAAATATTTATGGATTGGAAAACTATAATACCTTGATTATCATCACATGAACAAGTTAAACAAGATTATATAGGTGACTGTAAGTGAACCAAGCATGAAGTTGACAATGGAAGAAGACAAGTTTGCAAGCTACTTAAAGGATGAAATTGTGAAAACAAAACATGGAAGGAGGTGGTCACATGAATCAAGGAATTTTGTAACACCATATCCCAGATATATAGACCTCTAAAGGAGAAAAAACTCAACAAAAAATAAGCACTTTAGCTAAAACTACAAATGGTGACACCCTCTTGCATCATGGGATAATTTTGCCATCCAAACATTATGAAATGTGAAACTAAGAGTGAAGACCATATGAGAAATAATTAGACATACTCTAGAGCTGACATCACCAATTGGTTCATATGGATTTGGCCAAAATGAAGCAAAACATATAGGGTGCTTGAAAGAGCTAGTAAAAAAGCACAGTCAACTTGTTAGCAATGGTTCATAAAGCACAATTGATCAATATTTGCACTCTTGATATGAAATTTAAGGTATTTGAGTATACTATCATATCCCAAAGCATTTTTCCTAAAACCTCATGAGCTATCCATACCAAGTCCACATTTGCAAGTCACTTTTGCTTGCCAAGAAGGTGAAAATAAAGATGAATGGTTTTGAGCAAGAAATGATGCTTCAAAAACAAAAAAATAGTATATTTAAGCATGGGGAAGATAAATATTCACTCTATAACCATTTACCATGTGGTACACTTCCCAAGGAGTTTGTACAAGTGCCATTTTCTTATCCTTTCACTATAAAACTATCTTTTCTTTTGTATAACCTACCATATTTTAGTTTTTTTAGTTACTTAGGACTTCTAGGGACACATGGGGAATGATATCATATTTTGACACCTTAAAATTTCCCAAGAAACTCATACAAAGCATTAAATGCACCCTTTTAACCCATAAAATGACTCAAAAGGACATGTTGGCTAATGAAATTTATGACCAAGGCTAATATATCATTGAATAACATCAAATGACCTATGAAAAACCTCATTACAAGATATTATACCCCATATAGACATAGAAAGTCAGGTTTTTACCTATAGGTGCCCTAATTTGACTAAAAGTCAAATTTGGTCAACAAATTGGTGACTCATAGGGGTAGTATGCCTGCTACACTAACTAGACTAGTAGTGTTATCAATCTATTGGGCTTAGGAGTCATTTTAAGTTTGAGAAAAATAAGGAAGCCTTTGACCATTGACCAAGGCAAGACAACTAATGACTACCTCAACCACACAAAGCAAAGGACAAACACAATAAAGAGAGAAAATGCATATGTGCTGAAAGTACTTAGGGGAATTAAAAACAACTATTTTTTACAACTAGAAACTAAGAATACCTCCCTCTTAGATCAAAAGGAAATATTGAGACTCTTCTTGCTTCATGACATGAAGGATTGAATGAGGCATATAGCCTTTTATCCTTTAGCATTGATGCCTCCAAATTTTGAACCATCTAATGAACCTTATTTAGGGTCTTGATATGGTGAAAGATCATGGTAGATTTATTTGTAAGGATGGATTTATAAATAAATAATGAAGGCTGCTTTATAAAATTGAGATGACTATTTTAGAGATAAAATCCATAAAGGTGTAAAATAGAGCACTTGAGATTTTGGTTGAGAGCTTAAAATAGGATTATAAAGACTTTTTATGCATCCAAGTGAACATACCTTGTATCTCTCAAATAGAGGATACAATTGCAAAAATGTGAGGGTGGTTTATTCTATTGGTTCTCTTGATAGTGAAGCTTGAATATGAACTTCTCATCATTAATTTTTGACAGTGAAGTCTACAAATTTTAAAACTCTAAAGGGACTCTTTCCCAAAAGTACTTGTTTAAAACCTTGCCCCCATGATTGGAAGGTTATATATGATGGAGGATAACAATTATGATATAAGGACCACCAAAACAAGGTGATAGGTGGGTTTTTATCCTCAATAAACACCTATAGAGTTATAACTCTATGGAAAAACACACTTATAACCAACTATAAGAGCACTCAGTCCAACATGCAAGATTTGGATGGAACCATCAAGGTTAGCTGATGTGAAAGGTTTTCAAGTATTTCATGAGATTGAGAAATGATGTGTCACCTTTCAAGGGAGGAAAATTCACCTATGGGGTTTCATCTTTCCCAACATAGTTGACTATGTTGATTGATATTGACAATGAATAGAGATCAAAGGTTTGAATTTTGAAAGGAATACAACATAAAAAGGATTTAAAGTGAGTATAAAAAGAAAAAATATCTAAAAATAATCCTAGGGGGTTTCTAAATGATATTTTTTATGGGTCTTAATGATAGAGACCACCTATAAGATCCCCTACAGTCACCTGTAAGTGACTATAGGTGGATAATCAATTGAGAAGTATGTCTAAAGGGTGATTCAAGCCAAGTCTAAGAATGAATGAAAATATAAACACTTAATAATGAAATAATAAGGTTTTTTAATAATATTTAAGGTCTAGAACAAGACAAACACCTACAGGGTTCACTATTAGGTAAGATAGAATAGTACATAGTCAAATGACACTCAGTCCTACCTAGGCAGTTATATAGGGAAGACAAATAGAAGGATGGAGTAATGATGAATGGATATTGGGAATTATATTTAAATACCATGTTAGTGTTTATAATCTCTTGATATTTGAAAATAACCAGAGAAAGGATCCCAAAATCAAGCATACACAGTCAAATTTGAAGAAACCTTGTACACAATCACTCTTTTAGTAGTCTACCTTAGTTTTTATGATTTTAAAGGATCAAATGAAATGATAAAGAGAAATTTTTTTATATATAGAATCATTATAAGTTGGATAAAATTATTTAATTATATATTTTTATATAAAAATAAGGGAAGTGCCCTCTATTTTGTCTCAGATAGAGGGCACTTCCCTAGAATGCAAACTATCAGTTTTGGGGAAGAATGGTGATAAGATGAGGTAGGAAGCTGAGTAGACATTAAAAAAATATGTGGGAGGTTAAATTATACCCAATAAAATATGGGAAATCAGGTAAATAATAATTAATTTTATCAAATATGCCTAAACCCTCAAGGTTATAATCAAGCCTACTAGGCAAGTTTTGGCCTAGTGCCCAAATGAGAGGTTAAAACCATTTTTAGCATGAGGTAAGATCTAAAACTAGTTGAAACATGTTTTAAGGAATATATAAGATATTTTAAAGCTATTTAGATGCAAGGTAACCATCAAAAATTCATTTTGAGCTTCAAGGATAACTTAGGCCTACTTGGCATGCTTAGTCCTAAAGCTAAATGGAGAGTCATTCACCATTATAGCATGAGATGTGAATTCCAAATAATTTTGGAATGTTTTTATGGTGAATTAAGAAGTTTTAAAGATTTTATAATGAAAATAAAACCAAATAAAGCCATTTTTGGACCTTAAGACAACTCAGGCATGTAGGAAAAGAGAAAAAGAGTTTGATAGGTCAAGTTTTGATACTCATATCTTCTTGGAGAATGTGAATGGATACCAAAGGATTTTGGGGAGGTTAGTAGGGGTATAGAAGAACATATTTTTGGATTTTTTTGGCAATTCTAACATCAGGTTTTTATGAATGAAGCTTAAGAGTCAAAATAGGCCTAAAACCCTTGTAAACCCTCAATCAAGACCAATTTGGATAAATGGAGTTGGATAGATAATAAAATGGAATATTTTGTATATAATAGTGATTTTTACTTGTATATGACTCTTCTTGGATCCCTCCTATACTTTTGAGTTGTATGGAATTGTACATATGGGGTATAAAATTGGATTTTATTGAGAGTTTTATGCATTATTTAGGTTGTAGGAGAAGTATGAATATGAAGATAAATTTATGAGAAGGATTAGTAATTTTAATAACCCCTAATTTAAATTTAATTTTTTATAGAAACTCCTAAGTGTCCAAACTAGAGATCTTATCTTAACTAGTCAAAACTGGCATAGTGGACAAGCTAGTAATAAGGGTGGAGATATTCAAGTGAGGTGATAATGCCATGGAGGGTATTAAAAATTTTAATCAGCTCCCTACCATGTAATTTCATGAAAAATTTATTCCAATTTTAAGGCCAAGTGTGTAGGGTGCATGAAAGAGGAATTTTCTTGATAATAGATGACGATATCTCATTTTGGGATGATTCTAGAGGACCAGAACTATAACTAATGCATGGAGAGGAATTTATAAAATAATTCCCCTTAATTAAAATTATTTGAAATATTCATATTAATTTCTAATGTGTTTAATAATCTCAAATCATGAAGGTAGTTTTTCTAAGCCAGTTAAGAGGATTTTTTACCACTTTGCAAGAGTTTGATGACTTAAATGGACACTTGTACTTCTTAACCTTGCATGGTTCATCCTATATCATCTTATAATTCATAATTGAATAATTTTATTATATTTTAAAGTGTCCTTATGACCCTTTAACTTTTCTCTTCTACTCTTTCTTAAGTTCTATAAAAACTAGCCATTTTGGCCATTGTAACTTATGCTCCACCTAAGTATGGAAAATCCTTGCTCATTTGCATATAATTTTATCAATAAGAAAACTATTTTTTACCTCTTCATGATTGTTATTAGTGTGTTTTACTTGAATTTTGGATCTTTTTTAGTGAAGACTATGTATTCCTTAGCATGTTGTCTCATTATTGCATCCTATTTGTAGTTGGAAAGCTTCTTCTTATAGAGCATGTGAAGTGTTTTAGGAAATGTAAATGATTGGGTGAGTTAATATATTCATTAGTGCCCTCATAGGAATATTTTCTAGTCATCTTGACTTTGCACATTCATTCATAACCTCATAATGTAACATTGATGTGAGAAGATGTAGATTGGAGAAGTGTATGTTTAGTTTGTCCTTTGTTCTCATGTGTAACATGATATTTATTATAAGTCATAAATATATTTGGTGTATCACATACCTTAGGATAGTTTTCTTTCATTTATCTTTCTTCCTTTTATGCCCAAAAATTTAGGTGTAATTAAAATCCAAAGTGGTAAATCAAGGGAGCTAGCCCTATTTAGAGATTAACCTCATCCTTAGGCTACCCACAAGCCTAGTGGTGTTTTCATTGCGCCACTTGGATGAGGAGAGATTAGGAATCTCATTAAAGGGTGAAAATCCAAGTGACAATAGTTTTTTAGGGAGATTTTTTTTACATTTGATCCATCTCCCAAAATAAAAAGTGTTTTTTGCACACTCAAGTACATTTTATATTTTTATTATAACAATTCTATTTTTACAATGAAATAGGGGAAGTTGTAGATACTAAAATATGGTCTTCAATACTTAATAATAACAATCTTGAAACACATTAACCACACAAACAAGGTCTTAATTTTCCATACTCTCAAACTTTCTTATTATCTTATGAGTCAACCCTTTTGTTCTAATATTATAGACCTATAAGAACCCCACTATCTATTTCAAACCTATTAAATGTCAAGTATAAAAATCTCTATACTCTTAATTATTTCCACCAATATACAACTTAGCTCCACTAGTTATAATAATTATCATCACTCGATAACGCCCTAGGTTAATTGAAACCAACCTACTCCCAGTAATGGATATTTTATAAAATAAAAAAAATACTTAGGGTCATCCCATAATCTTAATGTGTTAGTGGCATGAAGAATTATTCAACTTGATCCATATAGAAACAAATCATAGTATTATTCAAAATGGACTTGGAATTTATCTTATATACATATATACACTATTACATATTGATCAAATCTTCCATATTATTTAAAATTTGCATACATATCACTAGGAATAGTAATAATCCAAGTTTAAAGCTTTCAAAATCCATGTCAAATAAATAATTATTTGAATACACATAGTGAAAGAGTGAAATTTCATAATCACATTAGGTAGGAGAAGTACGTATGGTTGTATTTCACTCTTTAGTTTAATAGATGTATAGGTATAAACAATAATCATGTGGGGGTGATTAGGTTCATATCAACTCATTACACTTTCCCCATTTTCACAGGTTTATAGCCCTCACAAGCACATCTAGGGTTTTTAGACAAAGAAGGCTAATTTATTTATTTGTGCACACCATCAAGATTTAAGATCATAAACATAGAGTAAGAAAATATAGTCATAGGTGACCATATAATCATTATGATGTAATTTCACATATGTCAAAATAGATTGACAATATTGATCTAATCATATGAAACCAACCCATCTTAGACTATATAAAAACTTATGGAAAATGGTAATGTCCAATATTTTCTGGTACTAATATTGTTAATTTTATTGGATTTTTCTATCATAAATCATTAAATATGAATATATTATAGATTTTTTGTTATTTTTTTACCTTTGTCTTGTGAATAGATCCTAATTTTATCTTCCTTTACGTTGAAACCCTAGTTATGATTTTGACATGACTTGTAAGAGTGAGTTAGAAATATGGGTTTGATATTTCCAAGCATTCCTTGCTGAGTACTTGAGTGTTTCATACATTTCAATACTCTAAAAAGGTATTTAATACATGTAATTCTCCCACTAGGTATATGTGTGCTCAATTATGTTCCAATAGAATGAAATGCAATAATTTTTCTTTTGACACTTGACAACATGCAAATTTTACATTTAATTTTTATTTATAATTGGATTTAGGGATTCTACTTTCAAGAGTTTTTATATTTAATGATTTTGGATAATTTCTAAAATATGTGCAAATATATTTCTCAATGTTCAAGTGATTTTTAATGTATTTTCCATGTTAGCCCATGTCTTAAGACCTTAGGATTTATTTGCACTTATATATGACTCTTAGATATTTACATCATAATTTATATAGGAAATGTACTTATGCTAACCAATTAGACACATTTTAATTTTAAAATTAACTATTAGGGCCTCCTAGATGTTGGTGGAAAAGATAGAAAGTTATGATGATCATAATTATCCAACTATAGTCAACATTTTCTAGAGAGGGAAAATCATTAATCTATGATATGTTAGTATTATGCTTAGGATAATAGAGAATATAACATATACTATAGAGATTATGAGTATGAATGAAAATAAATTGGTTGGCCAAAATAATAGATAAATAGATAGGGGAAAGTGTGCACAAGAGTGAAATGTGTACACACAAGTCATGTATGATAAAGATATGTCAAAATTGGTTTTTTAAAGTGTATAATACCAAATTTAGGTGTTTAAAAATTACCTAATTTTAATATCATATTGAAAATGATAAATTAAAATGAAAAAAGAAGTGAATTCTATACCTGTGTAATTACACTTGATGTTGTTAGGTATGCACCCAAATATCCAAATTTATTTATGAAAAAAATTGTAAGTAAACATGTAGAAATTTATATCCACACATGATATGAAATATATATTAATATATATCATTGAAACACTTGAATTTTAAAAGTCAAGGAATGAATATACGTTTGGGTATGCAAACCAAACTATCCTTTATTGACTCCATTGGATAATGTCATGGGGTCATTATGCCCCAAGGAGAATCCACTATTATAACCATTATTTTATAAGTATAAATACCTCAAAAACATTTAGAGGCACATAAGTTCTAGTTTATCATTTCAAAACCTCAACTACACTACTCAAAATATTATCATAAATCCTTTTATAAAACCCTGAACCAAGTTTATAGTCAAGGTGGAGCCCTAAAAAGATTTATAGATAAAGGCTTGAATCTTGAAATGAATTTGCATGTAAATTTAAACTATGAATCAATGACTGCAAATCAAATTTAGATCCAAATTTATTAAATAATACCACCAATCCTCATCATATAAATAAAAAAGTGTTTGCATAAACAACCTTCATGCCCCAAATTTGATCCATCTAATTTCAATATGATATAAAATATCATAATATATCTATCAATATAATGTATCTAGAAAAACATTTTCAATATTATAAAACATGTTCAATCCAACCCATATAATGTCATAGAATTTGTCACATGTTCCTCAAAATCCTATAAAATGCCCCACATATGCATTACATATTAATCAAATTTATTAAAATTTCCCAATCTAAATCATATAATTTGACCCTTAATTTTAACCCTCTATCTATCAATGCCAAAATATCCAAGACAATCCCATTATATGCCCCCCTTTTGAGGTGAAGGATGGAACTTGTAATCACTCATCTCAAATTCAAGATTCATGAGCATCATGCTATATAAAAAAATATAACCATGTAAAATATGTATGCAAACATGATTAGATACATCATCGTATAAAAATATGGTCATTCAATTTTGTATGAAACATGTAATCCAAGGCAATGAACATACAAATGTATTGTAAATCAAATATAGAAATTAATCACATAGTAATAAGCACCATAGAATATGCATGATAGAAATCATGACATCACACAAAAATATAATGTGTGTGATAGACATCATGACACCGATCTCAAAAAAAAATCATTGATGTATCCACACATGTGCACATAATGTCATGATCATGAAGCACACAAACACTTGAGGCACAAAATGACTTTGAGTTGACTCTAAGTTGACACAAAAAACATGGCCATGACACATACTAGAGGACCCTTGACATACTAATGCATGATGTGACAACAAAAAATCAATGCACTCATGGAAACATGCAAGATAACACATTTCAATCATTACATAATGTATAAATCAACATCATCAAGCATTAATATTACAAGAAATGAAAATCTACATAATCAATCACTATCATCATGTAATATAGTGAAGCATAATATCCATATGGAATAATACCATAAGTAGTATGTGTAAGAGCAAGCAATGTATAAATAGTCTAAGTAGCTAAATATGATCAATGAAATGGTCATAAAAATATATAACCTGTAACATGTACTAATATTCTCCTAGTGTAGGCATGTCCCCAATGTATAAATATATTCCTTGGGTGTATATAATGTTATGGGTTTATGTGTTCATGTAGCATATGTAACCTATATTCCTTGTATCCCACTCATTTATAGTGTGAAAATAATGTGCATAGAAAATTGACATGTAATTCATCATGTATATGATAAATAACATCATTATATAATATAATTAGTGAATCATGTCATGCTTAGGTCCAATTTTTTTATTTTTTATTTTTTAGTTCTTTGAATTTATGAATTTTTAAGCACACATCTATCTAATCAATCAAGGCCATGGGGAAAATATTCACCAATAGAATAATACAAAGGATCTTAATAATACATAGCATATACAAACATCAATGTAATATAAAATTAATCTCAAGGATGTGAAGGAATTAAATATATACCTAGTATATATGTGAATCACTAAATTGTATCTGAAAAGAGCATCTAGAGATATGATGAGACGTGCCTCCAATTGAGAACTGGTGTATACGCCCATGACATAATATGTAAGAATAAAATGTATTTGATCAAGTACAATGTAGGCCTAAACAGTACAAATCATAATTATTCAATATGGATGGGTGAGAAAGTAGTATGCCATAAAGAATGAGCATTAGGATCAAACTACTAATGGATTTTAGGTTGTGTCATTATATGATAGTTGTCATGATTATTTAAATTAGGATAAAAAATTAAAAGCCAAGGGTTAGTGAAAAAAATCACAACTAAATTAAAACCAAGGGATAGAATAATGGTCAATGAAAAAACATATGTACACAATTAGCTCAAATATATAATAGAGAAGATGAGCAATAAAAAAACATCAACAAACTATGTATATCACACTATGTTTGAGCTAACCAATGATCACATCTATGCCACATATATAATTTGACTAATCATGCATATGAAATATGTCCTCTTCACATTTTATCTTATGTTGAATTAATAGCTCCAACTCATGAGCAAGATTATTATATGAACATTGGCCCTATTATAATCCCCAATCCCATCTTATATATCCTATCTTCCATCCTCCACTCAATATTCATCTACAAGTATAGGCAAACTTGCCTTTGAATTGGATACATGTGTTGATATTGCTTGATATAATGCATAAAGTTATATCTTCCCCATGCAAATAGTTGAATAATTTGTATTTTATATGTTTTACTCATCATATCCATCCCATAATTTGGACATGCCATTACAATCATCTTTTGTATTTATATTAGGGTATACATAACCAACCATACCATATTTTGGAATTGATTTAATATATTTTATTTGATCTTAAATATATTATTCATCATTAGTATGATGTGCCTTAGTTGTGGTCATATGTGGAGAAGGATTATATATCATTTATTGAGCACTAGTTGAATATTTTTTTTCCACTTGTGTTTCTTTATTTGGATTTGTATTCATACCATTTGTAGGACTTCCTTTTCCATTCTATTATATGCATGAAGTGGAAGGTTTATATGTCATAATATAAACCACACTTGTAACATTAGTCTTATTAGGCACATATTTATTACAAAATTACTTCTTAGGTGCCTATTTTTTAGTAAAGTATTATTTATGTAATTCTTCTTTCATAAATTTAATCTTAGGAGATGAAACCACAATTTTAGTGGACTTCATAATATTGAAAGGTGTGCTTGAATTTGGTGACACTTTAATAGATGTATGAAATGTAAGGTCATTATATAGAACATATAACTTATTATTATATGTTATATTGAGGATATATCTTACAATCTATGATGATATTTATTTGTAAATTATTTGGAGATTCTACTCTAAGTTTCATCATCATGTATACTACACACTTAGCTTACTAAAAATTGGTTACATGAATATTATGTGCTATTAATTATGAAAAAATATAACTAAACACATGATTAAAAAATAAATCTACTTCCTACTTAACATAAACACTAAGAGAAGAATGAGAAAATTACATACTAAACACATAATTTATCCTGGAGAAACCCAATGTGGTAAAACCTCTAGTGGGTGAGGAAAATCACACTCCCCTTCCACTATGTAATGTAAGAGTATACAAGGTAATACTAACTTGGCATATATGAACATAATATTCAATACCATCATATATAAAACTCATATAAAAACTATGTTTTTCACTTACAAGACACTTATATGTACTTCCATACACCTAGACCAATCATTTACAACTAACAACAATGAGAAAACCAAAACCAAAATCAATACTCAAACTCACTAAGAATGATGTGAATCCAATTTCCTTACATCCCACTACCTATTTATTATCTTACATACATTTTTAAGGCCCATATATACGCCCTCTCAATGCTATACATTTCTACTAAACTAAAATGAACTGACATGATGATAAGAAACATTTGAAACTATTCATTTTCTATACATTTTTGAATGGTGGTGTAACTAATAGGATATACATATTGGCAGTTATAAAACCATCAGAGTAGTTACATAACCATTTCCTATAAATGTCAGTTGTTTCATTCTCATCACCTTGATTATGGTACTTTCATAACCACCACTTTGCATAATGCTATAGTTTTGTAACCGCTACTCTAAAAACTATAGTAGTTTCATCCTCTATTGAAAAACCCACTATTTAAAGATCCATAAATTTCATTTTTGATCAATGTGAAGTGTCTGGACCATCCCCACATTATTTATGTCACTAAATTTTATTCTTGAGCATGAAGTGTCTTACAATCAAGTTTTATATACAATTAAGCATAGCAGGAACCTTTATTACAAATGACTTAGCACATAAAGATCCATATTTGGATCATACTTCCCCAATTTGAGGCTTTTAGTCCCTAAAAGCTTTAGGAATCCTATAAGTGAGGAAATTTCCCCCCACATTTACTATGGAATACTATTTGGCCTTTCTTCGTAGTTATGCCTTTAACCCAACTAGCCAAAGCTCTTGCACTCCTCTCCATGAAATCTTTTCCTTATTAAAAAAAAATATCTTTCTCTAATTCCAACTGACTATCTAGGGTGAGGTCTTCAATAGCCCTTTATCTTCATTGTCTAGCATACAAGGCTCAAAAAGATGTAAATTCTCAACATTGACAACTGAATAAATCTTCATATAAGGAGGAAAATCAAGTCTAAAAGCATTCTTTCCCACTTCTTATAGATTTTAAAATGGACCATACCTTAGTGGTTTAAATTTATTAGACTTACCTTGGAGTCTTTCTCTACTCAATTACAACCATACCTTATCCACAACAAGGAAACTATGCTTAGTTCTATGTTGATCATGTCTTGCTTTGTACTTACCTTAAGACTCCTTAAACTTCTCTTAAATGTGAAGGTTAATTATCTAATTTTTCTCAATGAATTTCTTAGCCTTATGGACCTCATGATCCACTTTCCCATTGCCTTTGTAGGGTTGTCTCAAAATAATATAAATTCACATGGGGATAAGTAGTGAAAATATGTTTCAAAAGGATATTTACTAGTAGAGGAATACATAACCATATTATAGGAATGTTTAATATACACAAAATTTTCATCCCAATACTTATGATGCTTCCTATTATACCCTCTCAAAATTTGTACCATTTTTTTGTTCACAACCTCTATTTGCTCATTAGTTTGTGGGTAAAAAGTGGTAGACTATTTTAACTTAGTATCCATCTTCTCCCACAATGTGTCCCAAAACTTCCCAAGAAACCTTGAGTTCTTTACTAAAACACTATAACTAGGCAAACAACAGTGAACCCACACATTATTAAAAATAAGTTAGTTACATCACTACCTTTGAGTGTCTTCTTACAAATAACAAGAATGTTGTTTTCTAGATTTACTATTCCTTATTCCACACTTGGTGATACCTTGATTTTAAATAAATCTTAGTAAAATATTTAACTTTCTAAAGTTGATCAAGAAGATCATCACTTTGTGGAATATGTTACCTATTATTTAAGGTTATCTTATTAAGTTCTCTATAATCAACACACATTATCTATGAACCATATTTATTAGGTAATAAAAACAAATATGAGAACCACATGGATAATTAATAGGATGTATTATACCTTTATTAATTAAATATTATAACTATTATTTTACCTTATTGGTATCCTTCAAATATTTCATATATAATGTAAGATTTAGAAGTGGTCTATCGAGTAGCAAATTAATCTTGTGCTCAATGGGCCTAGCTGGTGGTAACCTTGTAGGATCCTAAAAAAAATTACTTGAACTATTGAATTATCTCTCCCATATTATTATTCACCTTTTTATTAAACATGCTGCAATCAATTTTATTTACCACTTCTTTTTTATCTTGAATATTTCTTAAAATAAGCAATGGATTTTTTCAACTAGCATTAATAAAATTCTTAGCTTTGGAGGCACTTACCAAGAATATATTTGAATCACATTTAAATATTGAAATTATTTATTTCTTTCCTTTATTTCCCAAGTGGTATTGGTTTTCTTTCCTCATGAATATTGCATCACAGATATACAATTGTCAAACTCTAAACCACACACATGAAGAGGCACAACATCCACTGTAACTTCATCAATGGAATTTACATTAATACCAAACTTAACCCTAAATTTTTTGGTAACTTTGATGTATACACATTTTTTAACCAACCCAAAGAATATGGGCTTAGATGATTGTAAGTTTTAAACCCCAAATTTTCTACCAAATCTTTGCTTATTAAAAAAAGTAGTGAACAAGTATAAAAAAAAGCATCCAATTTATTTTATTGATTTAAATTTTAATATTAAAATTCTTATAAATCTCACTCTCTAGATCACAATAATACCCAAACATACCTCTCTATTGATAGAGTTACAATACAAAGAATCATCCACCTTGGATTTGCAACCAATATTCTCACCTTGAAGAGAACAAATAACCTTTTTCTTCTTGTTGTTCTTGAATGGATGAAATTATATATGGAGATTCCAATATATATCCTAAAAATGAATATCAACATTAAATTCACTAAAATATTTCTTAGTATCCTTTTTATAAATATAATTAAAATTTACTTAGCTTTCCATTTATCTTTTCCATTTTGCTTAGAGTTACCTTGTTGATTAGAGCTATTTTGAGAGGTAGATGGAGCCTTATTCTTGTCCATATATAAGTAGTGATATTAATAACAATCCACATCTATATTCATAGGCTTGGCTTGTAATCCACTCATGTACTTCATCAAGAGATCATAGTCTTCTACATATTTTCCCATTTGGACATCCTTCTCATTAAACTCATTGGTGTACCCTTGTACACTTTGGGCTTGATTTTTACTAAGACATTTATAATACATGGACCTCTCTCCCTCATAAAAAATTGGATATAATTTATTCTTAATTAGCATCCCAAAATCATCCCACTTAGTAATAAGAGTAATCCTATTAACAATTGAAGAATGAACATATCTCTCAAACCAAGTTAAATCATGATTGGATAACTTTAACATTGTTCATGTTCATAATAAAGTCACTATTATCATTTGCATATGTATATACTTTCATAATATTAACTTATCATGTCCCAAATAAAAATTTCATTTTCCATCAATCGACACCATTGTTAAATCTTTGGCTAGCTATGAAATTTTATATCTCATGGACAATATTTCAAGATATAATCTGATTGATATCACTCTCATATTTCAACATAAAACTACTTTCACCACATAATGGGGAACTTATTGTTATGCTAAAATTCCCTTAGCCTAAAAAATGATGGAGATACTTATCAACATCAAATGACCCACATTTTTCTCAACTTCATTCACAAAATATTTGAAACTTATGTGGATGATATTATGTCCAAATCCAAGCATCATGAAAATCATCTTCATGACCTTTCTATCATCTTTGATTGATTCATCAAATACAAAGTTAGACTTAATCCTTACAAATGTATTTTTAGTATTACTTTTGGAAAACTCTTAGGATTTATAGTCTCCCTAAGAGGTATTGATGTCTATCCCACTAAAATCAAATCTATAGTTAATATTTCTATTCCTCATTATATTATAGATATATGAACACATACTATTAAACTCAAGGAAATTTGACAATTTATTCGTGAGATAATTTATTCGTGAGATGGCTCTCCACGTCTACTCAATAAATTCACTCCTTAAGAAGGGCATTACTCTTGAATGGCCTGATGCAAGTCAAAAATATTTTGATAACATGAAGGAATCATTACTTATTCCTCCTTCTCTTTGACAACATTATAATAATCTCCCAATAATGTTATATAGTTCATCTACCCATATATCAGTTGGGGAAATGCTCCCTTAACAATATGAAATAGGTTAAGAATATGCCATATATTACATCAATCATGCTTTAAAATATTATGAAACAAGTTACACAAAGTCAAACATGATTTTAATTCTATCTATTTCACTACCAAAAATATTTGATGTTATATGCTTTATCAAACTACTTATGTTATTTTACATTATGATCCACTTCACCATTTCCTCTCCAAAGCTTTCTTACCTAAAGATATAATTGGACAATGGATGAATCTATTGATGGAATTATACTAAGGCCAAATTATTGTTAATCAATTTATTTTCACCCCTATATCATCTAATAATCATTTGTAGGACACTCTTAATGATGAAGAGATCCTTTCTATTGAGGGTAATAATCAGGCTCTTCTCTTATAGATTATTTCATAATTTCACCACTGATCTTGAGGTGCAATCCCTTAAAGATCCAAAAATTTCCACCTATAAACCCAAACCTAAATTCATCATAGAGGAATTACCTAAAGTAATAATTAACTTGTATGAAGAAACTTGGACACCTAATTTTTATGGTGTCAAATGTCTTCAAGGAGTTGGAGCAAGTTGTGTCTTAGCTGATCCCCATGGTAAAATCATACCTCTAGATTTTTGATTAATATTTGAAGTCACTAATAACATAAATGAATATTAATCTCTCATATTAGGAATTCAAGTGAACATAGATTTAAATATCCCATATTTATATGCCCTAGGAAATTAACAACTTATATGTCAGCAATTCAATGGAAATTATCAATGCAAAAGTGAAACTATCATCATATATCACCAACTTGCTACCAATATTGACAAATAATTCACATCATTTATTTTTAAAGCAATCCCAAGAGAGAAAAAAATGTTATAGATGATTATATTGATTTATCAACTTCTCTCTTTCACCCTCATCAAATAATTCATGGTTCATAATTTTTCATTCACATGAGTAATTCACTTTCTTATTTACAATCTAAGAATGATTCTCTTATCTTCCACACTGAAGTTATTACTAATAAATAAATATCATGGTAAAAACACATCATAAAATTCATTGAGAATCATACCTATCCTGCAGAGGTTGATTCACATGAAAAACTTGGATATGCAAGCAAACATGAAAATATGTCCTTTTATATGATTTCCTTTAATATCACAATGATAAAGGTACCTTGATTTATTGTGTTACTCAATATGAATTTACTCCCCTTTTTGAGAAAGAACATGGGGGAATTTGTATTAGTCACTGTATTAGACACGCTCCAACCTAAAAATGCCTATGCATGGGATATTTTTTTCCTACTCTTGAAAAAGATGCCATTACATTCACTAAAAAATTTAATCCTTTCCAGCTTCATGATGATCTTACTCATTCTCCTCCAGTTGAAATTCAAAGCTTGGAGTATATTTGGACATTTTCTATATAGGTATTAGATATCATTGGTAACTTATTTAGATTAAGAAATGTCCATGCCTTCATCATTATTGCCACCAAATATTTTACCATGTGGGATGAAGTTATGCCTCTTGTAAACACTATTGGCATTACTATTTTTAAATTCATTCTTAATCAAATAATATGTCATTTTGGAATCCCTCACATCATTATTTATGATAATTTTTAGAATTTAAAAAATAAATACAATGAACAACTATGTGAAAAATTCAAAATCACACACATAATTTCCACACCATATCATCCTCAATGTCATGGTCAAACTAAATCTAATAAAAAATACTTAACAAAATCTTACAAAAGACTATTAGAGATTTTTGTTATGACTAAAATTTCTCAAGATTTATCTTACACTTTAGGATTATCATACTAGAATTTTTACTTCCATTGGGGAAACTCCTTCTCATTAGTATATGGATCCAAAGTTGTCTTATGACTAGAATTTGAGTTTCCTTGTGAATTTCTCTTCATGAAATCATTCCTAATGAAGTGAATCCCATATTCATAACTTATATTTATTTGATAAGAAACATATAAATCCTATGATAATTAAGGTAAGTCCATTTTAATTTTTGTGCATATTAGCTTTCATGGGATGATTCTTATAATTCACTAGTTAACCCAAAATTGTGTTGTTAGGCTGAACTCTCCAGGGTCATTGTGGTCAAAAGTTTCTTAGTATTTTTAACTTGGTTTTGGTATCTTTTTTTTGGTAAATATTAAGTTTTGACCTTGGTACCTCCTTATCCCCAAGCACCCATTTAATTTCCCTTTGACTGGTAGGTTTGTTTTTAAATATATTCCTAATTTCTATACTTCTTATTCTCCATCTCTTTTCAAATTATTTTGAATATGATAGTTTTAGTTTATTTATCATTAGAATATAAGTGCATCTAAGTTATTGTAATATTTTATGTTGGTCATTTACCTATAATTATTTTATCTCCTTTAGTATATTTTTGACCTTGAGTTTTCTATTCACCTTTTTTTGGGCTATTTCAACTCATTTTTCTAATTATATCACATTTTTCCCTTTTTGATTGAGTATGGATTATTACTTCCCTTTCATCAATGTTTTTTATATTTTATGTTTTTCCATATTTAATTGAGTATGGATATTTACTTCTCCATTTATGTTGATTACATTATTCTATTTCATGATTCCTTGGTTTGATCTAAATTGTTACTTTTCTTACTTTGGATACATTTTTGGGTCTTTCAGTTATTAGTAGCTTTGGATTTTTAGTTAATTGATTTTCCATATTTTTATCATTTATCTTGGTATTTTGGTCCTAAATTATCCTTTTAAATCTTTTCTTACCAATTTTATAAATACTTAAATTTGTCATGAATTTTTTTATTTACTTTATTTTTCCTATGATTGTTTGTTTGCTATGTAGCCTTGTATCCATAGGAATTGTCAAATGTAGTTATTGTGCCCTTCATGATAAAGATTATAAATATATCATGTGAGAATAAAATAATAAAGTTAAGTCAATATATGTATATGGTACATTTACATATTTCACTTCCATCATTCCTTTCATTATTTCATTTTTGAGCTAATTCAGTTAGTATGTTTTTATTTTATTTATCAAAGCACCATACTATGTTACACATTGGTGACATGTGATGAGCTTAGAGTGGGGCATATGTATACACATAATATTTTAAAACTTTATAATTTACTAATGATTTATCTCTTATAGTGACTATTAAGTTTCAATCTCTCTAAGTGCTCACCTTAAAGTGTGCACCAAAAAAGGGTTGGGTAGACCACTAATGCTTTACAAGATAAATTATTGTTTAATATGTCATGCCTATATCCACTACAATTCCCTTATACTTGATCCCTTAAGAAATATTTATAATTATAACCCATAGCTATACCAAGATTCATATTTTGTGACTATTCAACTAGGCTTGATTTAGTATTTATTGAATCCCAGCAAATTTAAAACTAAGTTAGCCCATGTCAATGTAGTATGAAAGTTATGAAAAACACTACACAACTAAGTCAATTGTGGCTAACCTAGTTTTTTTATAATTACAATCACTGGGGGGTGAATCAGTGATGTAATATAATCCAATTCATTTCTCAATTCTTAAACATTCAACACATACAATCATGATGCATACAAATTAACCATTACAATGAACATAGCAAGATCAAGCACACAACACATGATATACATAGGAAAAAATATTAGGGGATAAAACCCAATAAAAACTACAAGATAGACTATAGTCCTAAAATAATATGAGCCAACATTAAGACCAACATCAACTGATCAAGGAATACCCATCCCTTAATTTAGTGAGATACTCATCCCATAAGGAGGAACCAACCCCTAGGCAACCAAGCACCCAATCAAATACCTTGATCTGATCACCACATATGATATGATTTATTATAAACTTGATGATATAATTTTCTTTCTTTCACTCTTCTTCACCCTTCAATCTTTCTCAAATAGCCTCTAGGGCGTACTCATTCAATTTGCCTCTTCTAGGCTTATTAGGTCTAATGACCTGTGTGTCCTCCTACATCAACTTGATTAGATAAAAAGATTGATCATATTTTTTATTTTATGGTCCTAAATTACATTTACCTTTTCTTTGAAAGGTTTTCTCCTTTGATTAACACTACACACTCTCAACTTTGCTCTAAATAGGACAATTATGCCTAGTATTTATACCATACACTCATCTAACCCATGTTGGTTGGACAATATGCTTACCATACTTATTATAAATTTTAAATAAGTCTTCATACATGTTAAATTTGATAAACCCACACTCCTTATTTTTTCCATTAGCTCATTAACCCTAAACCACCATTAGGTCTTGGTGAGACCTAAAACAATTAGGCCTACTCACCCATATGTTACAAAAAATCCTTGGGTTACTTTCAAATTCTACCAATGTTTTTACCACATCAAAGGTATCTCAAATATACCCTCTATAAATTATTCATGGGTACACATCACTTAGAACACCAAATCAACACTTGAACCTACCAATTAGGTCTCCTTGCTCTTTAGGCCTTTAAACACAAAAAACATAGTCTTAAACTTTTGAAGTAATAAATCAAATATTTCACATAGAAATATGATTATATCACATGGGTGAAACCTTAAATACCTTTTGAAAACCTCCACATGCCTTATAAATTCCAACATAGGCTCTAAACACTCAAATCAACTCTCTCAAAATGACCACTCAGACTGGTCATATACGGTCAAGCTATTTTAACGGTCAAGATTATTTTGATTGATTTCAAGTGATATTCTCTAGGATTAGCTTGAAACCTACCAATAAGTCCTACTACTTGAATGATGTTAGGTCTAGAGGTTGTGGAGTAAAAAATACTTCCAATCATGGATCTATACAAGGTTTGATCAACCTTTGGTGAGTCATCTTGATTACTCAACTTATAACCTATAATCATTAGTGTACTCATTGGATTACACTCCATCATATCAAATTTCCTTAGCATATCATTGATGTATTTATCTTGTGAAATGAATATCCCTGTATCTATTTGGTTAATTTTATCCCTGTATCTATTTGGTTAATTTACAATCCTAAAAAGAATGAAGGCTCCCCTAATAAAGAATCTCAAATTTAGTCATCATGACATCTACAAATTCTTTACTCATATTGTCATTATCAGAAGCAAATATTATGTCATCAACATAGAAAAATACAAGTAATTAATGAATACCTTTAGTTTTAATGTATAAATTTCTATTAGCTACCCCTCTTTTGAACCCTTGACTCATAATATACTTGTGTAGTCTATCATACCAAGATCTAGGAGCTTTTTAAAGACCATATAAAGCCTTTTTCAAATTTCACACATAGTCTTGATCACTTGACAAGAAGAATCACTTAGGTAACTCAATGTACGCTTCTTCTTCTAAGTTTCCATTCAAAAAGGTAGATTTAACATCCATTTGGTATACCTTAAAATCTTTGAAAATAACATATGCCAAGAAGATTTCCTCTTATGGCCAAACCTTGGCATAAGGATTTTAATCCTCTCTCGGAATCCTTTAACAAGTTCCCTATATGGGTGTGACTACCTTATCTTTCGTTACACCTAAGGCAAGAGGAGGTTTATAAAACCATTGGAAATACTTTAGGGTATTTTTTATATAAAGAAGATAGTGCGACTCCTCTCCACTCGACTTGTGCAAGATTTCTGGTAGATCTGAATGTTTTTAAAGGCCTCCCTGAGGAGATTTGCCTTGAATCCCCAAGGGGTACCTGGACACAAATTTTGGACTATGAGGGGATCCCTTTTCGATGCAAGAAATGCCACTAGATAGAACATATTTCTACTCATTGTGTTGCTAGGAATTCTAATCCCAGACATTCACCTTCTTGGTGGCCTAAAGTATCCTCTGTACAAAATATAGACAAACAACCTCTGGAAGCAACAACTGATTCTGAGTCTGAGAATGAGGAAAGTTCACAATCTAAAATGGAAGATGAAGAGGAATTAGTGGTGAATCATTCTAAGGATACTCCTCTAGAGGCTGCAGGAAGTGATATAGCTGAGCCAGAGGAGGAGGTGGTGGTCTCCTCCCCTGCTATGGAGGATCTTTTGAAGAGCTAGATGGTGTTTGATTCTCATAAGGATTTTACACCTACTGGAATCCAAAGATCATTGTATTCTGAGGCATGGGTTGCTGAGGCAGCTAAGGTAGAGGATGAATGGATAGCAGTTAGGAGAAAGAAGTCTAAGCCTTTGGTCCACCCTCTAGTTATGAATCTTTGGTCATGCAAAAAATAAAAAATAATAAACAACTTCAAAGATTCATCTAAAGGTCCCTATTGCTGATTGATTTTTTGGGTCAGTATACTGGTCAATTTTTTGGTTTTTTGGTTACTGGTCTGGGAGGTTGCCCAGTTTGCTGATCTAGTTGGCTATCTTTCAGATCAGTGTTTTGTCTACTGGTTTATTGGTCTTATTTGTTGGTTACAGGTCCCTGTAAAACCTAGTTTTGGTACTTTTTTATAATCAGGTTCTTTTGTCAACCTGGATGTGCTTTAATGGTTTATTGTTCTACTTGTGTAGGGTTTTGGGGTCCCTTCAAAACCTATTTTTACCTTAATATAAAACATATGCCAAGAAGAGTCTAATTTCTTCCATTCTTGCCACTAGAGCAATAATATCATCAAAATATATCCCTTTAACCTAAGCATATCCTTTACACACTAGTTTAGCTTTATTTATTATGACCTTTCATTTCTCATTCATCTTATTTTTGAAGACCCACTTAGTGCCTATCACGTTCTTGGTTTTTGGTCTAGGAACCAGATCCCATGTTTCATTATTTACTATTTGATCAAGTTTTAAATCCATAAAACATGTCTAACTTTCATCTTTTCTATCTTCCAAGAAAATTTTGGGTTCAACTGATGATAATAAGATAGTGTTTTGTTGATTTTGACTGATCAACATTCTTCTTCTAGTTTACAACCTTGCATTCACATTTCCAATTAACTGAGAGGCAAGATGATCCTTATATATTCTCTTAGATGGAGCTTTAGTGTCAAGTATTACTTCTTAATCTTCATCTTAATCATCTATTTGAATAGATAACCCATCCTTATTTGAAATGTAAATTTGAATAGTATCACTTATTTTCAAGTTTGACTTCTTGACTCTATTTTTCTCATCTACACTCACATTTAAGCTTTCAACAATCTTGTGAAGTCTCTTGTTGAAGCATATATAGGCAAATATGATAGAAGAGTAGCCTAAGAAGATGCCCTCATCAGATATTGAATCAAATTTTCTAATATTTTCTTCACTCTTTTTGATATAACACTTTCTCCCAAATATGAAACTCTATTCTTCCATAACTCATATGGAGTTTTATCACCATTTACTCTAATTTATCACCTGTTAAGAATGTAAAATAAAGTGTTTACTACCTTTTCCCAATAAACATCTAATATTTTAACATCTTGAAGCATATTTATACTCATTTCTTAAATAGTTCTATTTTTCC
This sequence comes from Torreya grandis, assembly GCA_037957365.1. Taxonomy (NCBI): domain Eukaryota; kingdom Viridiplantae; phylum Streptophyta; class Pinopsida; order Cupressales; family Taxaceae; genus Torreya; species Torreya grandis. The sequence continues at coordinate 385,538 of JARHVA010004629.1, read as the reverse complement.
TTTCAATAAAACCATTCTATTGTGGTGTTCTAGTAGCATAATATTGTCTTCTTATCCCTTGTTCTTCACAGAAGTCATCAAATTCATGAGACCAAAACTCACCTCCTCTATTTAATCTTACACACTTAATTTTAGATTCTTTTTAATTTTCCATAAGTGCTTTGAATGCTATAAATCTTGTAAAATATTTAGATTTATCTTTAAGAAAGCATATCCAACTCATCCTAGTGAAATCATCAATGAGAAGCATGAAATAGTTGTTACCTTGAATACTTTGAGTTCTTATAGGTCCACATAGATTATTATGGGTTAATTATAATGGCCCTATAGTGGAATGTTCCTTGTATTTATATCTCTTCTTGATTTTCTTCTCATGAAGACATGCTTTGTAGAGTGAATGAGGAATTATGGTAATTTTTGGCATATGTCTTACTATCCCCTTTAAACTAATCCTTACCATATTGTAAATTTTTTATATGTCCAAGTCTTCTATGCCAAATCTAGCTTTCATCCAATTGAATTATGAAACTTTCCTCCTTCTTGGGTTCATGAAAGATATTCATGTTATTTTTTGCTTTATGAATGTTTGCAATTATTTTTCTAGACTTTACCCTTTTAACTTCACATTCCTCATCATAAAAGGTTAGAATATTTTATTTCTCACACATTTGACTCACACTTAAAAGTTTATATTTTAGACCTTCTACATATAATACATTCTCAATTCTAGTATGGCCACTGTCAAGACTCAAAGTAACTTTTCAAACAATATTAGTAGATTTGTTATCACCAAATCTAACTAAACCTAGTTTGTTCTTCTTGAGAGTGATAAAATCACTCTTGTCTCTTGTAATATGACTTGAGCACCCACTATTTATGTACCACTTCTTTTTCTCAACTTCTTGAGTGTGAAAATTTGTCTGAACAAACATTGATTCTTCCTTTGGTGCACTATAATATTTTTGTTTATTTTCTTCTTCTTTCTTAGGCTTAGTTTCCTTAAACCATTTGATGGTGTCAATTACTTGTATGTCTTTTTTATAAAATCATCTTTTAAAATTATTAGTAATATGACCTTTCTAATTGTAGTTCAAATGTAATCTATTTTGATCTTAGGAGATAGAGCATAATTCTTATATCTATGACCATACTAATTGCAAGTAAAATAATATCCATTGAAAAAATTGTTTAGGTTGGATCTCATTTTTTCTTGTCCATTACTGATCTAGGAGTCTTTATTCTTGACATCTTTGGTGAAGCTAGAGTCCCTTTTGACCTTATATGAGAACATATTTGAATATGTTAAGACTTTACTTGCTTTGATCTCACAACATGTAGAGGGAGTTAGATTTGAATATTTGCTTCCTTTTAGACTTTTAATCTCTTTTTTTAGATGTTCAATCTTTGTCAAATCATAAACTAGTTCACCAAGAAGATCCATTATACCTATGATCACCTTCATGTTGATAAATTTTCAAAAATAAGTTATGTCTCTGATACCAATTATTAGAGGTATAATCATTGGGGGGGTGAATCATTGATGCAAGATAATCCAATTCAATTCCCAATTCTTAAACATTCAACACATATAATCATGATGTATACAAATTAACCATTGTAATGAACATAAAAAGATCAAACACATAACACATTATATATGTGGGAAACCCTATTGGGGGATAAAACCCACTAAACCTTGTAATATGGACTACAATCCTAAAATAACAAGATTTAACATTTAGACCAACACCAACTAATTAAGGAACACCCATCCCACAAGGAGGAACCAACCCCCTAGGCAACCAAACACCCACTTAGCTACCTTGATATGATCACCACCTCTGATTTGATGTCTCTTTCACCTAATTATGGACTTCTCTTGCTTGCACTCTTCTTCACCCTTCAATCTTTCTCAAACAACCTCTAGGGCTTACTCAATCAATCTACCTCTTCAAGACTCATTAGGTCCAATGACCTATGTGTCCTCCTACATCAACTTGATTAGATAAAAATGACTGATCATTTTTTATCTTTCATCATACTAAACAACATGTACCTTCTCTTTCAAAGGTTATCTCCTTTACTTAGCACCACACACTCTTAACTCTACTCTAAATAATCTAATTATGCTTAATATTTATACCATACACTCATCTAGCCCATCTTGGTTAGCCAAGATGCTTACCATACTTGTTATAATTTTGAAATATGTCTTAATAAATGTTACATATAAGAACCCCACACTCCTTAGGCTGGCCATTACTTCATTAGCCCCAAACCACCATTAGGTCTTGGTGAGACCTAAAATAATTAGCCCTACTAACCCACATGTTATAAATTTAACTCCTTAGGCCACTTTTAACTTCTAAAAATTATTTTGACACACCAAACATGTCTCTAATAGACACTTACTAACTCCCTCATGGGTCCATACCACCTAAAACACTAACTCAACACATGAACCTACTAATTAGGTCTCCTTGCTCTTTAGGCCTTCACACACAAAAAACATAGTCTCAAACTTTTGAAACAATAACTCAAATATTTCACATATCCATATGATTATATCACATGGGTGAAACCTTATGGACATATAAAACACCTCTATATGACTTATACATTTGAACATAGGCTCTAAGAACTTAAATCAACTCTCTCAAAATGACCACTCAAACTGGTAGTATACAATCAAAATATAATCAAGCTAAGAATTTAAGAATTTTAAAACATATCCATACTCATTTTATTTCTTAACTCTACTTAGAACATCTTCAAATTACCTCTGCAAGATAATCACTCAAACTACTAATGTATTTAATAAACATAGTCAACTTATAAGCCTTTGTTCATAATGATTATGGATCAGTCAAACTTCCAAAATCTATAGAGAGATATTACTCATGTAGTATAAATCACTTTATAATAGTTATTTCATCTTAAAATATCAAAATACCATTAAGAAAAACTCAAATATCCTTCTCAGGTCACTTTTAGAATGTGGTCAAACCTTCAATCAACTTTGGAGCTTAATAAATTTGACTGTAGAGACAATGAAACTTTCTAACTAGATTATATAGATGTACCTTTAAGTCTTATTAAACTTTTCATTTTACACCATCAATAAATTCATCCTAGATCAAAATATATAAGCAAAATATTGATAACTAGTTTATCCTTTTTCTAATTCAAATGCCAACAGTCACTGGTTAATGCAAAATCATCTGTAGACACATGTCTTCATCTCATGTCCTCACATAACTTGCTCAAATATGATCCATTAATCTCATTAAGAGAATATTAAATTTAACTTGAATCTCTCACCATTGATATTATATCCCACTTTTGAGATCAAGCCACTTGGTAGCTCCATGTTCCCTTTGCATACCCTACAGTCAGTCTGCAATGAACTTCCACCACTTGGCATCCCCACGTGCCTTATACATACCCTATAGTTAGTATCCAATTAACTTCCACCACTTGTCATCCCCACATGGATTTTGACCATTATTTTGACTTATTGACTAATGTGAATTATTTATCTTCCTCTGTAAGGTTGAATGTGCTCCATTGATCTTGATCTGTTGCTCAAACTTTGTGAATGTGACACATGTCTTCATCACATTCATTCTTAGTATATTTTGACTACTAGACTTCATGATCATAATTAATATCTATATGAAAATTATAATTCTCATCATTATATCCTTATCTAGTCAAATTAATTAATCACTATACATATTCATTCCTTGATTAAATGCTCACCATAGATCTTCAATATCACAAATTTGGCTAAGTATGGAAACTTATTGAACTCTATCTAAGAAGCCAAATTTTCACCTTAATAACTATTGATATGGTCCATGTCTAGAACTAAAAATTGAACCATATGATCTCCTCATTTATGGGAATATATCCATATATTAATATTCTCTTGAAACCTTCACATGTGTGAATGCTAACATCATCATTCTGCTTACTTAACTTTTTCTATCAAGATGACTATTTGAACCTAAACACTCATATGACTACTTTGATGGATTCCTTTCACTTCCAAAAGCACTCCAAGAACTCAAAATTCCCCATAAGGTCTCTAAAACATGACCATACCATTAATAACATCCAACATCTACCTATCCAAGTCAAACACTGAAGCACACTTTGTCATTATCATTCTAGCACACATGACAGCTTATCAACATCTTTAGTCACCTTAGAGACATCACTAGCAAACCTCCAAAAAGTTTTAGGATAAAATACCATATTTTTAACTACATCAAGGTTGGTTGATGGCACTAGATAAAACTTTGAGAAGGTTTAGCATAACTCAACACTATAAATAAAACTCCCTATTTCAATCCAATAGAGAGGAAGACTCAATTTTGCATTATCATTACTTGCAATTAAGCTTAAGTATAAATTTAGAGAAACTATTAGTTATATCTTATCTTGGAGGGTGTTTAATCCTAAATTTATATGTGTGAAGGTCATCTAGGGTTAAAAATATAGAAATTAATAAGAATAAGGTTGATAAAGAAATATATAGTAGGCTAATTAATTTGTAAACTTAGATAAACAAATATTTTAAATTTATAATATTAAGATATCCTAAAAATATAAATTATAGCTATTGATTGATATTGTAATAATTTGAAAATAAGATTACTTAGTTAGTTTAGTATATGCATGTAAATATGGGTTAAAACAAGCTAGAAGTGGACTAGATTAGGATCCTAGAACAATCATCAGATTTTAGAAATTTTCACTTTATGGCCTCAAATGCTTGCATCAAATTTGGAAAATTATATTGACATTAGTGTTTGAGTTGGATGTAGGTGCCTAATACATAATAATTACTGGATCTAGGTGAAATTATTTGTATCCTTCTATATTTTCTATCACATTTCTTTTGATGTATATATATCACATGCATAAGCTATCACTCTTCATCGAATGATCAAACCCTAACTTCCTCACCCTTAAAGTGACTATGAGAAAGATGGGTTTGTTTGCATAGAGTGTCTACATTCATAATACTTTTAATAGGGCCTTAGACTTATGTAGTTCTCCCTTACATGTTGGATTATGTGTTCATAAGGATGAAATGTGCAATAATCAAGTACATAGATTTACCTAACTTGTAACTTGAAAATATGGCTCATGGATTGTTCTTTTAGTACTTTAGACCTATGGGGATTCTAATAATATGATTGATATGTAAATAGGGATGAATAGGGTAGGTTTTCTCACTTAAATTCTTGATTGAGTGTTCTTGATATGTTGCCTTATGAGTTCCCAATATTTTCTAAGTGACAAACGAATAAGGGTTGGTCTTGTATTTATACTAATCCATTTTAAAATATCTCTTACTAAATAACATAGGGAAACATAAGGATACATTTCATTTAAAAATAGGATGAATTTTTGGCACTTGACACTTAGTTGAAAAACGGACACCTACCTCAAGGTAGGCATCTAGCTAGGACACAAGTGTCCAAGAAACTAGAAAATAGGTACAGGTCCAAAAATCATAGAGAAGGATAATGATCAAATTTAAAGTATTTTTAATAGCGTATAAGGCTTAGTAATTAGAATAATATATGGTCAAACTAGGAGATAATAAATTTATCATAGAAAGATAGTAGATGAAAGTCTTTTAGTAGTGGTATGGTCTTATAAATGAAGGGTACAACCATGATAGGTATTTTGCAAGTGTAAAATATTGAGGTGGTATATAATTCATATTTAGTGTCTACATTCACCCCCTTAATTTAGTAATGAAATTTATAGTTTAAAGTAAAATAAATGCATATATGGGTGTGTATAACACACCTTGTCTTTGTGTGAGTCTAGCTTAAGTGCTTTACTAATGACTAACATAAAATTGAGAGCATGTTATAGTATACAATTAGCATATGAAATATTAAATTGAAATAATTTGAAATGTTTGAAAGTAAAGAGAGAAAGGTTAGGATTACATTTATGTGTCGATGCAACTATATTGCCTTTCAGTATTTTGATTTAAAGAGATACTTAATTATGAAGCAATGGAGCTAAGATTAATATAATTTGGAAACCTACAAGTACACACACACACACACACACACACACACACACACACACACACACACACACACACACACACACACACACACACACACACACACACACACACACACACACACATATATTGGAGGACACATGCCCCAAACCTTAGTGAAAAAGGTGAGTTGTCACATAGCCATTGAGCTTATCTCAATCATGCAACCCAACCATAATTTTAACCTAGAGAGTGTGATTGATCCAATGAAATCAAACTATATATATAGTAAGGATGAATGATTAATCACCCCATCCTATAAATCTAGTGAATTCAGATGATTTAATCAAGTATAATATGTAAAATTGGTAATATTAGGTGATTTAATCACCTCAACCTTACCAAAAGGTGAACCAACTACTACAGTAGATTGTCTCAATAAAAGTCTATAAAAGTCCATCCTAGGTATGATAACATTCCATCATAGTATTTGAAATTTGATTTGATTTTGTAATTTTAGTTGCCCCTTGTGTGGTATATGCATCTCATATATGTCTCAAGCTGAAATCTAGGTATAACAATGGTACCAATGTATATAATACTACCAAAGATGTGTATCTGAATCATATAATTGTGAAATTTGGCCCAAATTAAATTTTATCAAGTGTGAAGGACATGTTACCATAATATCCCCCCAGTGAATCTAGATAATCTGAGAACTGATGCAAGTGTGGAAGCCATGCCTCTATGACATGCCCCCCCTTTTAAGGTGATTGAAGTATAAAATTGTAATTATCTTACCTCAAAAGGATAATATAATTGCATAATATATGTATAGATCATGTAACATATAAGAGTAGCATGTATAGGTAGATATATCATTAAAGCATGCAAAATTTGATCACATCAAGTACTAAGAAGAATGATATAGACTATGGAAATGTCTAGAGAGTAAAAAAACAAGATCATAAATAAATAAAACACACACACAAGAACACTCAAAAGTTAAAAAAGGGCAATGGTCCAAGGAGACCTCACAAAGGGGCTATTCAAATTTTGCACAATTGAAGGGATATGCCTTATTTAAATATTTATAAATCATAGAATTACATATTAAAATGTCCACATACAAAAAATAATGACATTAAAATATCAAAATAAGTAAATATATGCACATGGGCCACATGTAATGGAGCATATTCAAATGCTCAATAAAAAAGACAATGCAAGACAATAGAAAGTAATGAATACAGTTAAGGAAGTTTAAAAAATAGGAACATGGAATCATAAAAAACTAGCATAAGCATATCATACTAGCACCTAGATATATGTGTTACCAAAAAATGTTAATTAAATAGTGTTTTAACTTGGATTTTCACCATTTGAGGAGATGTCTCAGCTTTCCTTATCCAATTAGCATAATTTTAACACCTTTAGGCTATGGGTAGACTAAGAATGAGGTGAATCTCTAGATATGGCTAGCTCCCTTGATGTACCACTTGTAAATATGTACTAAACCTAAAATTTGAGAGGGAAAAGGGAGAAAAAATTAAAATTAAACTATCTTAAAGGAGGTGATACACCAAAATATTTGATGACTACCAACTAGCTGCATGTTACACATGAGAAAAAGGGAACCAAACATACACTTCTCCAATCTGAATCTTCTCACATCAATATTTCATTATGAGGTTGTGATGAATGTTTAGGTTAGGAGGAATAAATAAGAGGCCTAATATGGCACTATTTGAATATAATAGATCACTCAATCTTGATGCATTAATTGAACACTTCACATGACCTACAAGAAGAAACTTTCTAATTACAAATAGGTGAGAGAATGAAACAATAATGCTAAGGAAACAACGAGTCATCACTAAGAAAAATAAATCATCCAAGTGAACACACTATGAATAATCATGGAAGAGGTAAAAATCAGTAGTATTTATTTATCCATGGTATGCAAATGAGTAGGTCTTTGCCATACTTAGGTGGAGCATTATTTACAAAGGCCAAAATGGCTAGTTCTTATAGAACTTGAGAGAGAGAGAGAAGAAAAGAGAAGTAAAAAGGTCACAAGGACACTTGTAAATTTTGGAAAATTATTTAAATGTGCATGAGAAGAGGATGTGAAATGGACCATGCAAGGTTAAAAATCACAAGTGTCAATCTAAGGCATGAAACTCTTGAAATGTGGCATGGAATTCCCTTTGCTCTCTTAAAAATCTACCTTCATGATTTAGCCTTGTTTGAATGTCCCAAAACTGATTAGGGAAAAATATCATGATTGTATTGAGAGGAAAGGGTTAAAAACATGTTTCTATGTGCATTTTTTACAATATTGATCATATGGAAACTTTTAGAAGTGAGCCATCACTGCTTGTAGTAAAAAAACCCCTCTTTCAACACCTTGCACACTTAGATTCAAATTTGGCTTTAGTTTCCCATGAAAATCCATTAAAATGGGTGAAATTGATGTGTTAAGACCATACATGGACATAGAGGCATCAAACACACCTCAAAAGTAACCCACTTGAAGTTTTTCACCCTTCTCATTATCATGTTCACTTTGCCAGTTTTGACTGGCTGAGATGAAGCAAATGGTAGGAGCACTTATGAGTTTATAAAAGGAATTAAATATACATGGGGAGTTATATTAAGTCTCAATATTCCTTTGAAAGTTGATTTCATCTCTTGAAACCTCCTAGAACCTACATAATGCACAAAATAGTCAAAAATACCCTATTTTATACTCCATCCATACAACTAATCCTGATCATAGGGAAACTGACTAAGTTTTATATAACCTCAAATTAATTTAATGGTAAAAATAGGAAATTATAGTATCTTTCCATCTTCATTTCCTTCATCAGGTCCTTATCCAAGGGTTTTCAAGGGTTTTAGGCCATTTCCACTCTTAAGCTTTGGTCATAAGAATAGGACATTAGAATTGTAAACAAATTCCAAAAGAATGATGTTCAATACCATTGATAACACTTTTAAACCTATTTTATCTCCATGAAAGGTGTCAAAAGAGATATGAGCTTCCAAACCTCTCCTATTGAGCTCTTTTATCCATTTACACAGGCCTTAGTTATCTTAAAGCCCAAAAATGGCTATTTGATGGATTCCTTTACATTTAAATATATCAAAAACATATTTTATGACCATATGAACATGACCAAATGGATTATAATTCCCCTCTCATGGTGGAAATGAAAATGACTCTCCATTTGGTTTTAGGCCTAAACCTTGCCTACATAAGCCTAGCTGCATACTTGGTTTGGACCATTTATTGAGCTTCTCCCTTATCAAAAAGGTTATTCATGTTTGTTAAAGTGTGTTAAATATTATTACACCTTTTTGAAGGTTCAACCATCTCCTAGTAATCTCATTTCATCCCTAATCCCCAAGACTTATAGGGTTTGCAACCTAAGGAAGTACCCTCTATCTAAGACAAAATAAAGGGTACTTCCCCTATTTATCATTAAAACTAAAAGTTGTATGAGATAATCCAAGTGTCAAATATGACATGAAAAAAATATTTCCCATTGATAAGTCATTTGACCCTCCAAAAGCTTTAAGACCCAAGATAGACCTATGTGGAGTGGATTGTATGCAGGGTTTGAGGAATGGACTGCATATTGCATTTGAAAAGGTATTATGTTCTACTTGTTTTCCATATAAATACCATATATAGAAAATCATAGTCATAATTAAGGAATTATATGTCTGATTTATCATTTCAAATCTTCATATATGTAAGAACCCTTCACAGGCTCTTTAGGGTAACCTTTGTGGTTTAGTTGAACCTGTTGCATTTATGTTTGTTTCTTTGCAATGTCTCAATATATATATATATATATATATATATATATATATATATATATATATATATATATATATATATATATATATAGCAATTTTAAAGATAAAGGGCATTATTTATCTTTAAAATTGCTATATATATATATATATATATATATATATATATATATATATATATATAGCAATTTTAAAGATAAATAATGCCCTAAAGCATAATATAACTATGGAAAATTTATTTAAATTCAATTTATAACCAAATAACTTCATGTATTACAATGAGTTAGCATGAAACTCTTACATTTATTCATATGAAAAAAACTGAGGAACATATAAGATAAAGAGTACCGAGATTATTTAAGAAAAACTTATTTCCTCTTTACTGGCCAACCACATCAGATTTATTACAACTATACCACTACACTAATGGATGTAAACTAGAAATTAGAAGTACAATCAACCTATAATATTAAAGGAAATATCCACAAATTTGTGCAAATCTAACTCCCGAATGAAGCCAATTCTAAAGTAATATCAGCTAGTATTTCATAGCCTCTGAATGTTGATATATAGAAGTCTCACATTCTTCTATATGGATACTCACAGTCTTCCTGAAGGCTGAAACCCTCAAGAAATTCCACAAGCCTAAGACAAATATTCTCCAAAAAAATATATTCACATAACATGCTCCAGAATGAGCCCATAAGTCCCTTTTATCCTTTTCTTATGAGATCTCAAACACTTTCTTGGCCTATGTGGGATAAAAGATATATTCCCACTTTTTAATTTTTTACTTAAAACTCTATATTTGGTGCACAAATAATTCTTTTATAATTAATTATTCACTTGGCCCCATCTATGATAACTTAAACCTTCATTTAAGTAACTTAAGTTATAATATAAATTATATTATAACTTAATTATATAAGCTCAAAACTTAATATTTATTTTGTCCAAATAAATATTAATATCTCCATTATTACTCATCATTTCTACATGCTGTCTGAACTAGAAATTGGCATAAGGAATCTGTATATGACCAACCCCCTTTGCTAAAAATAGTAGGGGCCCATCTCTAAGTCCACTAACTTACTAAAAATAGTAAGGAGAGCAAATGACATCTGAATGAAGCTAAATGAAGACCAAATTGAAGCTCTCTACACACTAGAAATGATGCCAATCCTCAGGGGACCCTCTATTCAATCCCATTAGCCTACGAGGGTTAGAATGATAGGATAATCTGAGGCTTGAGTAAAGTCTCTAGTTAGGAGGGGACATCAAAATATACCCTCCCTAAAATTGCTTGTCCATAAGCAACTTCAACTCTAGATGCTAGAAAATGTCCTCACTTTCTCATGTAGCATCCTCCACTAGTAGGTCCTTCCACTTCACTAGATACTCCCTGATAGTGTGCCACCTCAAGTTCCTTTCCCTAAAGTCAATGATATCCTCTAGAACCAATACTAATTTTCCCCCATCATTTAAGGGTGGAAGAACTATAGAAAGTATGATGTGATGTCCTAATGCCTTCTTGAGATGTGACATGTGAAAAACAATGTACTTTGCTCTTTACTAGTCTATCCAACTCATAAGCCACCTCTCCAACTCATCTAGTCACCCTGAAGGGTCCATAATACCATGGATTTAGTTTCTCAGCACCACTCTTTTTAAGAGTGGACTAGTGGTAAGGCTACAACATCACGTACACCATATCCCCCACCTCAAATGATCGCTTAGTCAGCTTCTAATCTGTATACTATTTTTATTGATTCTATGCCTTAGTAATATTCTCCCTAAGAGCCTTTATAATGTCCTAGCTCTCCTATAGAAAATCTCCTATGCTAGGTACTCAACTATCACTCAATAACAAATCCATGAAATTAGGTGCCTCATACCCATATAATGCCATGAAAGGTGACATCTAAATAGACATGTGGTAAGTGGAATTGTAGAAATAATCACATAGGTAAATCCACTTGACCCACACCTTTTGTTGCCCTACTATGTAGTTCCTCAAATATCCTTTCACCCATTTGTTTACTATCTCTATCTACCCATCTATCTATGGGTGATAGATAGTACTCAGAGAGAGCTCTATCCTACACAATTCGAATAACTCCTACTAGAAGTGACTCATGAACTTGCTACCTCTATCACTAACTATGCTCTGAGGTAAGCTATGCAATCTAAATAGCTCATAGAAGAACAACTCTGCCACTTGTGTAGAAGTGTATGTAGTTGTGATTGGAAATAAGTGAGCAAAATTTGTAAGTTGATCAATAACAACATATATACAATCTTTTCCCTGAGCTCTCGATAGTCCTATGATGAAATCCATAGATAAACACTCCCACTTCCTATCAAGAATCAGAAGTGGATATAACAAACTGGCTGGGTAAGAGTATTCCTACTTGTTCTACTAGTAGTTAGGACACTCTCTAACATATTGTAGCACCTCAGATTTGAGCCCTTTCCAAGAAAATCACTCTCTAATTTGTTGATAATTCTTGTAGAAACTAGGATGACCTGCCATATGGGAATCATGATGAGCCCTCAATACCATCCACCTCACCTTTGATCCTAGAACCAAATAAATGCACCCTTTGTAAATGACAAGATAATTCACAAGGGTATAACTGCTGTCCTGTATGGTTCCATCAATGAATCTTGATGCCCATGTATCCTTTGCATACTCTACAAGGATTAAGTGTCTCTAATCTTTAGCAATATTTGTCATCATGCTCAAGTGGTGTCTATGTGACAAATCATCTACTAAAACATTTTATGTCCCCTTGAAATATGTGATATCAAAATCATAGGATTTTAGCTTACTTACCCACTTCTACTGCCTGTCATTCAGGTCTCATTGCCCTAAGAAATGTTTTAGGTTATTATGGTCTATTTTGATACAAATTTTTTTTCCACTAAGTATTGCCTAAATTTGGCCAAAGCATGCATTATGGCCAACATTTAATTATCATAAATATTGAAGCTCCTCTCTAGCCCCTTGAGCTTCCTACTCTCATATGCAATTGGGTGCTTCTCCTGCATAATCACCACTCCAACACCCTCTCCCAAAGCATCACAATGTAACTCAAATGGTTTACTAAAATCAGGTAGAGCTAACACTGAATAAGAAGTCATTAAATCCTTAAATTTCTTAAAACACTCTTATGCCTCAGGAGTCCATATGAAATCCCCTTTCTGAATCAAATCCATCAAGGGTGCTGCATGCCTAGAATACCCATTGACAAATCTTCTATAGAACCCACACAATCCCAAAATATTCTCAATTATGTAAGGTTCACTAGTGTAGGCCACTCAATGATGGCATAGATCTTTTTAAGATCCATGTGTATGCCCTTTGCACTAATGATGTAACCCAAATAAAACAACTCTATCATTCCTAGATCACATTTTGACTCCTTTGCATACAAGGACTCTGTGCTCAAAATGCCCAACACTACGTTAAGATGAACCAAATGTTCCTCCCAAGATCTACTGTACACTAAAATATCATCAAAGAAGACAAGTATAAATTTCCTCAACTGAGGATGGAAGACCCTGTTCATCATAGCCTGGAATGTGGTAGGTGCATTAGTTAGCCCAAATGGCATAACTATGAACTTGAAGTGGCCACAATGACATCTGAAGGTAGTCTTCTCTATATCCTACTCTCTCACTCAGATTTTGTGATATCCTAATCTCAAATCAATTTTTGAAAAGAAGCATGCTCCATGAAGCTCATCTATCAACTCATTGATCCTAGTAATGGGGTACCTATTTTTGATTATCTTCCTATTCAATACCCTATAATCTATGTACATTCTCAATGTCCCATCCTTCTTCTTCAATAACACCACTGAAGAAGTGAAAGGAGACTTACTAGGTCTAATATGGCCCATAACAAGCAAATCCTTTATAGTTTTCTCAATCTCATCCTTCAACCTCTTAGGGTGTCTATATGGTGTAATCATGATGGGTTTAGCTCCCTCCTCAAATTCTATAATGTGCTGAACACCCCTATTTGGAGGTATACCTAGTGGGATGTCACTAAAAACCTTAGAGTGCTTGACTCTAAGCTCATGAATATCAAGGTAGTACTCTATGTTATGCTACCCCCCTGTGATGGCATCAACATGCACTCTGCTTCCCACTCTACCTGATCATGATGAATCAACCTCTCCATATGCCTAAAATAAATCATCCTAAACTCACTATCTCTAATTGCCTTAAGCACATGAGTTTTTCCATTCACCTTAAATTTCATCTCCATCTCTTTAAAGTTGAGAATAAACTCACCAATTTCATGCAACCAGCTCATACAAAGGACTACATCCATGTCTCCCATTGGCACAACATAAAAGTCTACCTTGAAGTCATATTTATTAACTCTCAAAGGAAGTCCAGTGATCTTACAATCACATTTGAGGACATAGCCATCATCTACCCTGACTCTGATGCCTCTAAACTCCTCTATCTATATCTCATAATTATCTACCAGTCTGGCATCAATAAAATTATGAGTAGCACCTATATCAACCAAAGTGATAACTCACTATCTCATAAGTACTCCTCTCATCTAGAAGGATCCCTCCTAATAAATGCCAGTGAGATAAGCCTCCTTAAGTTGCCCTTCTACTTCCCCATCCTGTGATTCCATTTTAGACAACTTTTTAGGATCCTTTTCTTCTTTTTCCCCTACTAAATCCTCTGAATCAGATTGCTGGTCTGAACTTTCAAATTTTGAATCTTCATAATATTCCCACATAATACAGTTCACTTTACCCTTGGGTTTGAAGGGACAATCATGCTTTTCATCATATGGACCTTTACACTAGAAACATAACTTTTTCTTCCTCAAATCATTAAGTGTTTCCTTGTTGAAAGGTGATGAAGTTTTTCCTTTTTCTTCATTTTTAAGATCAGTCCTCTCAGGTTTCTTGTAGAATGGCTTACTATCTTTGCTTATGGATGCACCTTTGGACTAAAATTTATTAGCTAGAACTGCATGCTCCATACTCCTTACCTTTTTCATGGCTTCCTATAGTGAACTAGGATCAAAAGCCTTTATCCAACCCTTTAGTGGCTTAGATAAGCCCCTCAATAAACAAAACTATCAACCTTCTCTTTGAGATATTTGACACCATAACTGCCAACCACTAAAATTCATTGATGAAATGATATAAGTTTCCTATTTTTTTCAGCTATGCTAAGTCTTTGAATTAAACTTCTAGATCTTTCTTATCAAATATTTCCACGAGTCTATCCACGAGGTCTTGATAGGCTATCACTTGATTATGCTAGAGGGTGACCATCCCATGATACCACCAATCATGTGTAACTCCCTCAAAATGCAAGGTGGCATATTTAATAGAATCAATTCCTAACATAGGTCTAAAGTCTAGAAATGTATCCATCTTATAGATCCAATCTTGAGTAGTCATCTTGCCACTACCATCAAATGTAGGAAAAGTAAGCTTAATTTTGGCATGCTTCAATTCACTATTTTGATTCTTGGGCCTCCTATTTTGCTTGATTGCTCATTAGTTTTCTCTCCTCTAGTTCACAAACCTCTCAAAGGTCATCCTCTCTCACACCTATGGAGCTAATAATTCCCATTCATCATTCATAGCCATGAGGATATCTATGAACATCTCCTCTCTTACTTCTTCTTTAGGTGCTTCCTCAAGCTCATCTCTAATGAAGGTAGGATGAGTAGGCCTATCTACTATCTTGAAATGAGTCCTATGAGATCTAGGTGATCCCACTACACTCCTATTATCCCCTTGCTCCTAATTTTATCTATTATGTGGGTTCATGCACTCAATCATGATGGTGAGTACTTGTAAGGCTTGAGCCATCTACTACTATCCTATAACCATTATTTTGAAAAATTCCCTTATTTCTTTATCCTCATTCCTATTGCCTCTGGGTGGGATATCTTCTAGCCTGTCACCCATGGTGCCTGGCTATCAGTCAAATTCTTATTCCTTATGAAACAAAGCTCTCCTATGAGTGTAGTATCTGTGAGGTCCAACCTCCTATGGCTACATATGAATCCCAAACCCTCAGGATGGTAGAAATGTAGCTCTGATACCAATGTAAGAACCCTTCATAGGCTCTTAAGGCTAACCTCTATGGTTTAGTTGAACCTATTATGTTTATGTTTATTTCTTTGTAATTTATTGATATATATATATATATATATATATATATATATATATAAATTTTAAAGACAAATAATGCCTTAAAGCATAACATAATTATGGAAACTTTATTTGAATTCAATTTATAACCAAATAGATTAATGTATTATAACTAGTTAGCATGAAACTCTTACATTTATTTATATGAAATAGACTGAGGAAGATATAATATAAAGAGTACCAGGATTATTTAAGAAAAAATTACTTCCTCTTTACTGGTCACACACAATAGATTTATTACAACAACTGTACCAATACACTAATGTATGTAAATTGATCATTAAACTCACACCAAAAATCATAAGTACAATCAACCTACAATATTAAAGAAAATCTCCACAAATCTGCACAAATTTGACTCTCGAATGAAGCCAATTCTGAAGCAATATTAGTTGGTATTTCACAGCCTCTAAATGCTGATATACAAAAGTCTCATTTTCTCTAGTATGGATACTCATAGTCTTCTTGAAGGCTGAAACCCTCAAGAAATTCCACAAGCCTAAGAAAAATATTCTCCACAAAATAACATTCAAATAACATGATTGAGAATGAGCCCATAAGTCCCTTTTATCCCTTTTTTATGAGATCTCAAACACTTTCCTAGCCCATGTGGGATAAAAGATATATTCCCACTTTTTAATTTTTTACTTAAAACTCTATAGTTGGTGAACAAATAATTATTTTGTAATTAATTATTCACTTGGCCCCGTCTATGATAACTTGACCCTTCATTAAGTGACTTAAGTTATATTATAAAATTATATTATAACTTAATAATATAAGCTTAAAACTTAATATTTATTTTGCCCAAATAAATATTAATATATCCATTATTACTCATCATTTATACACACTATTTGAACTATAAACTGGCACAAGGAATTTGTATATGACCAACCCCCTTTTCTAAAAATATTAGGGACCCATATCTAACTCCACTAACTTACTAAAAATAGTAAGTAGAGAAAATGACATCTGAATGAAGCCAAATGAAGACCAAACTGAAGCTCTCTACACATTAGAAATGATGCCAATCCTCAGGGGACCCTCTATTTAATCCCATTATCCTACAAGGGTCAGAATGATAGGATAATCCAAGGCTTGAGTAAAGTCTCTAGCTAAGAGGGGACATTACAATATACCCCTTTCCATACTTGAATGGCCAAAATAGTGTTCCATCTTTGACTGTGTTTACTTCAAGACACTGTCCCACTAGGTGTCCTCCATAGTTGGAGCTTGAAAAAGTGTTTAAAGACCCCCACAAAGTCTCTTAGGATTATATTATACATGTTTGGATCCATTTGTTTCATGTTAGGGCTATATACACGTCAATAAACCTAATTCATTTGCTCTTTTCCCCTCACAGTCAACTACAATTGATTGTGTGGGGTTTTGTAGGTGTCTTCTATCTTGGAAAAGACTTCCATATTAGATTAGGATATTTTGAGTCATTTTAAATCATCCTCCACCAGCCAAAAATGATACTACTCTATGCTTGAGACCTTGCCATGAATGATGCAAAGGTCAACAGTCTACT
The DNA here is from genome assembly GCA_037957365.1 of Torreya grandis. Lineage (NCBI taxonomy): Eukaryota > Viridiplantae > Streptophyta > Pinopsida > Cupressales > Taxaceae > Torreya > Torreya grandis. The sequence goes on along the minus strand of JARHVA010004629.1, from coordinate 367,930 downwards.
ATAGGTGAATGTTTTCAAATGAAGGGAACCCCTGTAGGTGCTAATAGGGATTAAAACATAGTATATCAATGTTATACTAATGATATTTATGTTCATTGGCATGTATTTCACTCCATAAGGCCATTAAAAACATGATAATATTCCTTACTATCACCTTGAAGTGTTAAGATCACTTTGTACCTTCAAAACCTGTAGATACTACTGCCTAGATTTAGTGCATAAAGGCACAACTTTGGGCTTCTAAAAAATAATCTCCGTTGATCATCTACCCCTAAAACATTACAGAGGTCTTCTCATGTATATTCTACTAGGCTTGACCATTCACATGCCTCAAAACTATTTATTACCCTATTATAAGATATCAACCAAATGACAAGGGGCTCTATTTTGACATTTTGGGGATTATGTCCCAAACTTTAGTCACTACCTCTTAAGAGATGGTTTACACTTATACCTACCTATTTGAAACTCAAAATAAGTCTTTTCATGATCACCCATATGCTACAATTGAAGGGAAAACTTTACCATACCAAACTTCCCCATACAAAGACTTTCATAACTCTATGATGCCACCTATAGGTGTGTATTTTCACATATAAGCAAAGAATGCAAAACTATAGGTAGTGAGTGATGAGTGTGAACAATGAACTATTTTTTATCCTTTCATGAGTTTTATATCTCTCTCAAGGATTTAAACTATACTCTCCTCTTTATCATTACTCCCTTCCAACATGATTGGTCCTATGAGGACACTTGAACGTGTGTGTGAGTTACTCATAGGTAGTGAGCAGGGTTATGAAATACACTCATGGTATATGAGCCTCCAAAAACCATTGTATCTTATTAAAATGTCAAAATTTATCCCATTAAAGTTTTGAATATTTTCAACAAGTCAAAACTTCATTTCAACATGACATTTTCCCCTCCATGGCACCTTTAGATGAGTATGTTCATGACAGACTATGTGAAAGTGTTCTATATGACTGTTACATTATTATCTAAACCATTTGAATGCTCAAATTACTAATCCATGTTGATAAAAGACATACCAAGGCTTTTTAACTTTTGTCACACCTTTGTGAACATGTTATATAGGCCCCATACATGTACTTCACCATTATTGCAAGTAGAAGTGGGTAAAGAGCTGATTGAGTATGACAATGGACTAAAAGTTTGATCCAAACATGGAATTATGAGGCCAAAAATGGAAAGGAGGTAGTCCCTATGGAATTAAAACATGGAAAATACCATAGCCCATTCACATGAAGCTCTTGCAAAGAATACAACCTTCTACAAGTAGTGAAAATGACTACCATTCCACCTGGGACATCAACTTATAAACTAAACTAAAAATCCCATGAGATATTTTACAAACATGAAATTAAGCATGGAAATCATGATAGGATAGATTCAACATCATATGGAAACAAACTCAATAATTTGACTATACAAACTTGCCCAAACCAAAGCAAAACCTGTATGGTGCATAAATTATCAAGCAAATTAGGTCAAATTCTTAAGAATGGTTCATAAATCACAAGACACCATTCATCTACAACCAAAAATCAAATGGAATTTGACTAAGTGTATAATACACCCCTAAGATCATTTTTATTGAAACCTCTTTTGTTGACTGTACCAAGTACAAACCTAAAGACCATTTTTTCTTGCCAAGCCTAGTGGAAGGAGAGAGAAATGGTTTTCGTCATTTCTTTGAGATTTTGATCAAGATAATCAATGGAATGAGTGTATTGAATACCAAGGGACACTCTTGAAATGTCATTAACTATAGGATTCCATACAATTTTTTACACCTCATTAAATGTTCATTTTTCAAAAAAATTGCCCTTTTTCTAAAAAACCTACCATTTTTTAGTTAAAAATAGTTTATTAAGACATGTGAGGACACATGGGGTGTGAAATCATAATTTTAAACCTTCACATCTACCAAGGAGGCCTTACAACTCATTTAATGGTCCATTTTGACCCCTAAAATGACTCAAAAGGTTATAAGGACTAATCAAACCATGACTAATGCTAACAAGGCATTAAATTACATTGAATAGACTATAACATACCCCATGACAAAATATTAGACCCTTAAAACATATAAAAATCAATTTTTTACCTATAGGGGCCCCAATTTGACCTAAAGGGTTAAATTTGGTCAACACATAACATATCAAGTACAATGTAAAATATATAAGCATGGATAAAGCCATGTGTAAATACATAAGATAAACCATGATAGTTTAAATTGATCATATAATAATAGAACCTAAATGTATCATTATCAACTAAGTCTATGACCCAACGTACTGATCACGTGAGTAAAGGGAAGGCCCAACATCTGTATGTGTATATATCATGTGCTTAGGTATGCTTATATCACATTCAAAAGATACATGAAACATATTCATGTATATATAAAGATATTATATGTTATCTAGAAACATGGAACCAAAAACATATATTTCAAGGAGGTAATTAAAAACATAGAAATGCTACATATTTTTGGTTTTTTTAATGTTTTTTAATTTTTGGTTTTTTTGGAATATTTGATTTTTTACCCTTATGTTAGATCATTTACATTGTTTGGATCATGGTTGGATAATTTAAAATTATGCATGGCCTATTTCTCCTCATGATTTACTTATGAATTAGAATAATGATTGCCATAATGTGAAATATAGATCAATTTTGCCTTATGATAAAAGGAGACACCTTGATGATTTTGGTTAATTTTGCTTCCATCTGGTATAACCAAAGGGATCCTACTATGAATGTATATTGACATTTTTATGGCATAACCCAAAAATTTATTTTAATCACTTTAAGACTATAAGATATTGGTATTTTTATGTTTCCTAAGGAGTATTTCCAACTTATTTTATGTTGTAATTATTTTAGATCAAATCCAAGTTATTGAAACTATCTTACATTGTAAGTGGTTTTTTCTTATGTAGGATCCACATGGTTATGCCAAAAGTAAGAACCACCCACGAATAGTGTGATTATTAGATTTTTTTTAGCATGGATTCTTTTTGATTTGTGAAAATTGAGGTGGGTGTTTGTTGTGGATATGTATCTTGTATTGGTATCATATTTAGTAATGATTTTAAACCTCCCATATGAATGTGAGGAATACCACACATTTTCTCATAGTGTTCATCTGGTACCTTATCTTCCTCATTTATATGCGAAGTAAAAATTTTGTATTTTGAAGGAGATATGTTAAGTTTGTTTTAATGTGTGAGTATGAATGATGCATATCTATGAAAATATTAGTATAAATAGGTAAATGATTCATATTGTTTATGTAATTATCTTTCCCTTAATGGGGAAAGAAGACCTCTGCTAAAGATGAATTACAATTCCAAATTTGAGGGTCTAAATGCTAAGGCATATGAATTACTTATAAATGTAATAGCATAATCTTGAAGGGATTCATTATCATGTTTTTTTAAATTGTGAAAATGTTCTAATGTAAGTCTAAGCACCTAACGTATGTTGAAAGCCAAAAATAAGACATCCTCTATATGAAAAACTAGCTAATGAACATTTAGGTAAGCTATAGAACCAATTGTGAGCCTCATTAGTGATAATCATATGGAAATATTTTATCAATAGTTTTTCATATTTATACCATTGACCAAAATAATGTACATATTTAATAATGTGATTAAAGGGATCATTATGATGATTGAAAAGTGGTAGTTGTAATTTAAAACCTTACAGACAAGGATAATCAAGTATACATTATACAATCGATTAATTATGGCATGAGGTAATATTTGAATTAGCATTATGTCAGGCCATTTTAATTTTATGTATATAAACTTATCTTTGAAGCTCTCCAATAACACTCATCATGGACATGGTATCATCACTAGGAATGGTAGTTTTTGGTAAAGGTGTTATCATTGGTTTTAATCCACCATATATTTTGAATTTAGGCATATTGGTATTATCATCTTCATGAATAACAAGTACAAGATTGACATCACTAAATTTAGGATATATTGGTAATGGTATTATATCTTTAAATTTTGAAACTTTTGGACTATCCTTTGATAATTCATCCACCTTTAGAAATGATAAAACAATTGGAATTTAGGTGTCTTTATTAAGGGTGTTTATTTTGAAACATTAGGGTATTTTTACACTTTAAGTTTGTAATGAACCCTTCTACATGGTGGTTTAATGTTATTGGACAATGAGTCTAGGATGTATTTATTTAGCTTTCAAATTTTTTTGATATAAAATGAAGGAAAATGAGAATCATCATCCTCAATTAGGGGATATTGTTTAGAAATGTTGGAATGATAGAAGTTTGAATTAATGTGGTTTCAATAAAATCTCTTTTGTGACTAGTTTGTGAATCAACCATGATATCCTTATAGATTTTATGAAAACTAACATGATTGAATGAAGGAACATTTTGCTCATGTGTATCCAATTTAGTTATAGAAGGTAATGAAAAAGGTTGTCTATCTTCCTTAAGATTGTTCAACTCATCTCTTATGATGGTGGTGGTATAAGCCTAGTTAGAGGGATGGTAGCTACCACCATTCAAATAAATAAGATGACATGCTTATGCATTTGGAAAAATACAATGGTAATCAATTTTTACTCCTTTCTTGATAGAGAGTTGGAGAGTTTCATAATCATAGTCATCAAAACAATCTATATCATCCTTGATAAAGGAAATAAATTAAATAAATATAAGGGCAAAAAATGTGAAGAGTATTGGTTATAGGATATTTATGTGATAGTTTATATAATACTTTGGGTTCACTATATGTATAATACTAAATTTAGATAAGTGATGGTTATCTAGGGTTAAGAATAGAAAAATGAATAAGAAAAAGGGTGATAAACAAATATATAGTAGGCCAATTAATTTTTAAACTTAGATAAATAATACTCTGAATTTATAATACTAAGATATGCTAAAAATTAGGAAGTATAGCTATTGATTAACATTTTAGTAAATTGAAAACAAGATTACGTAGTTGGTTTATTGTGCACATGCATATCTGAGCTAAAAAAAGTTAGAAGTGGATTAGATCAGGATCTTATAATGTATTTAAGATTCTAGATTTTTATAATCTATGGTCTCAGATACGTACATAAAATCTAGATAGTTTCATCGACATAGATGTCTAAGTTGGATGTAGGTGTCTAGTACAAACTAGTGACTAGTCTAGGTGTGATCAATTGGAGCCTTATAGGTTTTATGTTTCCTTTCTTTTGATGTGTACATATTATATTCATAAGCTATCACTCTTCATCAAATGATCAAGCCATATCTTCTTCACCCTTAGAGTAAATGTGGAAAAAATGGGTTAGTGGGCACATGGTGTTGAGCTACCCCAAGGACCTCTCTATGAATGGGTGATAACTACATATCTTATACTCTAAATATTGTCTTAGAATTATTTATCTCTCACCTACATGTTGGCTTGTGTGTGCATACAGATGTAATGTGTGATAATCAAGTACATAGAGTGACCTAGCTTGTAACTTGGAAAATATGGCTCATGAGATGCTCATTTAGTACTTCAAATGTGTAAGGATACTATTATAACTAATATGGAAATAGGTATGAATTGGGAAGGTTTGATCACTTGAATGATTTATTGAGTTATATTGGTAAGTTGCCTTGTGAGTTCCTAGTATTTTCTATGTGAGGAATGAATGAGGGTTGGTCTTATATATATACTAATCCATTTTGAAAATATCTCACACTTAAACACTTAGGCTAACCATAATAATACATTTCATTTTTAAATTGGATGAATTTTGGGCACTTGGAACTTAGTTGGAAAAGGGACACCTATGTTGACATAGGTGTTTTGATGGCATTTATCACACCATTTCCATCTTAGTCTCATTCACAAAATTAACTAATCTTATTTAGGCCCATGATTATAAGAAGCTTGTCACACCATTATCAATATTACTCATACTTATCCCAAATCAATTCTTTTATCATGCAATTAAGTCCTCATTCAATGCTATTCTTCAAACTTTATCTTTGTTCACTAGTTTTAACTTTGAGGTATGTTCACAACCGTTTATATATGTCTACAATGTTTATCCACTTTTACTTGAATCTTGAAAAGTCCTTATATATTGGTCTTTTCTAGACCAATGATAATATAAAAACAAACACATATTCTCTATTCTGACTCTAAAGGTTCTTGTTCACCAAATTTAATCACCAAACCATAATTACCAAATAGGATGAAATCCAAAAATATAAATCTATTTATTGAGCAAACAATTTAGATTAATATTTGAAAATTAATGCCTCTTGATTCTATATGAAACTTTTTCAAGTTTTTTTTACAATTATATCTAATTTTTAAACAAGACTAAATATTGTGTACATCAAGTTGGGTCTGATTGAATGAACCTTTAGAACATATCAAAAATTTCTTTGACTTCATTAATTCCATTTATATAATGGTCGATGAACTAGAAAAATTTGGTCACCATAAAATACCAATGAATCTTATGATTTGATAGAGTCTTACCATTAATAAATGACTTCCTCTTTAAACTATCTAATTTTTCAAAGACAAATCAGATTTTACATGACTTGCAATGGTTACCTTGACCTGTAACTCATTTTATACAACTTTATTTATTTCATCTTATTTTTGCATGAGATCACTCCTTAGATCAGAAAGTTCACTTTCAACATCAATAGTTTCCTATCCTATATGCAAAGAAACATTACATTAAAAAATATGAGGCTTTATATCCCCTCTTGATGCCTTTCTTGTGTTCTTCAATTCATGATTATTAAAGAGTTTATCTCCCTTGTTATCTTCAACTTAATATTGAATTGTACTAAGTACCTTTATATCTAGTGATTCATCTTTTATGAGCCTAGACATTAGATCAAATACATTTCCTCTTTCAACTTGTTTACCTACATACACAACATCAAAGGAAATATTAGATTCAAAAAATTTGAGGCTATAAGCCCCTTGCTATTGTTCATTTGTTGGATCAAAATATTCCAACATCTCCCCTTATTTAGGATCACATATAGTTATATCCATCTCTATTTCAAAGTAATAATCACCTTTACTTTGGATATCAATATGAAAATCCATCTTCTTAATTTTCTTACTTTGCAACATTATCTCTCTTTTTAAGGAAATTATCTTTTTTTGCATTTAATTTATTTTCACAAGTGACTTCACTAGCCACTTGAATCCTTTTCTTATTCTTATGCCAACCTCTTATCTCTCTATTGTTCCTCTACATTCTAGTAGGAACTATATTAGTGTTAATTTCTCCTTAATCTTGCTCATTTCTTATTATACCTCCATATTTATCATCTTTGTTCTCATGGTGGTTCTTATTTTCTTGTAGTCTCTCCATCTCACTTCCTCTCATATCTATAATGCCCCTCTTAAGGCACTCTCTTGCCCAATTCTTCCTCGTTGAGCTATGTCTAGAGCCTTACTAAGCTCTTTCACCTTCTCTTAAGCCTTCACTTGGCTTATGACTACTAACCACCTACAAACTTCCTTTGTACAACAAATTGTAACTAATTATAACACCATATACTCTATAGTTTATTAATGGGAGACACCTATATCAATATTAAAAGGTTATGAAAAACACTATGTATTATTCCAATTCATTAAAAACACAAGGAAATGCTCACAACTAATCACAAGCTGATTTACAAATCATTGAATTTGTTTACCCAAGAGCTCTTATTGAGCTCTGATATCAAAATTGATGGTATTTATCACACCATTTCCTTCTGAGTCTCATTCAAAAACATTAACTAATATTATTTATGCCCATGCTTATATTAATCTTATCAAATCATTATCAATCTTGCTCATACTTATCCTAGTTCAATTATTGTATCATGAAATTAAGTCCTCATTCAATGTTATTCTTCAAAATTTATCTTTGTTCATTGGTTTTAAATTTGAGGTACATTCACAACCTTTCATATATGTTTTTAATGTTTATCCACTTTTACTTGTATCTTGAATAGTCCTCCATATATATTGGTATTTTGTATACCAATGAGAATATAAAAATTAACTAGTATTCTCTATTTGAATCTAAAGGTTCTTGTTCACCAAATCTAATCACATTACCAAATAAGATGAAATCTAGAATTATAAATTTATTTATTGAGTAAATGATTCAAATTAAGATTTAAAAATCAATGCCTCTTGATTCTATATGAAACTCTTTCATTAAAATTTCTTTTTTAATTCTATCTAATTGCTAAACAAGACTAAATATTGTGTACATCAAGCTAGGTATGATTAAAGGAACCTTTAGAACATAAAAAATATTTTCTTTGGCTTCATTAATTCTATTTATATAATGCTTGATGAACTGGTAACATTTGGTCACCATAAAATACCAATGAATCTTATGATTTGATTGAGTCTTACCATTAATAAATGACTTCTTATTTACACTATCAAATTTATGAGTGTATTTATCAAACTTTATCGACCATTAAATATATACTTCTATTATTATAAATCCATTCTCATCTAACTTTACCTAATTTAGTTTCTTGACAAAGGTTCAACTCATAAAGATATTTAATAATTAATTTGACTACAAAATAAACTAAGAAACTCTTAAAGTGGTATAATTTAGTTTCTAAACACTATGTAGAATCTATGCAAACTCAATAAAATCCCACTCCTTACAAATTAATCTCTAAAACTTGGTCAAGTGTTACCATAATGCTATTAATATATATGTTTCCCACTACATATATAAATTTTGGTAGATTCTTGACTACATTTACCATAAATTACCCTGTCAAACATGTAATTGGTGCTTAATAATATTTAATAGATTGTGTTGTGACTAAAATTAGCCTGCATATTTTTGATAAAGTTGTATCTCAACACAAGACACCAAATCAACATCTATTGAGTTTTATCATTTCAATTTACATAGAGATAAATACTAACCAATTAGAAATTTATTTCCCTTATTACCATTCTTAACAATCACTCAAACACTTTGTCACAGGCTTGATAATCATAGAATTTAGATGGATTTACATTACTAAGCAAAATAAAGAATCAATATAGACCCATATGGGTTTAAACTTAGTGAATAACATTGAGTATGATTCTATTGAAGATTAGGATGTAGTTATATTTCCTCATAGAAATAAATTTGTCTTGCTACAAATTCATTTGAGTGTGTCCATTCTTCAAATAAATGTCAAACACATAGGTTTGATCTATAACTCTTTGGAGACTTCAAGCTAATATGATAATGATTGATCTAATATATTTTTGTTTAAAACTTTCATACAATCAATCAGTTAATAATACTTGTACATATAATCCAGCCTACCAATACACAAATTTATATGTTTTAAATCCCAAATAGTCATGTTAGATTTACATATTATAAACTCTAATCTCTAGATATGGATTCAACACTTACAAGATATAAGGAATGCATAATTCACTTTCAGATTGAAGGTAAATACATCCTATTTTAATTTATTCAAAAACATTTACAATCCTTCTCATCTACTTTGCATACTCTTGTAACTCCTTCAACATTTTAGTTTTTATCTTCAAATGATAATATTCTCTTTTTATTGAGTAATATTAATACATATCCTTATAGTCCATAACATACTCACATGATTAAATGCCTTATTATTTCATACTATCTAGATGAATTGGGATATAAACACTATGAACATGATCCTTATAAATTCATAGAGGAAGTTGGTCTCAGATTGTATTGCCTTCGTGAAGTAGGCTCTTTCATGACAAATTTGATGTATCTAAATGAGACTATGGATGGTTTATGGCATCTATTTTTTGATGGATCAAGAAGCAAGGTTGGATCAGGTGATGGAGCAACGTTAGTTTATCCATCTAAGGAAAGGTATTACTCTACTTTTAGATTTCACTTCAATTTTACTTGTAATGTGGTAGAATACGAGGCCCTCATTCATGGTCTTTAGTGGGATAAAAAGAGAGGTGTGAAGGAGTTATAAGTGTATAGTGATAGTGAGTTGGTTGTGAATCAAGTGAGAGGTTAAAATATGACTAATAACTCTTTGATTAAGTACTATAAACATAGAGTGTGGGATCTTGTGGAATATTTCTAAGCTTTCAACATTAAATCTATACCAAGAGAAGATAACAAACATGCTGATAGGTTAGTAGCCATTGGAGCTCAATTTGATGTTCCAAAGGGGATAAGAGATGACAAGAACCAATCTCATCTCAAAGTGATTATAAGGACCTCTATACTTGATAATGTCACTAATTGGCAAGTATTTTATAATGAACATCAAATATCTCTCTTTTTACAAGAAGAGGCTGAGTTTTATTCAAAAACTAGTCCAAACTATAGAAGCAATATGGAGGGCATATTGTACAATTGAAGACAAACAAGCTCCCTAACTATATGGGTAACTCTATTTTTAAAGGATAGGAGAAGGAAACCAGTCCTTATCATATTAGGCATTTTACCCCTATAAATTTCCAAAATGTTGACCAAATTTCACCCTAGTTTAAATTGGGTCAACCCCCCTTGCATATTAAAAATTTTCATAGGGTCCTATGCTTAAAATGTTCACCAAGGTTATATGTGATGTCAAATTATATATTGAGAGTCATAAAATATGTTTTAATCCTTTCTCATATTTTTTCTTATTTATTAATAATCTTTTATGCCACCTTTTGGTCATTCTAAGTGAAATGTATGGTTTTCCACAAAAGGACAAAAGTGTCAAGAAGTAATCTAACATGTCTCATGTTAGAGAATGTCATAGGATATTTTTGTAACTAAAAAGCTATAGTTTAAACATAAAATAAAGGAGTTCATCTACAAAAGGTTATTTTTAGACAGATAGGTGGAATCCTCACCAAAAAAACAATTTCAAGAAGGATAATAAAGTGTCCATACACCAAGTTCAAGGAGATGTGTTTCAAATAGACACTTGTAAAATATAACCTTATGACTTATTTCTAACTCCTCTTGCATTGTAATTGGTCTTCAAGAGTTGACACTTGGCATGGTGACTCTTTAACATCACTCCTCTCTCCTCTCCTATGCTTTATATATTGAAGCCATTTTGGCATTGTAAACTATCCATAATTAGCATAGTGAAGCCATGTTGGTTCAACATCTTATTTTTCCTTTGAATAAAGTTCTGAAGCTAATTTAGTCTCTACGATTCTTGCCTAAGTATGCTAAGTAATCCTTTTGAATGACAAGTGATAAATATTTTATCCTTGCTTCCATTCTACTCTTGTATGCATTGTGTGAGTAATACTTCTTCTAATAGGTCTCATGAAGTGTATATGTTTGTTAGGTATATTTTGAAGTGTGAAGGAGATTAGAAATGTCTAAGATCAAACCTCCTAGTTACCCACCTTTGGATATGCATAATAATCTACCTTCACGTAGAAATACTTATGCTAGAAGAAACTTGAGTTGAGATCAATTTTAGTAGTTTGCCTTCTTAGTGCAAATGAAAGTATGTTTATGGAGATATCTTTGGTGTATCACCTCTGTTAGTGTAGGTTAATTTTATGTTTTCTTCTTCCCTTTTCACCCTCAATAGTGATTAGTCTATTGTATTAGTGAGCCTAAAAGATAGATCAAGGGAGCTAGCCCATAATTTAGAGATCTATCTCTTGTAACAACCTTCCTATATGTATATATAGTTCCATGTTATCCCAAATTTGAGAAGATTTGATTAAATTCTATAGGGTGTAAATTTGGGATATAACACCTTCTCCACATCTAAATCTCTTAAATATGATAAGTTATATGTTAATTCTATCTCATTTCATACATTTCAGTGAACTGAACGTGAACTAGCCATTTATTTTCTATTTCATCAAACTATATTGGTGAAGTTTAATATATTTTTATTCCTTTGTATTTTTCATCAAACTACATAATTTAGGTTGATTTAGTCTAATTTATGTGTTTTAAAAAAACTATATCAATGTAAGTCGATACAATTTTATTTGTCTATCTTTTTATAGTAGGCTATATTGATGCATTTCGATACAATCTTACACTTAGATATAAATTAGTTTTTTTAGTCAGCTAAATATATCATCCAAGTTTAATATAGTTTTATTTACTAGGTTATTTACTACTCAACTATATCGACCAAGTCCAATATTGTTTTGTTTACTCATTTTTCCTAATTAACTTTATTAATCAACTCAATTTAGTTTTGTACCTAAATTTTTAATTCTATAAAAAAATATTTTATTTAGACAACTATATCAACCATGTCTAATTTAGTTCTAAATTAATTTTAACTCTTTGTCAAACTATATCAACCCTGGTTGATATAGTTTTGTGTTTACATCTTTGTAACAAACTTTATCAACCTTATTTGATTTAGTTTATTATTCATGTTTTTAGATATATTTATATAGAATGTATGAACATCATCAATATAATTATATATTTTATGAGCAACTACATTAACCTACACCAATATAGTTCTTTGTGCTTTTCATTTTTTAGCAGAAACAAGGCAAATTAACCTTTCTTTTTCAGTGATTAATAAGAAATTTATTTTTAAGTTGATTGATTGTTTATTTCAATTCACTAAATATTGTAAATTTATTTTCATCATTGATTGTTTAATTTTATTTTATTATTATTTGGCTTTTTTTAGAAATAGTGTTTTGATAGTTTTCAAACTACTTAGATAATATCATGAAGGGTTATATATTGTGTTGTTTACAATCCTTATCTATTATTTACATACATCATGGTGTAAGGGGATTACCAAATACTCATAGATATAGTATAGAGATAAACATATAATTTTATTTCCACATGCCTCATGGCATATCATAGATGCCTAAGATTACATTTTCATTGAACTTTAGGAAGTTAACCATTTGTATGATTTTTTAGTACACCAATTAGTGGTTAATACAATGAAGTTACTCTTATCTTACCCTTAAAATTAGGTTTAGTGGGTTATGGGAATGGTACTTCCTCCATAGTCAGTGCTATAAAACATTGGGTTAACACTATCTAATGGATAAGCAAGCATTTATGATAGACTACAAATTAGTCACATATTTTAATGTATCTACTTAATCTTCATTTTGGATAAATAATTAGAAAAAATAGTTAAATTTATAATTTATTGCTTTTTATTATATTTTGTATTATAGAGTATATCAACTAGTGTCAATACAATTCTATTTTTTGTGTTCTAATTATATCAACCAACACCAATATAGTTTTTTTTATGTGAACAAACTAGATCAACTCGATTTGATATAGTCTATTGAGTTTAGTTTTGTCTCTACCTCTATTTAGCATACTATATCACTGAGGACTGACATAATTTATTCATAATATTGCTAAAGTTTCCCCAAATTTCACTACATCAACCGGTCTCAATATAGTTTTATGTCAGCCTTTCAGTGTGTGTAACTACATCTACCATGGTAAATATAGTACATTTTCTAATTATTTTTTTCTTATATTATATTGAATACATCAAATAAGCTTCATATAGTCTATGTTTTATATCTTTATTTGTATAACTACATCGACCATGATTGATATAGTACTTTTTCTAATCATTATTTTTTACTATCCTTTACTGTCTACATCAACCAAGCTTGATATAGTATATTTTAGATGATATAATTCATTAACATTTACTATCCAAACTACTATAATGTTAGGTTAATAGCATTCATTTGTTGTAATTAATCACACATTCTATAAATTCTCTAATTCAATAATCATCATGAAATCACCTATTAGAATATTTCTTGTTAGTCTTAATCTATTTATATTCTACATGGGATACTCTTTCTTACCTACTTTTTACACAAATGAAGACCACACTTTATGGTCAAACTAATCCCAATAACCATCTAGATATATCGACTATAACATGGTTCAAATCACTCAAAATGATGATCTAGATGATTCACATATCTTCAAAAACCTTGATGACAATACCATTTATACCCATAATATGAATGGTACTTTATTCAAACTTACATACTTTACAATTGTAACAATTGATACTAACCTTGGAAATACCCTCTAGGGAATCCTCCTATCACTAATCTTTGGAATTTTACACTTGCCAATACTGGGACTGCACCCCTTGTATTAATAAAAATCCATCTATTGATATAACTCAAATTATTTCATAAATAGTTCAACAAATGAATATTATGCAAATAACTAAGATCTCCTAAATGTTCAAAATGTAAAATCATATGCTATAAATGGCAAGTTAACCTCCCATCATCATGCTTCAACATAATTAGAATTTTTTCCCCTTCCTCTTCAGGATGCCAATAAGAAATGTCATCCCTCAACCTTCATGAATAAAAAAATTATTCAACATCTTCAAAATTAACCTTTAGATTCATTTATTATATCTATAGATATTGAAAATATTTATCCAATTATTACATATGATGGGACTAAGGACCCAACTATTTTAATTAAATATTTTGGTAATATTTACAAAGAATGGGTCCAAACTAAAAAATTTCATACTATTAATATTCTTGTCAAACAATTTATGGGAGATTATTTATAATGGTATAGTAAACTACCTCAACATTCCATTTTACAATTGAAATATCTAGTCAAAGCTCTAGTTAAGAAATTTCAACACATTGATCTTCCTAAAAATATATTTAGCCATTTCATCAATGATAGGAAATAACTTAAAAAATCCCCTCATACCTTCATCAAATGACAGAAATCATTAGCTCACAAATATGATCATAATATGATTGATGATAATTGTACACACCCTAACTTGTTTAAGAAACACAAACACTATGTCTTTTATAGTTCTTTCACAAGAAGTTCTTAATGTTGAATGAAGGTCTTGTTCACATGGTCAATTTGGTCTTTTAGGTCCTTATTTTAACTTATTTTCCATACTTGTTTCACCCCCTAATGGTATTATGTCATGCCAATTCTAGTCACAAGGGTCCCTAGCCTATTTTTCATAGTCATGACCTAATTTTTTTCCTACAAGACAATAACATAGCCTTGGATAATAATGCACCATAATAGTGTCCACCTCTATACTATTGTCCCATAGTCAAATTTTTAGATAAATTTGAGTCCTTACCATTCCTTGAGTCTATTATTATGTTTTTTTATCTATCTTTTCACTTTGTTGGCCTATGAACAAGCATCTTACATTCAAATTAAAGTTCCTTATATATAAAGAGCCTCACAAGGAATTATACATATTACATTAAAATTAAAGTTAATTCTATATAAAGAGACTCAAAATGAATTATACATATAAAACTTACTAATTTGGAACATAATTACATAAAAATAGTCAATTGTATAGCTCAACACTCTACATATTACTCAACATCACACATAGATCTACACAATCAAATAAGGGCTTAAGCAAAAGTAATTATAGAATAATGTGTGCATTGATTATACACATTACCTTAGGGATAAATACATGTGATATGAGAGCCCTATAATTGGGGTTAATATAGGTAACAATCAGAATAGTAGGGGTTTTGCATTGCATGATCATAATATCCCACAACCCACTTTTTCCCCTTCTATTTTTATTTGATTTCATTATTTCAAGTAATGATAGAGAAGAATGATCATGAGTTATTTATAAAATCTACATAACCTTGAAATCCCCTCATAGCATACCCAAAAGTCTCAAGACTCCTATCTACAAAAGGACATTAACATGGTGCTTTGGACACTAGAATAATGCCTTACTATCCCTCTAACTGTACTATTATCCTAAAGTAGTCAAAGCTCCATTTTTAGAAAAGAAAGGGATCCAAGGTATATTGATGACCTATTTCAACATCATCACCATCCAGGGACACTCATTTTACTCAAGATAAGTGAATTTTCTCCTTACACTCATTATTTTAGGTAAAATAATTTAATTAGTTATTATATATATATATATATATGTATATGTATATGTATGTACGTATGTATGTATATGTGTATGTATTTACCCTCTATACTTAACCCTTTAAAAACCTAGTATTTTCATATATTAATTCCTAAAAAGTTAAATCATTTGGTGAACGTGACTTACTTTGAATATTGCTTAACAACCCTAGTTCCATTTAGGGTTTACCTTCTCCATTTTATTGTTACAAATTATGGTTTAAAAAATTATATTTTTTACTATTTTTTTCACATCCCAAATAATCCATATCAATCCTCTAGTAGGATTTCATTAATCTAATATAATTTAAATTTTATCTACAAACCCTTTAAACCCTATATCTGCATACTAGGTCCTCATACATCCAAACATTATCCATTAGGTTTCAAGTCAATTTTTGATTTTTTTATACTTTGAGATGAGAATATAGAATATTTTCATATATATATATATATATATATATATATATATATATATATATGTTATATTATATTTTCCCCATTTTTTTTAAATTATTTATTTTTTATATTCTCTTTTGTGGTAAGTTTAAAATGACTTATAGGGAACCTCTTACCCCTCACCCAGTTTACCAATTTTTAATTTTTTTGTATAATTATAAAAATGAATGGACTGATTTTCAAAATTATACATTAGCACATGATCATGGGATGGATTTAATTTATAATGATGTTGATTATTTTTTTAATTATGGATATGATAATTACTATGATAATGACAATGAGTATAAATTAGATGCATCTTCTTCACATTTTCCAATTCAATTAAAAAATCAAGTACAAATGAATTTAAACCTTTTAAAGATTCATAAACTAATTTAGATGACATTATTTTGTCACCTTATTTTACATTTCAATATCAACATAGTGATTGCATGCTGATAATTCAAATCTCTCTAACTCCCCTACTACATGCCATAATATTCCAAATGAAAATATGATTGCTACTTCTTCTACCATTGACTCCATTATTCAAAATAATAACATACACATTCAACTCATATCTATTGAAGATACAAATTTAATTTCACCTACACATGATGACATATTGCATTGTAGTAAAAAATTAAAATATTCTTCTACTCTTCCTCTTTCTGAGCATGAAAATGATAGTTCTTCTACTCTTCCCTCTAAAATGGAAATAAATTATGATTTTGATGAAACTTGGATTAAAAATGATTACTATGAATTTAGTGAAGAATAAATTGAGTTTAATCCTCTCTCTAATTCACTCATATCTCATGTCAAAATTGATTTCTTATTAATATTAATTCAAGTAATAATTTGTCTTCAAATAAAAGTATGAAAACTTATACTCATATCCATAGTTTACATGGTTTGCATTCAAATGATAAAAATGTGTCTTCTATTACATTAGTATGTGATACTTATTTACCAATTAACAATATAAGAGATACTAATTAATCTCCCCCACCCCCTCCTTACTATGGTAGAACCCATTTCTCATACTAACCTCTATGAGGGTGATAACCAATTTCCCTCTCACTAGGTCCAAGATGTATAAAAGGGAAAGAAAAGATAATCTACAAATCAATCTTATCTTGAAGAATATAAACCACACTTACCCTTATGCTTGTTGGTATATTTAGATAATCGAGGTCATGACTAAGATGGATCCACTAGACCTAACCAAGGGGTACCTTACAACAATAATATCACTAGAGAGGGTTCCAAAGCCTCTAGTGAAGAAACACCATGTGATAACCCTGGTTAGGTCCTATGTTTTTAATTCAAAAATTAAATGACAAAGTAAATTAAAATCTAACCTAGTTATCACCAAAGCTTGTGGCATAAAATGGAGTTAAGAAACATAAAAATAAACATACATAGAAGATCTCTACTCAAGTCAATGTAGAGGAAATTCTAATACATGGAGAGATAAGTATATAAGCTAACAAATAGAAATATATCTACTATAACAAGGATGAGCAAGAGTTAGGAATATTTACATTTAAAGATAAACCCACTGAGCCTCAATCTCTCCCTTAAAAGTGCTTCACAAGAGGTTATTGAGGTTTGTAAGGATAACAAAAATAGGTAAACTCTAGGCTACATGCCTTCTCCTATTCATCCAAAAGATTTATCCATAAGACAAGATTCATATCTCCAAGTGTAGTATTGAAACCCTAAGCAATAATTCTCAAGTAGAATGGTGGATAAAAAAATGTGTATATAATTACTTACTCCTTGTATTTCTCTATGAAATGGTATAAATGGATGTGTATATATATCTAAATCTAACCCTAAACCCTTCTAAAATTTTAGCTGATAAGAGTCATATCAATCGACCCTGTATCATTAATTAATAAAAGTATTTAGGTCCCAAACTAGGTGGGATGAGGCTGACCTAGTCCCATAATATGCTCATATATTTTAAGTATAGGGTTAGCCCAAGTTGAATTTGTTTGATAAATGTTAAAAAGAGTTTTTGGATTAGGTAGGGGTTGTTTAAGGTAGTGAATTTCTTAGAAGAGTGTGTAAGGTAGGTGTCAAAGCTTAAGTGAGTGTATAGGAAAGGTTTGTGTTAGTTTCAAGTGGTGGTATATGGGACAACAATCTTGAGAAGCACTAATGGTCTTCTCACCTCTTTCTCAATGCACCTTTTAAGGAATTCACTTAGAGAGATTGAGACTTGATGGGTTCTTGTAAGAGAGAAAACATCAGTAATTGATAAATTTTAAAATATTATATGTCTACATATGCCTCATTTAAAGATCATCATGTGTTATGTAGGTGTAACATGGGATGGTGCTTTAGGAAATTAACATATAAATATACAATATTGAGCTAAATAAACTGTAGTAATAAGTGAATAAGATAAATGAAGGGGTAGAATTGAAAAATACATACCTTTACTTACCTTAATGCTATAGAAGAGGAAGGAAGTGAGAGAAATGTGGAGGTTTCCAATATAAGGAACATTAGGTAAACCTATAACAATAAGTGAAAAATTGATTTTTCTGAAAAATATACTTGTAATATGTGAAAATTTTCTGTACAATGTCTAAATTCTATAACATCTTGTAGTTCAAAAAAAGAGCTAGTAGAAATAATGTTATGATCTAAAAATGGAATATAGTTGTAAATATTTGATAGGTAAAAAATTTTGAATAGTAAATATAAAGAGGGTAAAAATTAATTCTTTTGTTATTTTGTTATTCTAAGAAAATATTGATCTGAGAGACCTAGTTTCAGCCTAGAGAGCGATCATGGTGAGGAAATGATAACTAAGACATGGAGGATGCCTTATGGCTATGATGAGTGTAGCTTAAGTAAATGAAGCATATTTTAAATTTTTTGAGTAATTTTAATTAAAATTAATCTAAATATATAAAATTATATGTTAGGTAAACTATAGATACCAAAAATGACCCTAGGAAATTTTTAGATAGACTAGGGTTAGAACAGGGTATTGGGTAGGAAAAGATCAAAACAATAAATTCCTAAGAAATTTATGGTAAATGGTCAAAATGTAAGCATATAATAATGAAATTTTTGGCCCTATCAACTTAGTTTGTAAGGCAAGGGAAATCTAGGGGCCGACTGCATAGCAATGGTGTGATGTAGTATGCCAAAAATAAGAAAGGGCTAATTTAGTATCAAATATGCTGATTATGTCTATAGGAATGGGTTGACTATGTAACAAAAGGCTGATCTAGTGTAGTAATAAGTAATAGGGATAATTTAGTATCAAATACGCTGACCATGTAGGAAAAAGGTAACAAATAGAAAAATAGGATAAACTAGTTGATAAAGTAGTTAATTTGTAGTTTTTGAGAATATTTAAGAATGTATTTCATTATTATGACATTGAGATCTAATACATTCATTGTTATTTGATATTTTGTATAAGCAACAAATATTTTGGTGTCTGGTGGATGTGTCCTAACAACTATATTTATTGGAGTATTTGTCAGACATAGATTGAGATTGACTAGTTGCCTTAGGTTTTAGAGGCATCATGTAGATAAGGTGGATCGTACTAAGTGTTGATCTCATTTTCATGTTTTTAGGATCATGAGAATTTTTGAGAAACACTTTTTGATGGGAGGTGGAGTGGGATACTATAGAGGTGGCTATCACCTTGGAGGATGTTTAGGCTTTATTTGGACTTCCTATCATCGGGATGTTGGTGATATGTGATACACCAAAGATGAAGGATGAGAGATGGGCCATAGCCTAGTGGGAAACATGCATAGATAGGATATATCATAATTTATGTGTTAGCTTATTTTATGTTTATATCATGACCATTCTATATGTCTAAAAGGCCTTGATAGGACTCTTGACAACATGAGTGCTATGTCACAAGTCAGATGAGAAGGTAACACTTTATGCAATAGCCTTGTGTCAATCCATCCTAGAGTAGGGTGCCTTATATAATATTGGTTCTATGATTTGGATATATATCATGCATGATATGTATAGGATTCTAACTCAAGAGAAGAAGATAATGGGCCCTATCATTATATTGAGTGTGTAAATCTATGAGATATTTACTATGTACTAATTAGATGGGTTGACCCATGTAATTGATGATAAGTTACCTTAAGTTATACAATGGAGGTAGGAACATGTAGTGAATTCCATTCCCCCTATTCTAGATTCACATATTATTACATGAGGGTAGATAGTGTGGAAACCTTACCCTCACATTATTGCTATATGGCCATCTTGGGTGACTATTACAACAAGTTTGGCATGCATGTGGATCACAAGCCACTATAATTTATGGGTGGAACCACATATAGTGGCTTGTGTACCCAAATAATTGGGGCTAAAATATAAATTAAACCCTATAGTAGTGCCTACTTATTGGGAATGACATGCTAGAGAGATGATAAGGAGAGGAGGCACATGGGTGATAACTGAGATACCTATTATTAGGCCTCAGTGAGTGAGACCATGGATAAGTAAGGCGTGCTAGTAGGAGGTGATGAGGCTTTGAGGAGATGATGCTATGGATGTGGATGCAAGAGATTTAGGAGAAAGAGTAGGACTGAAATAGGGATGACAATGGTCATTGTGAGCTTATTGGAGATAGAGATAACATTGATGAGAGGAGACAAAAGTGCTGGTAGTCACATAGGGTGATCCTATAGTAGTTATATGACATAATTATTTAATAAAGAGGCCATTAAGGAGGTGTTCATGATGGGATCATGTCATGACTCCTAATTTTGCACTTGTGTGAAGGTAGCTAATAGAGGAGGTGCTTGAAAATTGAGTGTATAAGGAGACCATGGTCAACAATATCGACACTTGTGAGAAATGTTTTGATTTATTTTAAGTTTTTGACATAAATCACTAGTTACATCATTTTTTATGATAGATAGATATTTTGAGATATATATACATGAGATCTGATGTATATTTAGTTTCTAGTTTTACAGATACTGCTATAGAGGAAATTAGATGGGGAGCCATGATTATGGTTATACACCATGATATTATAGATGGAGTGTTATCATATTATAAGCCTTCTACTTTGGTAGATCCTATGGTACCATTTAAACCAATTTATGATAGATAGTTTAGATTGGTGGCAGAGGCTGATTGATAGCTACAAGCATGAAGAGATGGTTTACAACCAACTAAAAGGGTAAGAGATGGAGAGGTTTGAGCATAATAGGTTTTGTCATAGGAATGAGGTGCTCACATGGTGACCACCATACATATTGGATAGGTATAGGCCTAGGTGGATAATTTATAGGGTCATATTAATGGATTGAGATCATAAACTACCTCATTATAATAGACCATTTAAAGGGGTCAGTCATAGGCATCCATGGGTATCATGGCTAGGCCATAGGATAGGCATAATGGAGCACAACCTTAGAGTTATAACTATTCTATTTTTTACTTGTATTATATCAAGCTCATTATATATATATATATATATATATATATATATATATATATATATATATATACATTGAAATTTCATTGGTCAATAATTTGTACTTGTATGTAGATGAGTGTATGGATATATTTCCTTTATATCACATGTACTTTTACTTTTGTTGTATATGCTATGGGAAATATCTGATGTATGTTTTCTTTTATAGCATTATGTGATACACATGCATGGTTAAAAAAAACCAAAATGATTTTTAAAAGTATAAATAACCCTAAAATATAATACAAACTAAATCATGATGGGAAAGGTGTAAAAATAAAATATGAATAAATATAAGAGACCAAAATGGTGAAGTAAAATGGAAACAAATGTTTTCAAACCATGTAAAAATATTTGTGTAGAATTAAAATAAAATAAAATTCATACTATATCACGTTGGTAAGTATGAAATTTTTTACTAAAATGAAAGACACATGAAAACCAATGGTATAAAAACAAATAAACAATAAAGTCAATCAATCATACTAAATCAAGATGGGAAGTATGAAAATAAAAATAAAACATAAGTGTAAATAAAATTAATCATACTAAATCAAGATGGGAAACATGATAATTTTTAAAAGATAAATAAAAAATGGTAGTAAACATACATGAAAATGGAAATTAAGAAGATAAAAGTATAGTGATTATGAAGTAAGCATAAAACATACTAAATTAATATGGAAAGTATGTCAATGATATACAAATCATAATGCAAGATAAATTATCCAAAATTTGAAGCATGTAATGTTATTGTGACTTGGTTATAGTATGAACTAGGTATTGGAATGTTTTGTGAAGAGGGCCTAGTCCTATCCAAGGTTTTACACTACAACTCACAAAGGGAACACCAATGAGGTGGAAACACATGTGGTTATAATTTAAATATGTTTTAATATAATTAATTTTGAGGATACCTTAGTCTTATCCATGGTATTACACTACAACTCAAAAAGGGAAACCCTAGGGGGAATGATCAGTAAACAAACAATATTCCTCAAGGGGAAATATTAGGATTGTTGTAATGAAATAAGGAATGTAAAAAGCATCACATAGGCATATATGAAAAAACCTTAGGAAACATGAGGCATATTAGGTAGAAAGGAGAGACACTAAGAGTATAGTGACCATCAAAATACAAAGGATACCTACTCACAATAAGTATAAAGTTGTATAGGAAAATAGGTGAGATACTAAGATCAACTCATGAGGGTTATGTGAACAAGAAAATTAAAATGGACCTATCTTCCCATGATATGTTCCCCATTCCTCAGGACCTCTTACACAATCATAAATTTACAATGAATATTAAGTATTTATTTGGAAAAGTAGGTAACAGTTATTGGATTTTTTTTGTTCTCCTATCCCAATACACTGACCTACCACACCATAATGGACCTCAGCTCTATCACAAGGAAAATTATGGAGTTTGAGATTTGATTAGAAATATGAGATGTGATATGAATCATGCCTTTTAGTGTGATTATAATTTTGATTGTATTTTACTTTTGAATTATTACATTTTGTTTAAATAATTTGGATTTTGACTTTTTTTAATGGATTTTATGAGTCTTCCTCCATACATATTTAAAATAATTAACATGGGTGACAAAAGTAATACACACAAATGAGCTTTAGAATTTTTTAAAAGGAGACTAAGTAACCAAAAATATGATTGAATAAACACTTAGAATTAACTATGAACTAGTATTTAGTTTCAAGTTTCAACTATATGTATGATTAGTATGTGAAAAGAAGATGAGGGAACAAAGAAGATCTAAGATAGATCAGTTTATGGTAGTAATATAGTGAGGAGTCTTATTTTTTAACTGATCATATGTGTTTTAACATTTTAATACTTAAGACATGTAAATCTTATGTTGTTGAAGGGATGAGTATGTTTCTAATCTAGAATGAAAACTATAAATGATAGATTTAATTAAACTTTCCCAAAATAGTAAGTGGGAAGAGAAAAGGTACTTATCTAGAAATAATTAAACTTTTATGCAGACAAGGGAAATGAAATAAGATGGAGAGATAGGAAGACACCTTTCACCTTATAATTATTTATTTAAATCTAATCTTAGAAAATTATAACAATATCAAGATAGTAGCACCATGTGGTACTAATGTCCAATTATGGTGTTAATGTCTCTCTTGTAGGAATTGTCTAAAACTTTTAGGGAAGCTATAGGAGGTTATGGAGGTCATGTAGGTGGTTTTATGTCATTTAGGGGCTTGCCTATGTCACTAATTTAGATAAATCTCTTCTAAAACCCTAATGAATACTTAAACACATGAAATAGTAATAGGATAAAATGTAAAAAGGAAGGGAAAAATTAGGTTATAGGATGTTATGATCATGCAGAGCAGAACCCCTATTATCCTGGCTACTGCCTACATTAACTCCAATGTTATGGGTCTTAGATCACATGTAGTTCTCCCTTAGGGAATGTGAATAATTTAATTTCATGGTATGATATAATGAATTTAACTTAGTCCCTTATTTGATCAAGCATTTAATGTTTAGATTTGATGACTGAGTAGTATGTAGAGTACTGAGCTGTATTATTATTTATTTTATGTAATTACATGCTAAAATAGTAAGTATTAGATGTAAAATGCCTTGTGAGGATATTTATTAATAAGGAAATTTTATTTGAATATAAGACCTTATTAATTGGTTGATAAGTCATAAAAAAGGGATAAAAAACATAATAAAGAGCTCATGAAAGGGTTAAGACTCAAACATAGGAGAAAAGGCCCATTATACACTAGAGATGTGACATAGTTTAAGGCTTTCAAAATGACCATGTGAACAAGGACTGTATTCATCATTAAGACCTTCATGTGAAATATCAATAAAAGACATAGTAATTGTGGTTACTTGACAAAATTAGGGTGTTTACAATATGGTAGAGATATAATACTAAGGAAATCAAGGTTGTATAACCAAGTCAAAATAATAATTATCTAATTTTTGAGTGTAATAAGATAACAAACAATTATTGTAAAAAGGAAAAGAAAAGAATCCATAAAATAAGTGAATTCATAATCATAAGTGTGAATTCATAAAAATAATTATAAGAATCTATAAGAAAATAATAAAGAGAATGAAACCATATAAATCACATAAAGCATAATAAAATTATCCATGTAAAATAGATAAGTGAAATCCAATTTGACTTATAGTCAAGTGTTTAAGAGATATAAATGTATTAAAAATCCAATTCAAATAATAAAGTAGAACAATGTGAAAGAAAACCATGACATGTTCAAAAATACTAATATATTTGACCACAAATATTATTCATAACATTCAAAACATCTCTATGAAGCTAAATTATGAAACTAGCTAGAGTCTCATCAATCTTTATAAAAATTTGTGCAAAGACTTCCTTCCATATCATCTCAACTAAAAAGGTAGTTATAGTTGATGAAGAATAATACTCATGTGGGATATCATGAATATGATACTCAAGGTGAGGAATGGATGTATTTATGGGAATAGTATTTATGGGGTGAGAAGGAGGTACAACTTGTGGAGAAGGAGGAACCTTCTTATGTGGGTGACCTGTATAAGGAGGAATGATTAGTTCTAGTGTCAAATGTGGGAAATTTTGAAGATGATACTAGATAACTTGGTAGTGATCATTATGATGTGTACTAAATTGGTGCCATAGATAGTATATTTTCCCATATTTAGGGAGATACTTTGGTAATAGCTTAGAAAGAGGTATGACCTTATATTTGAGATAAGCAGTGGTTGGGCATAATGTGTCAATGTAATACCTAAGTTTTTGGTAGTAGGTAGAAGAGTGTTTATTTATCCCACAAAAGAAATAAATACATCTATTAGTATACTATGTGGGTTTACTATCTAAAGAGGTAGAAGGAGAAGCCTTGGGTGGCTGATATAAATGATAATCTTTGGTCTAATAACCGACAACTTTGTGAATATCAAAATAAGGATGATCTACCCAATGCATGGAAAAAGGATCAAGACATGTTAAGGAAAGAAGGCCATCACCAAGTAAGGGTGGGGATAGAGAAGAAATTAGACTAGGCTCATTAGTAGATAAGGTTGGCTATGTAGTAGGTTTAAGTACAATGGTTAACATCTCTAAAGGAATCAAACTATAAGGGTCATGGAATCTAGAAAAATGATAAGGTCTTATCATGGAATGATCCATGGGAATACTCTTGAGGGGATATATTTTTCCTAGAGGCATACCATGTGAGTTCTCCATCTCCACCCTATGACAAACAAAAGAAAAACTAGTATTAGGTGATATAAAGTAACACTAAAAGAAGAAAAAAAGACAACTAAAGAAGTGTGATATTGAATAACTTTAGAATTTATATCTTGGATGAATCTAGATAAAAATGGGTTGCATAAAGCATAAACATCATCATATTCAAGTGTATGCAACTTGATGGTACATGTAGGATTGAATTTGTTGGCAGAGGAAGCATGATGGATAAAGTGTCTAGTTTTGGATAAGATAATAGGTATGTCATCGAAAGGTGTATGATAGGATTGAGGTTACAAAGGAGAAAGTTTTTTGATTATGTGAGGGGAAATATTAAAGGTTTTGATTTTGAGGCTTATCTCATTTGGTTCATCATCATCATAGTCTAAGATGTTAGGTGGAGTATTCCCCATTAATTCAAGGTAACCATTATAACCTCGAGTGGAGTTGACTAGATAGTTAAAGAGTTAGGATTGAAGAAATGGGACACTAGGCAAGGGTTCAATGGTAGGTATTTTAAATACACCATGTTCTTGGAATTTTTCAAGATTCTAAGAGTTCATCTCTCCTTGAATCTTGTAGATAACTCCATTGTGAGGGAATTTGACACATTGGCATGCATATGAGGCAACTTATCTCATAAGATGAGTCCAAGGTCTATTGAGTAAGATGCTGTAAGAAAGTGGAAAGTTAAATATCATAAATTTCACATGGATGATGACATGAGGAATGGTAATAATAATCCAAACACAACTTAGAGGAGGATTTTTCCTTCTATCATATCCTTGACATGTACTACATGTATATTTAAGGTTACACTCAGAATATCCAAAGTGTCTTAATGAAGTTAAGGGAGGAAACACAATTTCTTGAACCTTCATCAATTAAGTCACACTTAACTTGGATATCACCAATTTGGATGCTAATGAATAGAAGAGGATCATTTTCATGAAGCAATATCTTATCATGAATCATTGAAGTGATAGGGAACTTAATTGAGAGATAAGTGTTCACTATTTCATCAACATGGATGGACATCTCTTCACATTGTTGAAGTATACTATCTTCGGATCTAGATAAGGTATCTTCATATCCCATAGGAGAAGGATGAGGGATGTTCATTTTAAACAAAAATTGCATTAAGAAGTTTTGATGATGGGGATAAGTTCTCATTATTTCTAAGAAAGGTATTTGAGATGGGAGATGAGAAAGTTCTACAATGGGATCCCATTTGTCATAACCTATGGGAGGGTTTTTATATATAGGTGCATAGTGTTGTAAAAGCTCTTGGGAAGGAAGGTTGGAGGTAAAACTAATCTTTTATTGATAGGGTATCATTAGTTTTGATTGATTACAAATGGGTTAAGTTACTTTAGGTGATGTGGTGGTCGATTGAAGTATTTCTTGTGGTTAGATAGAATAAATACTATCAAAAGTTTGGTGTATGTGGTCTTATTATGTGGATGTTGGGAGAAGAGTAAAAATGGTATGAGAGGTGTAATAAAGTTATGTGGTTGGAGGTTATGATGTATGGGTATATGTTCCTCTTGAAGAGGCCCACTATAAGTTTAACCTACCATGATAGAATAAATACTTGGCATGGAGGTTGAAAAGACATAGAAGATGATTTCTATTGTTATATATCTTGTGCACCAACCAAAGTTTAGATGAGGTATCCTCTAACATTTTAGGATCTCAATGGAGGTAAAATCTACTCCAAGGCATGATTTATAGGTATAGGTTAAATAACCTTGTGGAGGAATAATAATTAGAGCATGCAATTTTTTAATTGGGTTTATCTTGTAGTGAAATGAATCCTAGTAAATAAATAAAATCTAAGTGAGTGGGATGGATGGGTGACACCTGATCTAGAGTGGGTAGATCTAAATTCAATAAAATTCAAAAGGAGGGAAGGTTAGAGCATAAAATAGGGTTATATGATCTCAAAGGGTCACTTATAGTTTGCTTTATTAATGGATAAATGCTTTCAAAACTCGTGCTTACTACTTTCACTTATTGCACACTCATAGGTAAACACAATTATGAAATATAGGGAGGATTAGTATAGGAAAATTGATGGTATCAACTAAATATTGATTCCTTTAGAGTTTCTCTTGCAAACCCTTAAATGGAAGGTTATGACTAAAAACAAGAAGGCATATAAGGTAGTTGTTGCACACACTTTATAAAACTATACCAATAGAAAAAATCCATACACACTAATAATAATAACATAGTTTAATTCAATTGCTTGATAAGATCTACTAAATTATAATAACATTTGCACATATAAAGTTAGCATGTATTGATAAAACAATTAGAATTTATTCATAGATTTTTCAAACTTCAAATTACTGTATTATAACAAACAAAAAAGGAAAACCTTAATATCACATCAGTGGAAGGAGAAAAAACCAACACAGTTGCATAACAATCAAGATTCGACTTCTTATTATATTGATAAAATCTTCCAACCCTTTGTAATGTGAAATTACATAGATATATAAACTTGGGGAGGGGATGCCTCATCCTCCAAGGGTATGTGAACTCATGGCTATATGTCATATTTATAACTTGAGTTCTAATTTTAGTTTCAAAATTACATGTTTTACATGTTTTTAGCTAACTATATTTATGTCAAAATTAGTTGTCTTGTGTAAGGTAATGCATCATGTGCATACTTACAATAGTCCAGGAAAATTTACATGTGTACACAAAGCATAAGTGGGTTGTAAGTAAAATGTGTATGTATACATAAAAAATTAGACTTCAACTCAAGGTTGACTGGGTGCTTGCATGGCTGATGAGGTTATTGAAGGTGCTGAAATGGATGCTTGTGTTAAACTAGGAACTATTGTGCCAACATTATTCTTCACTTCCAAAGCCTCAGTGTGCTTGTTCTTGATGTCATATTGATATATGATTAAATCCATGTTAAGGAGTGAAGAATTATGCACCTTGTTCACCTGATCTAGGAGCCTTGCATGTTCAAATTTTATAGTCTTGAAGTTAGATTTAAAGATATAAAATTCAGTGACATTCTTCCTAGAAAAAATGAGCTCTACCTCTATTTATTGTATGGTCTTCCCCTAAACATCCTGCTTGAATTTATCTAAATCTTACTTTAAGAGTTGGTAAAAATTGACCCTGATAATGAGTCTTCTTTTAGAATCCTTGGCCTGATAAATCTTTAGTTTATCAAAAATTTTCTAGGGGAGAGTCTCATGTTATGAATATTTAGGTATTATTGCCTCACTCGCATCAATCCATTCCTTATCCTCTTATGTTCTAATTACCACCACATTGAGGGAATTGGTATCCTCCAATGGTGCCATCAAGTTTAAATATGTATATGCCTTACTCATTATAAAAAGTATAAGGAATTTGAGTTTATTCTCATCTATCTTTAAAAAATTAAACAATTTGGTGGTCTCTACTATGTGGGATGCCAATTATTCCCTCATTTCACTAATAACCTTAATAGTATTTTACAATTTGGATACTACAATCTAGACATCTATTTCAATTTGGGCTAGAACATGAATAATTTACTGCTATTCTCTTAGTTGTTCTAGCTCTTGCTCTAGTTTTCTCTGTGCCATTTAGGTTCCTTCATGTATTTATACTATAACATATTTATGTGTTTCAAAATAGGATTTAAAATACTTATAACTGGGGATTGACCTAATTTTCTATCTTTCCACTTGGATAAAGTGAAAATTTATTCCCTTTCCTCTACAATAATTGCTCATCCAGTATCATCATCTAGATTCTATTTCCTCACCCTCTGTACACTCCCTATAAATTTATCAAAAATTATACTCATAGTGGGGAATTTGATAATCACAATATTAGTCCTTTTGTAGGCCTTTGATTGCATGTCTATTACCCACTATGGGAGGACTATCTCAGATGAGTCCATGGATTGAGTGTTTGAAGTTGTAGTCTTACATAATATATCACTTGATGTTTGCTTTAGAGTTTCCTCTAAGAGGGGATAAGGGAGTGAAGGCCATATGATTTTGGACTACTCCACTCCACCATATTATGATATTAAATGGACTATGTATATTTATATTTTATTATTCTCAACCTTATGAGTGGTTATCATAGTTGTCTCTTGAAAATGACTAAGAGGGGCAATTGGAAGACTTAAATATGTAGATGCAACATGTAATTAGGGATTTGATACTACTCCCCTTACTTTCTTCATGGATTTCTTCATGGTTTTTTTGGGGAGTGGAAAAATAGTGGAAGGGATAATAGTAGGAATAGTAACAGTGGATTTGGGAGGAGTAATTGGAGGGATACCAATTGAAGAAGAAAGAAATGCAAGGGTACAAGAGGGATCTTCTACCTTTATAACTGATAGAGTTGATTGAACAAGGGGATGAATATGATCAACCTCCACCTTGATGACCAAGAGAGGAGGGGGGATAGGAGGGGTGAATGTAGTAGGAGCAAATTAACTAACTATATAAAGAGTAACAATAGGGACAATATAAATTAGAGAGAGCATTGGCTCACTTGATGTTTGTTGATGAAATGATGCCTTTCAATTTGAGTCATGGAGGCTCAAGACTTTTGATCTTTGTAATTCTACCTCCTAATAAAAAATATCTCCTCTAATTACCTCTTATGTGGCTAGATCCACTAATGGTGCTCTTATGGCTAGGCTCTGTGGAAGGGATTGAAGCCTTGGATTCCTTTTATAATAATTGGTTATCTTGGGAGCTATGGAATGGGCCAATTTCATGGTTGATATAACCATAATAAGAACATATAAAAATGATGAAACATTACCTTAGTTAGGGCCATCAAAATCTAAGGAATCTAATCAAATTGGGTCATCTTTATTTCCCCTAAGTTATGTATAAGGCATCCTTGGTTCTTTTTTCACTAACTCAAGTGCCATAGGGGGTGTTTGGGAGGATTTCCCTTATTCTCCTATTATCTAGTTAGGTCTAATAGTCCATAAGTTGGATGTATCCCATCCTTCAACTAGTGGGAGTCTAGTTTGTGCCTCTTTTATAGAAAGGGAAAGATCCCCTTGAATAAATTTTAGAAGGTTCTCCTTAAACTAAATTTACCATTCCCTATCTAACACTTGGTCATAAATTTGAGAATTGAGGAATAAAAATTCATGATCATAGGGCTCATGTTGATATTCAATTCCCAATCCCTTGATGTGGTTTTTCACCTATCTATGGGGATCCTAAGCCCTACATGGAAATAAATCCAAAGAGTAGTACTCTCTATATTTCACAACATCATGTAAGTGCTTCCAATTGGTGTAAAACATTCTCCTATTCTTTAGGTGAGAGTTGTGAAGGTAATATTTCTTCTTCTTGTACATGTCCTCATCAATGCCCCACCATAACTAGTAGGCTATTTTATGCTCTACCAACTTGTCTAGG
The DNA here is from genome assembly GCA_037957365.1 of Torreya grandis. Classification (NCBI taxonomy): domain Eukaryota; kingdom Viridiplantae; phylum Streptophyta; class Pinopsida; order Cupressales; family Taxaceae; genus Torreya; species Torreya grandis. Next base: position 336,350 of record JARHVA010004629.1, on the reverse strand, counting down.
ACATACTTGGGGAGGTGTAGCTGTGTGACCTTATGGCCAATGAATATTATGTCTATGTAGTTAGGGTATAGCTAATAATTTACCCTTATCAATAGTGTGTCTACAATATTCTCTTGTATTCTAGGTAAGGGGACTAATGGATGGCCCTCCATAGCTATGGGTAAATGTTCTCGATGATACACAAAAATTTGTGAGTGTACAAATATATGTGCATGAAGGAGTAAGAATCATAGATCCTATTATTTGTAAAGTATAGAGGGAGGATCTAGAGTGATCCATTGTGGATGTAGACTATCCCCATGACTTCATTGAGTAAGTAGGACATCATGTAGAAGTGACCTCTTGGATACCTTTTGTCTTTATGAAAAATTTACTATCGTAACCTTGCTCTAATCACTTCTTCTAAAATGAAGGTCAATTTTGATGTCCACAAAAAATAAATCAATAAAACCCACTATAGGTGGAGGAATTCAATGTTTAGGTAGCCAAATATCCTATTCAATAGGGCCATTCCAATATAGATTCCCATTCTAAATTTTTTATTAGTGTGAGATTATTATCTTTCAAATTAATTATCTCTCTAGGGGGAATCCAACTACTAAGTGTCTTATCAATTTATTTATATTTATTTCATGCCACTACTCTTTGTAAATCATATGTGGTATATAGAATAGGAAGGGAGAGGTACCTTTGAAATGCATCACCAAAGATACTCATTACGACCATTTTGTGATCGATATGATGTAGGTATGCTCCTCTAGATATCTTCCTTATGAAGAATAAATATCATAGGAGGTTGATATAGGGTATGACTTCTAACTTCATAGCTACAATTATAACCTTTGTCTCTTGAGTGGGAGGAGGTCTATGGCCAATTGGTGTTGGGATGGAATCAAGTTCTCTTCATGCGTGTGTGTGTGTCAACTTGGAGTATGGCATCCACCATCATTTATTAGTTGGTGTAATCATTGTTACATATTTTATGTTCAAAGAGGATATCTATATACTCAATAAAATCTTTGATGGAAAACTTTAGAGAGGGAGATTTACTTAGAATGCCCTAGATGAGGATGCCATTATTCTTAATTGACTTGGTATTGGTCTAGTTTGTAATTCAATTACTTGGCTCTCTTGAGTATGATTCTAAGTAGAAGAAATTGGTGGCTAGGGATCTATCATAAACAAGTAAGAAAGTTTAGAAGTTAGATTGAGATTGAATGGGCACGTCATCATTAGGACTACTTTGATATAGCTTTGGCATTGATTTCCAATTCATACACCATTAATGTCTAATGTTTATAACTTTATTTTTTTTTTCAATTTGAATTTTACCAATTTATTTGGTGGGTGTGCCACATTGGCACCATTGAATTTTAGTGGGAGTGACACATCATTGTCCCTTTCCAAGTGTCTTTTTGTCACTTCTTTGGCTTTAATTTACCATGTAATGAGCCTTTTTAGTAGTCAAATGTTAGGAGTCGAGATATAAAAATGTTTGTGAGGAAAGTGAGTATCTCAAGAAAAAGTTTTGAACACTTTAATCAAAGACCTAAATGTGCCAAACCCTTTATCCAAATAAAACCACTAAAAACTAAAATATGTTAAGTAGATTTGTCAAAGCATTTTATCAAACAAATATACTGAAGATCAAAACATGTCAGAGAAATTTTCTAAGCCAAAAGTTCTAAATTCTTTTTTCAAAGAGATAAATGATTCACGTAATTTTGTTGAAGGATATTTTCCAAATGAATACTTTGAAGACCCAAATAAATTGAAGTATAAAAATTTAAAAACTTGGTTCTTGAAGAATAATGGTTGAAGAGTAAATGGTAAAGTGTTCTAATAACTGATGAATCTATCTTTGGGTTCCTATACCTTAAAATCCTAAATACTTTATTTTGAATAAATTTTATAATGTAAAATTATGAATAATAAATTACTATAGAGTATGTGAAATGCATAATATCAAAGACCTAAAATGTGTCATAGGGATTCATCAAGCAAAATAATTGAAGAAAATTATTGAACAAAACCACTGAATACCAAAACATGTGAGAAGATTTTGGTGAATGAAAGTTTCAAATAAAATCACCGATGAGTAAGTTTTAAATAAAATCACCAAAAATTAAGTTACAAACAAAATTGCTAAAGACCAAAATGTGTTAAGTAGCTCTGTCAAAGCATTTCACTGAACATTTGGGCCGAAACCTGCATATACATAAATTCTAAAAAAAACATTAGTAGGTTAGTTCAAAAGGAAAAAATGTATGTTCATATGTTTGTTAAATAATAGGATTAACAAAATACATAAGGCCTTTCTTTTATAAGGTTTTCAAGATATGGCTAAAGGCCAATTATGAAAGATAGTGGGTCTTTATTCTGATAAAAAAGGAATGGGGGTATGTTGGGGTATAAAAAATGGTGATATAAAGGGAAAATACTCTCAAGGATTTAATAATCCAAAAATTTTGGTTAAAAACTCTTAGATCAAACATGAACTTTCATATATAGGGTAATCAAATCAAATATATAAAAGAGACTCTCAATAGCCACATACAACATACTTGCCTTTTGAGTTACCCTAGATCTATGTGTGAAGAAGTTATTTCCTTTAATATTATTATGACTTTAGTAGAGAAGTGAGACAACTGTAGGTTTCACTTTAGTTTTTAAAAAAATATTTGAAAATCAGGGAAGTTCTGGCATTGCTCTACTACCAAACATGCATCTATAGCCCTGACAGAGTTACCATAGGTTCCTTCTCTTTCCTTCTCCTGTATTATTTCATGATGCATGGTACATTGACCTTATAAAATAATTTTAATCACTTTGATCACCTTTGGATTTTTCCTTTTAGGCCTGTTGAATTTCTCTTTTGAGGATGCTTTGATCCTTCTATTTTCTATATTTTATTTTGAAGGACATTTTTAAGGAGAGGGAGAGTAGAAACCACAATGAGATGGTATTTATGAAGCATAAGTTTACCAAACTGTCCCTGTTTGCTATACCCATATCAATGGTTATTTCCTCAAAAAAGTATTAATATGATAAGTGCACTTGATCCAGGGAAAGTGGAAAAATTTTCTAAAATTTCTATGTTATAATGAAAGCAATCTTCACATGCCTAAATAAAAGTATTTAGTGATAGCTTGTTTATGATTCATCTTCTTTTTTTACACCTAAATTCTAAAAATATAAAATGTATGGGTGAAAAATTCCTATAAATAAACATATTGACGTACCTATTCTTGGCATGTTTTCTCACAAGTTGATCTCTTGGATTTTAAATATGTTAAAGGAAGTCTCAATAGGTTAGATACTTGATTTGAGCACACTAAAAAAAGTTAATCATATTTCCATAGGGCAAAGGGAAACATCTAATATAGAAAGCCATAAACTAATCTATAAAACAAATTTCTAAAAAATGGGAAAGCTAATCTAGGAAGTGGGGAAACTATTCTATGAAAGCCATAAAATCTATTCTAATAAAACAATAAATCTAACCTAATCCTACTCTTACCATCACCTTTTTTACTACTCAGGGACATTTTTAGATGGTAAAACCATGAAGTAATGCTTAAAAAACTATCTATTAATTGGATATATCATTTCATTGTCTTGGAGATCCCTCATACAAAAAACATTATCACCCAAGATCTCTAAAATATGATAATGTCCAATCCGTAATGGGGTAAAATTGTCATGTTGTCATTTTTTTCATGTAATTTATCCCATATAAGAACCAGGTTAGATATTATAAATGATTTGAATTTTTTTCTCTTGTCAAACTATTTTTTCACTATATCTTGATGTTTACTAAAATTCAATAAGGCCTCAATCCTTGAGTCTTCTATGACTATTATGTCCAACAATAAAGACTCCACCTACTCAATTGGTTCAATGTATTATTGCATAAACTAATATGTTATAAACTTAAGCATGATTTGGAAAATGGGTTTCCTACCATATCCTAGTAAGTAAGGCGAGGCTTTGAGTGCCTGTTTATATCTTATTTGATCAGCCCAAAGTGAATACTTTAATAGGTTGTGCCAATCCCTAGATTTGTCTACTGTAGACTTCTTAATGACATCAATTAAGTTCTTATTTGTTGATATAGACAACCCATTTAATTATGGGTAATGGTTGGATGATGACCTAATGGTGATTTGATTTTCATGGGTCTATTTAGTAAATTCAACTAATTAGAATGTTGGGCCATTATCACACACTATAGAGATAGGAGTACCAAATATAGTGGTGATTTATTCCTTTAAAAATTTGACCACATATTGTGTTCTTGAATGCTTTATAACTAAAAATTCAGTCCATCATGTGTAATAGTCTATAGTAGTGAGTACAAACTTGTGGCCAGCTAAAGAATTAGGATTAATGACCCCAATGAAGTCCAAGATTCATTGGGTGAATGGTATTCCTTCAATCATAGGTTGTAGAGGCATGGATATATGTACTTCCCTCTTTGTTAGGACTTGGAACTCATGGCATGTTTGGGTGTGGCCATGTACATCCTTGAAGACTATTGTCTAGTAATAACCCATTTTAAGGATATTATGGGTAGTGGTGTTTTCAGTGGGATGACCATTGCCTATATTTTGGTATAAATTTTCTAGAATTTATTAAGCTCACTCTCATGATACACATATCAAATAGATTCCTTCATAATTTATTATATATAATATCTCTTTTTTGATCATGTTATTAGATGCTTTGAGTCTAAAATCTCTCATTTGTTCTTTTTTGATTTCTAAAGAGCAAGTACCTGTGAGAAAATGTTAAATAATGTCAATATACTAGTCCCCATTAGATACTTAGTTTTCACAAACCTATTCAACAATGTTATGTGGGTTAGAATAAATAATGAGTTGAATGATGCCTTGACCTAAAATGATCTTGGTAGGCTTGATTTCCATGTCAAATTCTTGTAATTTTTCCATCTATTTTCCTTTGCATTCTCTCAATTCATTTTGTTCCTCAAGATGTAATGTTATAATTTATTTACCACTTTGAAAAGGGTAAATATTTGTTTATCTGTCATGGATTACCTAATTTTTTAATCTTTTAAGTTTTTACTCATGAATGCAATATGATGCTCACTTTCCTCTTTCTTCTAAGTGAGTAAAACAATAATAGTGTGTTCTGAGGTGAATGAATACAAGAAGTCTTTGGTGAAGTCTAGATTTATCAATACAGGGGCCTAGGATATTGAGTATTTAATGTCTTGAAAAGACTTTTGGGCCTTTTCTATTAATTATACTTTAGCATCCTTCTTGAGCATTGCATTCAGAGGTCTAAAAATTTATGCAAACCCTAATATAAACTTTATTATGAAGTGTATCTTCTTAAAGAAACATTTGAGTTCCTTATTGCTATTTGGGAAAATAATTTTTGATATAATTTGAGTTCTATCTAGGTCAATCATAATACCATATTTGGTGATGATATGAACTAAGAGCTTGCCTTATGTGACACCAAATATAATATTTTTAGGGTTCAACAAAATGCCAAACTTTTTGCATTTTTCAAAGATTGAATGCAGGTGTCCTACATGATCAGTCCTTGATTTTGATAAAACTTTAGGGTCATCCATGTAGATAATTATATATTTACCTATCAACCCCTGTAACACATGGTATATATCTCACTAAAATATGGCACCTAAATTAATTAGGCCAAATGACATCCTATTATATGCATAAGTACCCCATTTCATGGTGAATGTTGTCTTCATTATGTCTTCTAATTCTAACAACACTTGGTTATACCCTAAAAATCCATCCAAGAAAGACATCATTTTTGAAACACTCACTATATAGATGACTTCATACAGAGAAGGTAATGGATAATTATCTTTCTCAAAGGCTTTATTTAAGTTTCTAAAGTCTACACACAGCCTAACATCTCTAATTTTCTTCTTGATTATGACTAATTAGCCACCCAAGTAGAATGTCTAATAGGGAAAACTATTTTTACACAAAAAAATTTCCACTTCCTTATGAATAAGGGGTTCTAGGATAGGATTTATTGGTCTTTATCTCTACCTAAATGGTTTGTGGTCCAATTTCATAGGAATTATATGGGTGATGACCCTTGGGTTTAAAACCTTTAAGACTTCATATATAATTGCAATTACATCCTTGTATTGAGTGAGTAAAAATTTCATCCTATGCCTTTCTTCTAGAGTAGAACTAAGACCAATTTTGACATAGCATGGATTACATTCATCTCTTAAAATTTTTCTTTTGAATTCAGATTCATTTACTTTTGGATACCTTTGCTACTAAGGTTGAGGATCCAGATCAAATGTCCTTTCCAAGGAAACCATTCCTAAAGGGAGGTGGCTTTACTTCAATCGAATAACTCCTTATCCCATAATTCCTCTTGGCATAAGTAACTAATTTCCTTATCATCAATGATTTGAGAATCAAATTTCCCCAAATTAATCAAGAATTGGACCATCTACTAGTCATCATCAAAACTTGGAAATTTTATACATTGTCTGGAACTGATTGACAAGGTACTAGCTCAATGGAAAATATTATTACCTTAGACTCCTGTAGCGGTGCCAAGTTGGAAATTAAGGCAACTAATGAATCAAAACTTGATTTTTTTGGGTATAACCATTATGTTAAAGGAATCAAAATATTCAATCAAATCCCATGATCTATGTTTATACCTTTTCAAATATGAAAACTTGCACTAGTATTTGTTTCTAACCTGGTGGATTACCAGCTATGAATCTCTATAAATCAATAGCTGTTTAACATTATTTTTTAGAGAAAACTGTAGTCCCAAAATTAGTGCCTCATATTATACCATGTTATTAGTGTAAGGGAACTATAGTATATATGATGTCAAGTATTTATTGCCTTATAGGTCCACCAATTTAATGTTGATGCCTAATCCTTGCTTGGATCTTACACCGTTGAAGTGGAGGGTCCATAACTGGTAAGGTCCCTAGACTTATGGTTCTTGCACTTCATGTTTTTTTGTAAAGGTATAGATACCTAGGTTAGGAGAATTATAACTTACTTATTAATTATTTATATTATATTTGGTAATTGGGTGCTTCATTCTTGGTTCTCAATCAATTTAAATATGGTTTTGAATACCTCTCCATGGTAATCAAATGTGAGAGAAGTCTACTTCTATATACCCATTCAATGTTTTAAATCATTATCTACTAAGGAGGAGTCCATATCCTTCTAGAATATAAAAAAATAGTATGTTAATAATCATTTTCACTCATAGTTTATATGTTACTTGGATACGAACATCGTTTATCTCTCTTCTTATAGGGACCATAGTCTTATCCAATTGTGAAACATTTCTCTTGGATGGATTTGGGGTAAAACCTAGATTATAAAAAATTAAAGTAGGCATCACCATGGATGAAGCTCTAGAATCAACTAAATAATTATGGATGTTCTTTCAAAATTCTCAGATAGTCAATAATAAAGGTGGAAATTTAGGTTTTATCTTGTATATGACATTAATGTGAGTAGCCTTTATCTTCTCGATAGTCACTTTCCCTATGATAGACTTATTTAATAGCTCTTTTTATTCTATAATATAGGCTAATTCATGAAGAGTAATGTTGGTTTTAATATTATTCATGTCTTGAATAATGTTTTACCCTCCTTTGCCTTACTCTTATTTATTATAGAGTTGTTCATTCCCTTTAGGGGAGATGGATTATTGTTGGCACTTGGATTTAATGGAGCAGTAATATTATTTAGAGGAGTAGATGTTATAAAAGGATGCTTATTACTTAGGTTATAATTACCCTTCTATTATTAATAGAAAGCATGCACTTTATTAGAGTTGTCTTCTAGTTCATTATCATCTTCTTCAGGGAATAAAGACTCATGTGTTTCAAATACCCTTGTTGCATTTAAAGAGCCATCTTATAGATGGAACTATGATGGATTATTCATCAAGTATTATCTTACCATATCTTTCTAGAAATTGTCAAATGCTGTAAAAAACTCTACACATTCAAGTTCACCATGATGTTATGTAATTATGGACTCTAAACCAATTAGGTAGATGAATTTATACTATATTGATCTTTGGTAACTTATTAGGGTGATACTCTACATTATTAGAAGGCCTATTATATCTTTGAAACCCAAGATTCTAGTTATTATTCTAGATAGAGGTTTTTTCCATCTTCCTCTACATATTTAGGAAGTCATTGCTTAGTTTCTAGACCATTATTTAGATAGAATCTAGTTCTAATTTCTTAGAATTAGTTCCTTATACAACTATAATGTTAGAAGCCATTAACTGTTGATTCTATTGATGACTTTTCATATGTACCTAGTTATTCATATAACCATAGTTTTAATTGGGAAATTGCTATATTAGAGGAGGTAGTCCATCTAGTTGATTCTAATTAAAATCAAGGACAATTTGATTGACATGAGGGATTGTATTCAGAGTTAGAAAACCATCATTGATATTCAAAGTGTTAGGTATTTTAGGGTTCAAATATCTATTAATCTTGATGGACTCTTTATATGATAAATCTAGAATGGTGTCAATAATAACTCTTCATAGAAACACTAAAATGATTGGGTCCAGAGCATTGATATACATCTACAATTCCAATGGTCCATCTAGCCTATATTTTAGGTTAAGCCAAGTGTATATATTTTGGAATCTATAATTGAAAGCTTAAATTGGATCATAAGCTCCCTTTTCATTTTGGTAAAATGTTAATATACTAATCAAGGGCTAAGAACTTATCCAAAATAGGTAAGAAATGTGCTCTGACATGCATTCTAGGAAGTGATAGAATTTTATTAAAATATGAGATACCAATCATAGACA